>PVIA01000517.1:0-426721 GCA_004024845.1 Tonatia bakeri | reverse complement strand
TACTGTAGTATATATTTGAAATTTGTTAAGGGAATAAATCTTAAATTTTCTCACCACCAAAAAATAATAATTAGGTGATGTGATGAAGTTGTTACTAAAATAGTAATCATTTTGCAATAGATAAGTGTATTTTAACACTTTGTGTACTTAAACTTGCACGATATTATAGGTCAATTATATCTCAATAAACCTGGAAAAATAATGAAGTAAGTGTGTCAGCTTCTCACATTAATTTTTAACACGTTTTTCTAACATCCAGCAGATCAGTAGGATAATTTAATTTAAAGAAAAATTGGCCTATCTTTTCTCTTTGAGGTAGTGTTTAATTTTAAGTCTCTGAACTATGACTAAGCCTTTGAGGAATCCCCTTACATCCTAACTGTGCCACTCAAAAATTCTGCTTCCCACGGAATCTACGAGTTAGTGTGAGCACAGCTGATATACAAAACACTGAAATAGTTTAACAGAGCACAGAATCTTGAGAGATGAAAGAAGCAGACTAGTGTTTTATGGCTGTTTTGTTTTGATTTATGTTACCAAAAGTTTCAAGTGAGAGATAGAAGGATATTTTTTACATTTAACCCAGTTCAAAACTGTTACATCTCTGTTTAAGACTGAACATCTCTGTGAATTATGTTTGCCAGGTTTATAGTTCTAAAAGAAAAAGTTACCAAAGATTCTCAGTAAATACTATTCAAATCAGTTAGCTATAACTTATTCCTTGACATATTGCCAGAGTTTTTTTCTCCAAAATGAGCATGTATTTCAAAATAGAGGTAAATTTTAAATTATGAATAAAAATGAAAACATTTGAAGAAAATGTCCTGAGGCCTGAACTCAAATACGCTAATTAGCCTTGTATCGGTCTGATATGTTTTGCCAAAACAATCCTCTGTTTGATTGTAGTGTTGTTTTTCAGTGAAGATCAGTTTTTGGATATCTTTCACGAAGAAGTAGAAGGAAGAACAAGAAGAACAAAATAGAATGCAGTTATTTGTCCTATGATACAACAATACACAGGATTATTTCATCTCAAAACCCTATGTACAGCTTTTTACAGTTTTAAATGGAGAAGACCATACAGAAGACCATGGTTATTTCTGTTTAAATTTTCATCAAACTCCTCTTAATAACCCCACCATGGCAACTGAATTCTACATATTCTTCCATGTCTTTGTCCTTTCTTTTTCTCCCCAGCTCACCACTCTAGAGTACTGGTGTATATTTATAGATATGAGTAAAACTAACCAAATCCACTCTGAAGGAATTATGGGAAAGGCATAGAGAAAGGGAGAAAAACCTCACTGGAGTCATGGAGGCAATTGAATGAGAGACATTCCCTGTTCTTGGGACCTTAATCTCAAGGGTTTAGATTTATATGTATATATTATTATATTATGTAAAGAGAGAAAGCATAAATAAGCAATTTTGGCAAAATGTTAAGATTTCTGGAATGTGGCTGAAAGACACAAGGAAGTTCATTGTAAATTTTTAACAACTTTTCTGTCGCTTGGAAGATATTGCACAACAAAATGTTCGTGTATACGAGTGGAGGCGTGAAGGAAAACCATCGTGATCTGAGAACGGGCAGCTGAAGTTGTTCACCGTTTACACGCTGTTGACACTCAGCCGCTTCAGGGACACTCTCTTGTTGCCTTAGAACTCTTTATTCCTTTCATCAGACAAACTCTGATATCAGGCACAATAACCAACAAATATAAAACAAATAAATATGGACGTAAGATGATCAAACTGGAAAATGAAACATTTATCTTCTTTTCGCCTCCTTTTTAGTCCTGTCGTAGGTCTCTGTTTTAGCTCAGGTTGCCATAACCAAATACTGCAGCCTGGGTCACACAAACAGAAATGTATGTGCTCAAAATTCTGGAGGTTGGTAGCTCAAGTTCAAGGACCTGGCTGATTTTGTTTCCGGCCAGAGTTGTCTTTTGGGTTGCAGGTAGCAGCCATATCACTGTGTCCTCAGGTGGCGTGAGGAGAGTGAGAGAGACAGGGAGCTTTCTCTGCCTTTCTTAATAGGGACACTAATCCTATCAGAATATGGTCCCACACTCACGACTTTTGTAGAGACCTCATCTCCACACAGCCACATTGGGGTTAGGTCTTCCACATATGAATTCTGGGGGGACTCAAGCATTCAGTTCACAGTAGTCTTTGAGCCATCTTCACAGAAATCCAGGTTTGCAAGGAATATGGTAAATCGATGCTTTACTGTGTGCTAAATTGTTTTCCATAGTTTGGAGTACAATTACATGGGATAATTTTCCCGACGTCAGCCCATTCTCCTCTCAGCAAAACATCCCCTTACATTTGATTGTGATGCTATTTTCTCAATAGTTTGTAAGAAATGAAGGACATCAAATGATGTCTTCTAAAAAAATGACTTGGTTAATATACTCTTATTTTTATGTCCTCATTGTTAACTCCACTTAAGTTCTGTTTTGTGTTAAGAGTAGGCTTATTTTAAAAGTTGAAAAGCAATAAATTTCAATTAAATTGGGATGCCTATGTAAATAGCCCTCACAACAATGCCAACTGACATAATTTAATTTTATTATCACTCTCTGTTTCTACAGTGCCATTGACACAACCCTAGTGATACTTAGCAAGTCCAAATTGATTTTTATTTCTTACTGTGCTCCCAATGCTCTAAATAATGATCCAGTTTAGTTTCCTTCATATGTTTGCAGTATTTCCTGGTACTATCTGGAGTTTTATAAATACTTTTGGTTGTTTCTTTTTCATGGTAGAAAAAGAAACATGTTTTCTTTGTCATGTCCTTAATATCATCTAGTTTTTTGTTTATTCTATCTATTGCTTAAAATTCATTCCATTTCCTCTCTAGGTCCCTGACTTCCTGTTTTAATTTGGACCTGAGGCAGGATAGTAAGAAGTTAAGAATATTCCTTGGCAATTGGAGTGAAGAAATTGAGACGAATAGCTTATTTGAACTGGCCTCTCCAGCACCCCAACTCACTTGCCTTCCTTGCATGACATCTGACTCTGTAAGCATTAAGCCCTCAGGACATTGAGGTTCTGCTTATCATCAAATCATCCTAGGAACAAAACCTCGGGTCTGTTGACCATAGAGACAGAGTTTTGGTCAAACTAGAGATAACATTTAGGCCTCAGTTTTGTTTCAGGTCCAGGTTCAGAAAAGCAGCAAATGCAGATGAAGCAACACCATGGCTGACATCAAGGCCAGATAGAATGACTAGTGACCTCCTACCTCGTCACTGACCAATCAGTGGAGACAATGACCCTGAGGAGACACATCTTAAAAATTGATGAAGAGTCTGTTCGGATCCTGCCCTGAGATCTTCCCTAAAATTTCTGCCTTGAGATACAGATAAAAAACCCTTAAGGCAAAGGAACCAGCACATGCTCTCTCTAGAGTGTGTTTGCACCCTTCCTTCCCTTCTATACTAAGGCACGTGTCTTTGCTTTCTTTCTCCTAATCTCCTTCTTTTACCTCAATAACTTGTTTCCTGAGTCCATGCAGCCCAGTTTGCTCAGTTCTGCCTCAGCAACTTTCTTTCTAAAGGGCCAAGGCAATTCTGCCTAGGTTCACTCCTATTGTTATGATATTGCCTTTTCTATCTTAAGCCCTTCCTTTGGTTAACGGTCCCTGGCTTTAGGAGAAGAACTCATGAACATGGACAACAGTGTGGTGATTGCTAGGGGAGGGAGCAGGGGAGGCGTAGGAAGGTATGGGGGGTAAATGATAATAGACAGAGACTTGGAGTGGTGAACACACAATATGGTGTACAGGTGATGTGTTGCAGAATTGTGCATCTGAAACCCGTGTAATTTTGTTAACCAGTGTCACTCCAATAAACTCAATAAAAAGGAAAAAATCACCTGGACTCTGTTAAAAAGTCTTTCCTGCATGATCAAAAACTGAAAGTCGACATTGCCGCCAATAGACCAGTAACTTGACATGTGGAGCATGATTGCTTATGCAGATGTTTATTTTACTTGGAGCTTCTGATTGATTTTTTAAAATTTATATATGGTTTTAAGCATATCCTTGATTTTATCTCTTCTCTCAGTCATGCTATTTATCGTCCAGAGTCCGTTTGCCCGGAGACTTCTTTACTGAAGTCCATGTTCCTATGACCTGTCTGTACTCATTGCTTTTTGATTTCCACAACTATCATCCTGGGTAAATAATTTATTACTTTTTGGGGCATTGAATTTGCTGTTTTATTGGTCTAATGCTGTCTCTACTTTTGAAATTTCCCTCCTCATTTTGCTGCAGTATATTGCATCATTTAAGGTTCAATCAGAGAAGCAGAGATACCTATCATAAATAATATAAATATTATTAGGATCATACCACATATAATAATTTTAGATGTTGGCGAGAAGTTTATGAAGACTGCTGTCACTGTGTCTGATAAGGGCCTAAAGTTGCTGTAAGTCCACAAGGTTGGTAGTCAGGGAAAAAGCTGGACACGAAGTAGGAGAAACAGCAAAAACTAACTGAAACCTATGAGAACAAGTTGGATTCTGCAAGGAAAAACCAGAGCTAGTCAGAGTTTCACCTCCTCCAACTTTGATGATCTGAGTATCTTGTGGTTGGAATAGGTGCCCTTTACCTGGGAGCAGCACACACACCTGCAGCAAAGGGGAAAGCAGGGCAGGTAAATGAGCTGTGGTCTGGCTGCTTCTACATGCCCCCAGGGTGGTCTGGAAGCTCAGTGAACATGCATGTGAGTTGCAGGAGTGTCTAGCACCCTGTAGTGATGTTCTAGCTCCTTCTACTTAACAAGCAAACACACGAAACAAAACTTCACTTTGTAATTAGAATAAATAGAACTTAAGCTCCAAATTCTAATATTCTTATTGCTGTATGGGAATAAGTCTTCATTAAAAGAACCTCTTCTTCATTACAAAAAGGTATGTATTACTTGAATAAATATTTTCAAGGTTTTTTTTCCATGTCACTTAAGCCATGCCTTTGTCACGAGCCAGGGCACCAGAGCATTGCACACCACTACCAGATTGCCAAAAGCCATGCAGAAATGGAAACCATTAGGGAATTTAAAGAGGATTCCTAACTCAGTGATGATTTTGTTTATTATCAGATTTCATTGGTCACCTCTACAAGGAGTACCTTCGTTGACTTAGGCTTCACATGTTTCCACATTTTCAAAATTGCATAAGTGGATCCTTACCAGTTGAAAATCCAGAAGCAAAGAGAGAGCAGCTCATGAAACAAGTAATAAAAAACAAATATGGACCAGACAACTGAGTACTAAGTTTTGCTTAGGGTTATATAAGCAGGTGGCTGCCAGGAACCGATTGTTCCTACTGATGACAGAATTCAGGAGAGATACTGATCGTGTGGTTTTGCGTTCCCTGGGTGTCACAGTCTTGATTGTAACAGTCAGGTAACTCTGTCTTCTGTAGTCAGTGCAACTCACGCTGATTTGGCAAGCCTTCTTCATCTTCCAGTTTGCCTGAGTAAAATCATCACATTCTATTTGTCCTTACATGGATCTCAGGGCCCTTATTTTAAGCCAGGTATACGTAACTACATATGCCTTTAGTCAAAGCTTGTAGTCCTGCTAGTACAACCGAAACCCCTGGATGTTATACATAAGAAGAAGCTTAAGAAGATTCTGAAAGATGGAGAGAAAATGGCAGACTAGTCAAGATTTGGAAACCCCCAAATGACATGGTAGTGAGTTCCCTGTGTTTTCCTTTTGCCTTATATATCTTGCATGTGGAGCTGAAGAAACTGGAAACCCAGAGATGCTAATAGACATACAAAACAAAAATCCCCAACAAAAGCTTGCTTTCTCTGTGCAAAGGACCAGGAAAGAGGCAGATTAGCAAGAACGGAAACTTTTAGATAATAACTGCTCTACTTTGCCTGAGCCCTACCTCAGCTGGCAAAGGCTCAGGAGGAAGGCTAGGTTTGCACTCTTGTTAGGCTATAGAGAGGTGCCCCAACACTCTGAGTTGGTGTCAGGGAAGACTGAGTAGAAGTTGTAACTTTAATCCCTGCAAAGTGTGCCAATTCACCCACTTTTGTTCGTGGTATCAGTAGATACCACTTAGGAACCTTGAAGTTCCACTTTTACCCAGAAATGAAGAGGAGCCTCTCCACTTCCTTTCCGAGGTGGTGTGAGCAGAGGCCTGCACAGGAGTCAGGACTCTCGCCATTGTCTCCATCCTTCTCTCTGTGATGTCAGTGAAGGCCACATAGTGAGCACACCTACTGCTACCAGCAAGGATTGTGTCAGCAGAAGTCTAGAGGGGAAATGGAACTCCCATACCCATCCTATAGTAACAAGGGGTCCCCCTCACCCTTGGGTCTTAATGAAGAATTGGAAGCTGAGCGTCCATTCCCACCTGGAAGTAATAAGGAGGCACCATCTCCTGTCCTTATAGAGGAAGTTGGCTGAACAGGCTTAAATAAGATTCAGAGTCTCATAGTGCAATACCCAAAATATCCAGGTGTTAGTGGAATATCATGTGTTGTACCAACAAGGAGGAACATCCTTAACTGAATGAAAAAAAGAAAATCCATAATTGTCATACCAAGGCAACAGAGATACTATAATTATCTGATGAAAATTTCACTGTAGCCATCATAAAAGTACTTCAACAAACAATGAAAAACAATAGGAAATAAGTTAAAAAGTAAAAAGTCTCAACAAAGAAACAGAAGATATAAACTGGACCCAAATGAAAATTTTAAAACTAAAAATTACAATAACCAAAATAAAAAAAATTAATAGATGGGCTTAACAGTAGAATGATGAGAACCTGTGGAAAAATCAGTGAAATGGAAGACAGAATAATAGAAATGATCCAATCTAGGGTTATAATAAAAGATTGAACATTTGTGTCATTGGGGTCTCAAAAGCAGAAGAGAAAGAAGGTGAGGCTAAAATTAATGCAAAGAAATAATGACTAAAATCTTCCCACATTTTGTAAAAGATATAAATGTACAGATTGAAGAAGACTAGAAAATCCTGAACAGGATAAAACCAGGTAAATCTATACCAAGACATACAGGGATGGGTAAAAAGTAGGTTTACAGTTGTGAGTATGTGAAACACAAAGTTTACTCTTGTATTATTATTTATTAATTATTGTTATTTATTTATATTACAACTGTGAACTCACTTTCTCCCACATCTGCATAGTCAAATTTATGATAACTAAAAGTAAATACAAAGCTTAAAAGCAGTTGGGGGGAACTGTCATCTTAATGACAGGATTAAAACAATTTAAATGACATTAGATTTCTTATCAGAAATCAGTGGGACAACACTTTTTTAAGTACTGAAAGAAAAGAATTATCAAACTAGAATTCTATATATATAGTAAAATAGCCATCAGGAATGAAGGGGAAATCATGACATTTTCCCATGAAAAAAAATTAAGATAATTGACCACCGTTAGAACTACACTGAAAGAATTGTTACAGAAAGCTCTCTGCGTTAACTTAGGCTCTCACAGCAGAATGACATTTGAGAGGGTGACATAAACGACAGACGTTTACACTGCCCACAGTCTGGGTGGCGTAAACAACTAGGCAGACAGTCAACTGGTCACAGAAGAACTAAGTAGCATCAACTTTTGAGACCTAGTCGGTGTAAGACATTTTACCGCACAATGTAAGCCTAGACATCATTGGAAGTGCCCAGGAAACATGGTTCAAAACTGATCAGACTCTGAGCCACAAAACCAACCCAGAGAAATGAAAAAGAATTAAAATCATAAAATCTGTTTTCTGATCATAATGGAATCAAACTAGAAACCAGTATAAACATATAGTAGGAGAATGTCCAAATACTTGGAAAGTAAACAGTGCATTTCTAATTCATCCATGGAGTAAAGATGAAGTCTTAGGAAAATAAAAAAGTACATGAAATGGAGTGAAAATAAAAATACAACATATCAAGTTGTGTGGGACACTGCTAAAAAATAGTTCTGAGAAGAAAATTTAGGGTGCTAAACACATACATTAGGAAAGAGAAAAATCTCAAATTGATAATCTGAGCTCTCACCTCGTGCACCTAGAAAAAGAAGAGCAAAATAAACCCACAGTAAGCATAAGGAAGAAAATAATAAAACTAAAAGTATAAGTCATTGAAATAAAAACCAGAAAAGTAATAGAGAAAAATCGGTGAAACAGAAGCTGACTCCTTGAAAAATCAATAAAATTGACCAATTTCTTTCATGGCTGACAAACAAAAAGAAGAGAAGACATAAATTGCCTGTATCAAGAATGAAACAAAGATATCACCACTGACTCTGCAGAGAGCAAGAAGATAAAAAGGACATACTACCAAAACCTCTTCACACACAAGTTTATTAGGTAAAATGGACCAGTTTTTCAAAAGGCACAAACTGCCAGAACTCACCCAATATGTAATAGATAATTTTCAATTCATTCATATCAAAATTTTATGAAGACTTCCTATAGATATAGAAAACATTAATCTAAAATCCACATGGAAAGGCAAAAGAACAAAAATAACTAAAATAATTTTTTAATAGAATAAAGCGAGAAGAAGCAGGCTACTTGATTTCAAGGCTTATTAGATACCTACAGCAATCAAGGTCAAGAGCTGTTGGTGGACTGTTACTGAGATGGGCCAGTCTACAGTGGCCGTAGAGTGCTGATTTGCACAGCTGCTATGGTTGTGAGGCAGCTGGTTTTCAACATTGCTACAGAGCATGGAGGAGTGTCAACAGGGAAAGTTAAAAACACCACTAACTTCAACTGCTTTTACTCAGATCCACCTTAAATACCCACACCCCCTGCCTAAATGGGCTACATACTATTGCAAACCTTTGGTTCATTTCCAGTTATAAAAATGTAGATTTTGAAAATTTCTGCTAGTGTTCTCATAGCTTTTGTAGAAGAAGGAATTTTCAGACTGCTGGAAATATTTGCCTTTTAAGCCTTCATTATCTATGAAAAACAATGCCTAAGTTTTCCAACATGACATATAAGTAATTAGAAACCAATTTTAAGTTATATGGATTAATTCACCAAGTAAAAGTGTTTTGTTTGCAAGTGTTAGAACACTGATGGAATACATGGTAAGACCTTCTGACATAATTGCAAGTTGGTATCAGCAATAATTTGTTAGTAAATGGTCTTAGGCTTATTTCTTGTGTGGGTATTGGAGCTATCAGTGTCTGAACTGCAACCTGCTTATTACGGATGCCAAGATATCTAGAGACCCAGGATAGGACAATGCAGGAATAACAAATTGATTGGTCAGAATGACACATTTTAAGAAGGAAGATTAGGTTATTAAAAAAAACCATAGATAATAAGAAGTCTTTCTTTAAAAAAATATTTATCTTGTAGTTTGGTCTATTCTTTCCTTTGAGGTGTCCACCATCCCCTTCCCCAGGGATGTAGCAGTTACACATAGTAAAGCATTCTAAGTGTATTCCAGAAAAGTCGGTTTCCCTGCAAGCCCAGATTCAGTGTTTCTTTTCATGTGTAGACACCTGTAATATATTTGATTGTTCACTTTAGAAAATGGAAAAGTAGTTATCAATTCCTGATATGAATCGTTTGGTTCATGTCCCTTAATTGCTCATTTTCCCTCTCATTTCCAACAGCATCAAATTAAAATATAATTTTGGGCTGTTTTAACATTCTGGGAGATATAGAGAAAATCTTAATGAGCAAATATACTCAAACATAAGTTTGTAGAACATGTGTTGAATGTCTGTGTTAGCCTCTCACTACTCAATCTTTTCCTCCCCCTTGCTGGCCTATAGTGAGCCTAGAGCCTCAGACATTCCATTAGGAAGAGAGACTCCCACTGCCTCAGCAGCTCCCCCATGTAGCCTGTGGTCACCTCTGCCTGATTTGTGTGCTCCTCACTTATGTACACTCTGATTTCCAGGTAACTGTTGGCATCTCTAATTAATTTGGAAGTGCTTCTTACTATCCTCACCTTTCTAAGTTTATGCTCCCTTTAAATCCTGTTTTAAACTTAATTCTTCTTTCAGTGAGATTTCAAAAGGAGAGAAACACACATGCTCTCTTACTGTTTTCTTTAACAAATGGAACAAGGCCATTCTACGTAAATTTATTTTGTTAGCATACATACTTGGTGTTCCGTCCTTGCACTTTATGTTTTTATCAAAATTTCTTTGCTGTTTTCTTATAGTCTACCTTTTGACATATTTATATGCTTTTTAATTTTTCTCTTTAGTGTTGGGAAAGCATAAATCTGGGCATAGTTCTTCTCAGCTGAAAACCTATTTATACTTACATATGATCAGTGAGGCTCACATAGTTTGCTAATCATTCATGATTTGTGAATGGGTCAAGACCAGTACAGAAAGAGGAACAACTCCAGGGGTTTTGAGCAGAATGAAGTTTAATTCAGGGATTCAGTTTCTTTAAAAATTGTAGATTTTTAAAAATCTGGAAGAGCGGCAGATCATATAATTTTTCAGGAACCTGGTTTTTGCTACTTACAAGGCTGGTGTTAGAGATTAGCACTTGAGTTAGAACACTGAAAATATTTATTTGCAAAATTTGGAAGGAGACTTCCTTCTTATTCGAAATTGTACTTGGCAGAATTTTATATCCAAAATCATATCGGCAAGGGATTCTGGGAAATGTAGATTTTAGTTTTCGAATAGAAGTCTGCTAATGAAAACATCAACAAAATGGAAAGGGAACCAACTGTATGGGAAAACATTTGCCAATGATACATTGCACAATGGTTTTGATCTCCAAATATATAAAGAACTCACATGACTCAACACCAAGAAGACAAGCAACCCAATTAAATATAGGGCAAAGGGCCTGAACAGACACTGCTCCAAGAAGGACATACAGAGGGTCCATAGCCACATGAAAAAATGCTCAACATCACTAGCCATCAGAGAGATGCAAATTAAAATCACAATGAGATAATACTTCATGTCAGTCAGAATGTCCATCATTAATAAATCAACAAACAAGTGGGGCGAGGATGTGGAGAGAAGGGAACCCTAGTATACTATTGGTGGGAATGCAGACTGGTGCAGCCACTGTGGGAAACAGTGTGGAATTTCCTCAGAAAACTAGATATGGAAATGCCTTTTGATCCAGTGATCCTACTGCTGGGACTATACCCTAAGAATCCTGAATCACCAATTCAAAAGAACCTATACCCCACAATGTTCATGGCAGCACTATTTGTAACAGCCAAGTGCTGGAAACAGCTTAAGTATCCTTCAGTAAATGAGTGGATCAAAAACTGTGGTACATTTACACAATGGAATACTATGCAGCAGAAAGAAAGAAGGAGCTCCTACCCTTCACAACAGCATGGATGGAACTGGAGAGCTTTATGCTAAATGAAGTAAGCCAGGCGGTGAAAGACAAATACCATATGATTTCACCTATAAGTGGAAGATAATCAATAACACAAACAAGTGAGCAAACAGTACCAGAGACTTGGAATAAAGAACAAACTGACAGTGACCAGAGGGGAGGGAGTGGGGGGAGGCAGGTAACAGGGGAAGGGGAAGGGGCAAACAAAGGAACACGATTAGAGGACTCATGGGCTCGGTCAATGAGGGGGAATTGACTGTGGGAGTGTGTGGGGGATGGGCTAGGGGTGAGCAATGGGGAAAAAGGTGAGACAACTATAACTGAACAACAATAAATTAAAAAGGTAGTGAGAAATGGGTGGACTGAGAGCCAACTCAGCCAGCAAGTGAGTGCTAGGTCATTGTCGAGGTCTTCGGATTCCTAACCCATTTCCTCTCCTACACCTGTACTATGGCATCTCTCATTTGATTTTCAAGGTGCAGGTTATATCTGTCATAGCCTTGTTTATATCTTTCCTGAATCACTTATCTGGTGTTTCTGCTCAATTTTTTCAAAGGCAAAGGATTTCACCTTCAAAGTGATTGTCTGCCTTTTATTTTTCCTTTATTTATATTAGATGATTGTTTTCTTAAATTATACATGCATATGTGTGTACATATATATAAACTTTCCATGGGAGAGTTTTTATTATATTTGTGGGGACAGAGCTTTGCTTTTTTTTTCTACATAACTATATATTTTATTGTCTAATAATGACATAAGGTTTCAAAGTGTTTTCTTTAAACAAGAGTGATATAATTATGCAATTTGTCATTGTCTAAAGTTTAGGCCAATGCCTAGAACACACACCATCCTGAAAATTGAACAATGGTGTTTTAATTAAATTAGCAATATAATCTTAAGGTTTCCTTCTGCTTCAAGGAGATAGAAAGGTAGTTCTCTTTATTCAAGAAAAGACATTGTTTTCTCATTTCCCAAGTGCACTCAACTCTGTGGAGTAAACTTATTTATATGACATTTTCTTACCACTTAGCTACACTTTAAAACTGCTTTTGGTGTCATAGAGAGTATATACTACCTCTTAAGTGAAAATTACTTACCTTTTCCACATTTCTTCAGTTTTAGTTTCTTTTCTACTTATTCTATACCTCTTGATTGTGGACTGATAAACCCTCTACATACTTCATATATTTAAAGATCTTCCTATAAAAATACTTCCTTCGTTCTGGAGGAGTTCTTACTTTGGAGGGTAATTCATACAGATTACTTCGGGGAGGGTAAACTAGTTGTTCTTAGATATGTGCCATTTAGGATAAGAATAGATATATTTGGAAATATACAGTCATGTTCTTCAGTCATTAACTCTCTAAAACATGTCATACAGTTCACTGGTTTATACGATAAAAAGTCATTTTAATTTGATGATAATATAAAAAGTGACACATTGAGGATATCATCACATTTCAGACACTGGCTTGTATAATAAATAAGCTGTTTTCATGTTAATCTGCTTTGATGAGCCATGAATGTGTAAATACTCTCTGCAAGTGTATTTAAGGACATGCAGCTTTTGTATCAAATCAGAATTTTAATAGCATGAATTACAAAATGGAAATAAAACTCAGACCCTATGAGGTATAATTACCAGGGTACTACAATTTTGCTTATGTGTAAAAATTGATCAAGAAACCAGAATGCTCAAAATAACATTTAAATTTTTTTATTTTATTTTAGGTTGCTATAAGAAGAATTGTATGGGCTGGGTGACAAAATAATAGACACTTCTCACAGCTTGGAAGTTTAGGAAGTCCAAAGTCAAGGGCCTGGAGGATGTGGTGCCTGGTGGACTTGCTTCCTGGTTCACAGACAGCCACACTCTCGCTGTGTCCTCACAGGGCTGAAGGGGAAGAGGGAGCTCTCTGGGGTCTCCTTCATAAAGGCCTTCATCCCACTCAGGAGGACTCCACCCTCATGACCTAACCCCCTCCCCAAAGCCACGCCTCCAGATAGCATCACTTTGGGCAGTACCCTACCATATTAGTTTTGTAGAGACACAAACATTTAGTTTTTGTCACAGAAGATAAAGTTTCACTTCGTATATAACACTGCCTTTTGATAGCTATAATTATTCTCCTTAGTGTTTTAATATTGAGAGAAAATAACTTTATCAAAATCAAAGATATTGCAGAATCTAAGCCTTTTCATATTTTATAGAATGGAAACCATCTTGATTTTGCATGACAAATGTTCACCTCTCCTTTTAAAAGCAAAATTCCTCAAAATATAAATCATGTACTACAGTTCATTGCATATTTTTCTTCTGCATAAGGGAACATTTACAAAAAATTTATTATCATCATGCTTTTCCCTGACTAAATGACATTCTCAAATGATGTAACTACAATTTGGAAGATAGCACTAAACTGTAATCACAAAAGACACGAAAAAATAATGTCGGTGGCTCCAGTACAATACAAATTTGTTTCTAGTTCACACAATAATTCCAGGTGCTTATTTTCTTCAGGGTGACCCAGGCACCCACTTCCTTCTGGCTTGTGGCTCTCTCATCATCATTGGCATTCACTAATGTGAGGGAAAGTGGAAAGGTCAGAAGAGAAGTCAATTCATTAAATTCTTTTCTTGGACATGATTCTCATCATTTCTGTTCATACTACTTTAATGAGAACTAATCACATGACCACATTTGGAAGTTAGCAGGATAAGTAAATACACTTCTTAACTGGCTTGGTGTTTCCCAGCTACAAGTCCACACAGTGAGAACAGGGGAGAAATAGCCACTCCTACAGTCCATTTCTCTGCTCACCTAATTTATTCTTAGGTCTTTGGGTCAGAAGTATTCACTTTTCTTCCCATGGGAAGGACACGTCTATCCAATTCTTAATGGAAACATCCCAAGCTTCAATCATTACTACATCAAGCTCAAAATACAAGATCTCTAGGTGATGTCTAGTCCTTTTCATGGTCCATGTAACTTCTATCAATTTGAGCTGTTGACTGAAGAAACACGCTGCCTTTCCCCACACCAAATCTACAGTGGCGCTTAGGGTAGATCATTATGTCAAAAACTCCACAGTAGTCACTACTACTTGGTGATATTCTGCTGAGCAAGCATTAAAATAACCCCAATAATAGATCATGGATTAGGTATGTGCTTACTCCTTGAGAGGCACTCTCCTGTCCATTGTTCTCCATGGCTCCTGGTTTCATCTCTAAGAGTTTCTTTTCTCACTGATTTTCCCCATGGTGCCTTTTAAGGTGGATATTAGGGATTCTGCTTCCTTGAACGCTGGCTGACCAGCTTTCATAGCTGACTTTTCTTTCAAGGTTGGGGGTTCCATGGTAAAGTGGGCCCAGTGCTCACTTGCCTGAGTTCAGGCTCATGCTTTCTTTGTTAATATAGTTCTTTCAAAAACGTCGATAGGTTTCAGAAATATTTGTTTCTACTTAATTTATTATACCTATAATCATACCCAAAATTCTTAGATGTGGTTCTTAAATTGGCCTTATAATTTTGCTCTCTTTCTCTCATACCTGTTTCTCCAAACATAGTAAGTGCCATCTTAAAACCATCTACCAGAATAACTTGGGTGAGAAGGGAATGCCTTTAATCTGACCTTTGCCACATGGCTGAGTTATTTTTTCTAAGTCTTAAAACTCTTAGGAGAGAAAATGCCGTGTGAGCTGCAGGCGTTGCTCCTTCTCTATCCCTGCTGCTTTTTGGTTAGTCACATATAAGCTAATTTTTTAGCAGTCCATCCCCTTAACCACTCGGCCACCTTATCCCACATGAGCTAATTTTTTAAAAAGATGCTATCTATTTATTTTTGGAGAGAGGGGAAGGGAGAAAGAGGGGGAGAGGAACATTAATGTGTGGTTGCCTCTCGTACGCCCCTAACTGGGGATCTGGCCGGCAACCCACGTATGTGCCCTGACTGGGTTTGCAGGCTGGCACTCAATCCACTGGGCTGCGCGAGCCGGGGCTAATTCTTTTTCTTGAAATACTTTGCTAAAAGCAACATGCAAAGCCAACACATACTAACACTTGAGCTCCTTCCAACAATTCCCTTACAACTGCCATTGTACATGTTCTGCTTTTGAACTTACCTCAGGCAACAGTTAAATTACATAAATATTTTGACATTGCATAGCATAGGTCCCCAACTTCCCAGCCTACACCATCTTTTTCCCGATTGCTCAACCACTGAGCCCACGCCGTGTATTTTAGTTTTTGTTTTTTCTAAATAGTAACACTTGATTTCAAAGCGTCAGTTGCTATATTAGTAAGGGTCCGCTGAGCTGTACTAAAATATATATGTAAAATGTAAAAATATATATGTAAAATCAACACAAGAGAAGATTATTTTCACCCCTATAGTAACAGTCCTGGGTGTGTTTTCCTGATTAGTGGTTCTTTTCTACGTTGTGATTCAGGGACTCAAGCTTCTCCCATTTTAGGTCAGTTCCTGGGGGCTCTAGTCATTTTTATCTAGTTTTTGGGAAGAGAAAGAGAACATGAACGATGCACAAGGTTACTGCCTTGGTCAGAAAGTGTCACACATAATTTCCATCCTGCCTACCAGTACTGGTCACAGGGCCACAGCTAGCTGCAAAGTGGTCTTGGTTATGGGCCCATCGTTCCATTAAGCAAATGCATCAATACAGAAGTGGAAAGGCTGTTTTGATGAACAGCCAGCTATCTCTGCTTTATTATCTAATTAACCATTTCATGTGTCTGTATGGGTTACAAAGCACTTACAAGTACTTCATTGTGTAATGTGAATACCCTAGCAATCCTGTCATATAAGAAAAGTTGTCTGCAGAGAAATGAGCAATTTGACTAAGTTTATAGTTCGTGAAAGTCAAGGCCTGAATGTGAACCCAGAATTTTTTTCCCTAAATCTTATGCCATTTCTGAAAAATTGGTTAGGGGGTAAAAAAGGAAGAAAGAAAAAGAAATGAGTGATCAACATGATACACATTTTGAAATCAAGAACTTCAAATCATTTAATAAATATCTAATAAACTTTTGATCAGTAACACATGGCCACAAATCTCAGATAGTTTAATACTGTACTTTCTTGCAATAATAAAGTTATAGAATCTAATCTCATTAGTGAATTTAACTGGGGTATATTTTTTCTTTTATAACTTTAGAGTTGACCAGAATCTTCAACTACAACATTTTTTCTTTTAAGTGCAAAGAATAAAGTGATTTTATTTTGTGAATGGGAACTCACAGTGTAAATTTGCCAGTCTCTGAATAATAGATATATTTAGAGGTTTACTTAAACCTTCAAAATCAATTTTTCTAATGTACATTGTCTATTAGGAAATTGTTTCTTATTAGATAGTCATTTATTCCTCTCCTATTTTTAAAAAGTCATTGAGGAATAACTGCTTGGAAGGAGATGCTACTAAAATGGCATAAAAAGAAAGTTCAATGAGGATACATTTTCCTTTTTCTTGTGTTTTTTGAAAATCAAATAAATATAGTCAGCATTCTGGAGGGAATTTTATTTTCTCAGCCTGCCTTATCTATATTCCATTGCAAGTCTACCCGACACTCCTAGAATCCATAAAGTTTAAAACCGAAAAAGAGCTCTGAGATGATCTCTTCCAATCTCTCATATAACTTTAGTAGAACTTAATTTAGTTATAATAGTCTTAATATAGTTTAAAGAAATTAAGAGCATAAAACTTTATTTCATAGATTATGCCATTTGAGCTTATTTGCTTGACCAAATTATTACTGGTGAGAACGTTCTAACTCTCTTGGCAGGGCAAAGGCAGTTCTGATGGTCTGTTCCCCCACTGACCGGTGTTAGTGCCAATTGGCTCTCACTTTCTTTGCGGAAGGTCTTGGAGTTTTGTGGGTATTCTTATTTTTTATTATTGCAATGATCTGAATATATCTTTTATTCAGGAATGATATTTTCTAATTTATTAAGAGCAAAATGTACTTAATAAGGTGTCCAGAAGATCATTTTTGGTGGTAGTGTGTCTGTTAATTGCCAACTAAAGCAAAGAAGGTGAAAAATGTAGCACTTTCTTTGCACAATCTTATTGACATAATGACGTTTACTATTACAATAATAAACTACCTGTTTTTATACTAAAACATGCTATTTATTTATACAAATTAGAATTCTTCAATGAATAGCTGTAGCTTCTTTAGAATAATATCACTTGTCTTAGACATTGTGGGTTTGTCTAATTTAGCATTCTGGATTTGGCAAATAGTTGATTAACAAATGCTGTGTAATAGTGTCTTTGTTAGCTTGACAGTTTCTGTACATGGTTCCTCTTAGAATTTTAATATCAAGGATGCTTTGAATTTGGCCGTATGTCACAATATATTATAAATAAGTTTTGTTTTGCACAAGTTCCAATTTCATTACAGATTTGTCATTCTTGCATTTTTCTTCAATGACTTTGGGAGAAGAAATTTATTCAAGTTATGTAACAACGGAATAGCCTCTACATTGGGGTTTGTGGCTCCCTGTCTGAAGCATGGTCTAGACAATAGCAAATTCCTCAATTTTGAACAGGCTGCCTATGAAGTTGCCAACTTGAACACTGATTTAGCTGAAACATTACATTTCATATTTCAATGTTGCATTCCATTTGACTGTACTAAAATGTTGGATGCAGAAATAGAACTCCGGTGTCCTTATTCCATGATCTAGCTATGAGTTTGTGCTGCTTGAAAAGAACCCAGAAGACCTCGAAGCCTGCCCAGAACACTGAATACCAACACGTTGACTGCAAGCAGTAGGCTGTGCATGCTTTCCCCCATTTTTTCCATGTTAAACACAAAACTGAAAAGCCCAGCACACAATGAGCCAGATTCTTCTAGCATGTCGGTCATATCCTAGAGGCTGGATTGGCTATCTTCTTGATCAGGTTAACTCTTGTAGGTCACTAAGGATACTAAAGAGGTCCTTTGCTGAAAAGCATGGCTTACAACGTTATATAATTTTCTTCCAGAATAATGTGTACTAAGAAACCATTCAAAGTCATGTAACACCTGAAACAGCACATTTTTATTACCTAGATTTTGATAAATTATGCCAATACTTATTTGACCAAAGACTAATTTAAAATGACTTTTGTATGTAAAATTAGGACTGCTTATTGAGCAAGATGTCATCACATTAACCTTTTCCTTCTGATTTCATCTGAAAGCTTTAAAAAAGATAAAACTTATTTCCGGCCAAGATGGAGGCATAGGTAGACACACTGCACCTCCTTACACAACCAAAAGAAGGACAATAACAATTTAAAGACAAAAAACAACCAGAACTGCCAGAAAATTGAACTGTATGGAAGTCCGACAACCAAGGAGTTAAAGAAGAAACATTCACCCACACTAGTAGGAGAAGCAGAGATGGGCAGCTGGGCAGAGAGGACTCCCAGCAAAGCAGTGGCTGGTGGACCAGGACAGGCAAGGTGGTGGCTGGTGGGGCAGGTGGTCCCACATTCACAGGCAGATAAACTGGGAGGAACAACTTGAGAGCAGGACGAACTGCCCAACCCAGGACCCCATTGCAAGGAAATAAAGCCTCAAACCACCAATTGAAAACACCTGTGAAGGTTGAGACAGCAGTGGGAGAAACTCCCAGCCTCACAGGAGAGTTCATTGGAGAGACCCAGAGGGACCTAGAACATGCACAAAACCACCCACCCAGGAATTAGCACCTAAAGGGCCCATTTTTCTTGGGGAAAGCGGGGAAAGTGACTGAAATCAGGCAGAGAGCAGAGGGAGTTCCACTGTTCCCTCTCGAACCCTTCCCCCACATACAGTGTCACAACCCAGTGACTGGGTTGCTCCGCCCCGGTGAACACCTAAGGCTCTGCCCCTCACTGCGTAACAGGCACAACAAGACAAAAAAAAAATGGCCCAAATGAAAGAACAAGATCAAAGCTCCAGAAAAAATACAACTAAGTGACAAAGAGATAGACAACCTATCAGATGCACAGTTCAAAGCACTGGTGATCAGGATGCTCACAGAATTGGTTGAATTTGGTCACAAATTAGATAAAAAAAAAAAGAAGTCTATGCTAAGTGAAGTAAAGGAATATATACAGGGAACCAATAGTGATGGGAAGGAAACTGGGACTCAAATCAACGGTGTGGACCAGCAGGAAGAAAGAAACATCCAACCAGAAAAAAATGAAGAAACAAGAATTCAATGAGAAGAGGCTTACCTAGGAACCTCCAGGACATCTTTAAATGTTTCAACATATGAATTATAGGGGTACCAGAAGAAGAGTAAGAGCAACAAGTGGAAGAGTTATTTGAACAAATAATAAAGGAGAACTTCTCCCAAGCTAGCAAAGGAAATAAACTTCCAGGAAGTCTGGGAAGCTCAGAGTCCCAAAGAATTTAGACTCAAGGAGGAACACACCAAGGCACATCATAATTACATTACCCAAGATTAAAATTAAGGAGAGAATCTTAGAAGCAGCAAGAGAAAAGGAGACAATAACCAACAAAGGTGTTTTCATAAGACTGTCAGCTGATTTCTCAAAAGAGATCTTACAGGTAAGAAGGGGCTGGAAAGAAGTATTCCAAGTCATGCAAGGCAAGGACCTTCACCCAAGATTGCTCTATCCAGCAAAGCTTTCATTTAGAATGGAAGGGCAGATAAAGTACTTCCCAGATAAGGTCAAGTTGAAGGAGTTCATCAACACCAAGCCCTTATTATATGAACTGTTAAAGGAATTTATCTTAAAAAAAGAAGATAAAAAATATGAACAATAAAATGACAGCAAACTCACAATTATTAACAACCACACCTAAAACAAAAACAAAAGTAAACCAAGCAAACAATTAGGACAGGAACAGAACCACAGAAATGGAGATCACATGGAGGGTTAGCAACAGGGGAGTGGGAGGGGGAGAGAGGGGGAAAAGGTACAGAGAATAAGGAGCATAGATGGTAGGTAGAAAATAGCAGGGGGAGGGCAAGAATAGTATGGGAAATGTAGAAGCCAAAGAACTTATATGTACGACCCATGGACATGAACTAAAGTGGGGGAATGATGTTGGGAGAGGCAAGTACAGGGCAGAGGGGAATAAAGGGGAGAAAAAAATGGGACAACTGTAATGCCATAATCAATAAAAATTAAAAAAAAAAGAAATCCTATGTCAAATATAACCATTTTAAAAACAGAAATAAAAGGAGCATAATTCCCACTCCTTAAGTGTGAACTATGCACAGAGACTTCCTTCCAAGAGTACAATATGGAAAAGGGGGAAGACTAACCTTACTGTGGCAATACCTGACAAACAGTACTGCAGCCAAGTCATCAAGGTCAACATCAGTAAGCCAAAAATCATGTTAACAGTGTGTACCTTTGTTGTGATAATGAAAATGGCACTTAACCTTTCTGATCTTCCTTCTCAAGACCCAAAACCCCACTCTAATCCTGAGGAAAACATCAGAAGAGTTCCAACAGTGAGGCACCCTACAAAATACCCAAGTATGTGCTCCTGAAGACTGTCCAAGCCATCAGAAACAAGGGACGTGGAGGGGCTGTCAAGAGGAGCCTAAGGTGACATAACAAGTGTAATGTGGCATCCTGGATGGGGTTCTGGGACAGAAAAAGGAGATGGAGTGAAAAACCAGGGAACTCTGAATCAACCATCACCTTTAGTAAATACTAACATATCACTATTGGTCCATTAGTTTAGCAAACATAGTGTAAAGGTTAATAAAGAAAAGTGTGTGTAGGAGTGTAGACAACTCTGTGCAATCTCAATTTTTATTAAAGCCTGAAACTGCTCTGAAAAATAGTCTCTTAAAAATAATAATAAAAATAAAGATAAAACTTATATGGTCAGAGGGAATAGCGAAGGAGCCATCATTGCTAGTGAGATTTCTATAACTCTAGGATGACCACACAGATTGGACCAATAGAAAGTGAGACAGTTCACCCCACAGAGAACACGCCTTGACCCTTGACCCTCTGCAGGCCAGGGTCAAGAGTGGTGCTGATCATAGAAAAATTGACTGAAAAATCTGTACAAATTAATTTTTTAAGTGTTCTGTATAATTCCTTACCTTACAAATTTACCCAAGAATGCTATGGCAGGACACCTGAAGTGGATTCTACAGACAAACTGAACCTGATGTCATATAGAATGTTTCTTACTTGGCTTGGGTTATCCTCTTATTTACTTATAGTTCTAGAGGCTGGAAGTCCAAGGTCAGGCGACAGCATGGCTGTGGTAAGCGCTCTCTTCCAGGTCTGTGGACAGCCACCTTCACACGGTGTCCTCACAGGGCAGAGAAAATTCTCTCTCTCCTTCTTCTCATAAGGCCACAGTCTGGTCAGATTGGGGCCCTACACTTGTGACCTCATTTAACTTTCAGTCCCTTCTAAAGATACTATCTGCAGACACAGTGACACTGGGGTTAAGTTTTCAACAAAGGAATTTGGGGCGGGCAGACACAGTTCAGTCCACGCAGAAGACGAGGTATGTACACATCCTTGAATCTGCGTGCGCTCGTGTGTGCGACACTAGTGCAATGGCACACCTTACTTTTAGAGGTTTAACACCAGGTTTTACCCACCAAATGAAAAATGTACATTATCTTCTAAGAATAACCACTTCATTTTTAATCTAACACACTTATCATTTGGGTTCAGCCTTAAATAAGAGCATTAAAAATATTGTGTGTAGAGGCACTTTATTGTAATAATGAAAGCTTACAAACATGAGGAAGGTGTTGGCATGTAAAAGTCTGGAAAAGGGAAGTGAAATTTGACAAAAGTCACTAATCAAAAAAAGCCTATTGTGGGTGGGCAGGTCACTACTTACAGCAAAATTTCCAGAAAATGTGTACGTCTGCTGGCTGAATGGAGTCTTTCTGTGGGGTTGGGAGAAGGTTTGAGGAGAGGTCTGTGGAAGATACTGTTGTGAGTGTATGTTGGTGATGTGGTCTTTCCTTTAAGTCAGCCGGGCAACCGCTCTGCTAGCTGCCTGCTGAGCAGCCCGGCACCAAGGAATAGACAAGAGTCACACACTAATGATTCTGTTTATTCAGTTTTAACTGAATGCAGGTTCACTCAAAGTAGAACATCAACATACATTAATATCCTACTCAGCATCTAACAATGGGGGAAAATGAACCCAAGTCCCAGAGTCTCAGTCTGCAGGTCTGGAAGACAGCACAGTGGGCAAGGGAGTCATCAGCGTCTTGCAAGGAAGGATATCTGGAGCCAGGTGGGCAGCAGGGCAGACGAAGTCCTCAGTCCAGCAGGGCAGAGCCTTTGGCAGCCGATGCCAAGGGAGACCAGCATGGCAGGGGGCAGCACTCTGGTGTGTGGAGCTCGGCTGTCTCAGCAGTGGTCTGGAGCCTGCCTCAGTTATACCTTGAAGGAGGTGCACTCAACCCTTCTGGGTCTTTTCAATAAATGTTTTGGCATCCCTGATGCCAAGTGCGGAATCTGCCCAGGAACCAATCTATGGGTAGTCCCGCTCTGCAGACATGGCTGCTCTGACCACATGTGCAGATATTGTAGGTGTGTCCCCTCACCAGATGTGTCTATTTTGACCTAAGCAAATTTCCTCTTGAACCAAAGTGTCATGGTGACAGTCATTTTGTTTGACACAAGTGACTCCACTTTGTTTTGTATACTTTATGGTATCTTGGCGGGACCAATGCCGTGTTATTAGCCCTGTTCTCCACAGCCACCATCTGGGTGCAGCTTGGTGGTTGGTCTGGAGCTGCGGTCGGTTGGTGGAAACATTAGAAAGGTGAGCTGAAACTGGAGCGAGAATAGACACCTCCGTGACTTTTGGTCACCCTGTCCTCCCTCCCACAACCACAGCCTCCAAGAGGTTGGCATCTTCACTCAGATAAGCTCCTCTTTTATCCAACTCAAATTGAGAACCATATAAGGAAGGGGATTTTGGGATACATAGCTCCCAGTTCCAGCTAACATGACAACCAAATCCAGTATATAAATGTGTTCTTATTAAGGCCATATGTTGTGGATTATTATGTAAGTATTGAGAAGATGAAAGTACAATGCTAATTTCACTGGATCTCATGAGAGCATTTCCAGGATCAGCTGACGTGTCAAGATACAGAAATTAGCAATGTCAAAAACTGTGGTGGTGAGGTCAGGAAGGATGAGACTCAACTTAGCTTGTTAGATCTGGCAACTTGGAAACCACTGATGACCTTCAGAAGAGTGATTTCATGAGAGTGGCGGTGAGTAGAATTCTGCTGAGTAGATCAGAGGTAAAGAAACAGAAGTATGTCGTCACACGCACACAAACAAATGCACGTATAAAATACTTACGGCCAGAAGGCAAGTTCACCAGCCTAGGGGGTATTGTCTGCTTTGTTTACCACTGTCCTTACAGTGCCTAGTGTGAAGAACTATGAAGACTCTCGGATTTTGGCACCACAGATTGGCAAGTTAGCCTGCCACAGTCGGGTGGATATTGGCAGAAGACAGGAAGCTCCTGGGTCGGAGACAGAGGCTGACTACTGCTCACGGCACTGCCGGCAACACCAGCTTCATACGTACGCTGGTTTCCCTTGCTTCGGTCCCTCAGTTCCCCTGAGGGTGACGTGGATGCGGGCCCAGGTAGGTGCTGTATTTACCCTGTTTGATCACATCTGAGGAACTCTGAGTTTAGCAACCCCCAGTCTTATCCTGGGGCTTTGGGGGGTTTTGCTCAATCTCTTCCCCAGGGGAAGCATTATCTTTAAAATCATGGACATAAAACAAATCCATCTTCTGTCCTAAAAGGAGACACTATCTCTCTCTTCCAAGGCTGCTTGCTACATAAACATCCTTGAAAAGATAGTCCAATAAAAAAAAAAAAAACTGTCAATGTTTCTTTCCAGGAGACTAGAATAAACAAGAGACCTAAAAAGAATTTGTTTCTAAGATCCAGACAGTGCCTGGCACAAGGGGTGCTCAATAAATGCCATTTATTAAATAGAGTGTATACATGCACATATCTTTTTAATGTGATATTTGCATATTATCAAACATGGATGCTGAGAGGTCACCAAACCCTGAGGCTTGTGGAAACCTGATGTCTGGAATCCGTCCAGACCTTTTGCTCTGTGTCTTTTCCTATGGCTGGTTCTAATTTGTCTCTTTGGCCTATAATAAACGTGACTGTGATTATAATAGTATTTAGTGAATTCTGTGAGTCTTTCGAGTGAATTATTGAACCCCAGGGTGATTGTGGTAACTCCAGAATTTGTAGCCAGCTGGTCTGAAGTGAGGGTGGCCCTGGGGACTGTCAGACTTGCAGCTGGTGCCTGAAGAGAGAGACGTGTTGTGGGGACCGTGCCTTCAGTGCATGCAGTCCACCTCTAACTTTGTGACGTGAGGTTAAAGGCATTTGTATTTGTTTCATAGGATGTGGGGAGTGTAGAATTTTTAGTGTGGTGGCTCTACTACTAATACAGACTTTTTTACTATGGTAGTTTTATTGAATGGGTAGCTCTTTTACCAAAGCATAAAGGTTAACACAGTATACTTCATTTGGCCGCAGGTATTCTTGTACACCGTATTCTCAAACATTAAAGACACACACTCACTATCAATGGAGGCAAACCCAAAACCTTGCGTAGTTAATTCTTCCAACCAAACTTCACAATGATGGGATAAGATGCGGTTATTTCCATCAGGTTTTATGTGAATACCCACAATCCAATATCCTCTAAACTTCAAATAAAGCTAGGTACCACAGGACCAGCCAATATGGTGGTGGAGTAGGAAAAGGAAATAAAAATTTCCTATCAGAAAATACAATAGTTAGAAGGACAGAGTGGCCACTGGCCCATAGTCATTTTCATATACTGTTGGACTAAATAATGAAGACAGTCACAGAGGGGCATCTTCGGGAGAGGGAGGGACACCCATCTGAGAGCTGCAGACTCTGTTCTCAGGGAGAAAGTCCCTTGTCTGCTTTTCCCAGCCCACCGTCTTCCATGGTGACCCTGAGGGGGGCGTTAGAGAATTTGACCTCTTTGGAGTTTACAGTTCTCAAAGCCCACTTTCTGCTTGTGTTTTTGAGGCCTGAGGGTTGCTTTAAGGCTTCAATGGCTAGTATTAACCAGATTTAGAAATTCTTTGGTTATAAAACTCTATAAAAACTCATTAATCATCTTGTCATTTTATTTCAAGCCAATTCCATATTTGGGCATACAGAGCTAGCGACCTCATTCTGGCATAATTTTTGTGTTTGAAGTCTTTTTTTTTTTTTTTTTTTTACTGGCCTCTGCTCTGTCCATCTCTCTTTTTCTAAACTTAATGTTGGATTCCTAGAAGCTGTTTGAAGGAATATGCTGGGGTTGAGAAACAGACCTTAATAGTGGTTTTGTCAGCAGAATTACTGCTTGTGTTACTTATCTATTGCTGTGTAACAAATTACTCCAAAACTTTGTGGTTTAAAACAGTACTAGTCCGCTTTCTCACAGTCAGGGAAAGCCATCAATATAATTTCAGTAATACTTCAAATCTCTTCGAAACTTGAAACACAGAATCACAGAGTTGAAGACAAATAAGCACATCAATTGCTCCTTCTTGCTCCTTTTTACCGGGACATCAAACCAGAATTCCCACTTTACCCTGTGACCTGCTGTCTGTCAGCAACGGAACAGCAGGTGGTGTTCTCCGATCTACGAAATTCTTCAGTCATGCAGACAGCCTCTTATATCACAAGAGCAAAAAAAAAAAAAAAATCAGCAGGAGGAACAAACCAGAGTGCCGGCCATCCTGCAATATTTACAATAAAGGATACTCTGACTTCTTATTATTCCCATAAGTGATGTATTTTTTAGGGTGACTTTGGTCTTAGGAGGCTTCACAAAGTACAGAAAAAAAACTGAAAGAAGAAAAATACTTTCTAACAAAGGAATTTTATTTGATTTTTGGGATGAGCCTCCTTGTCTTAAAAGCTTGGTTTATAGTTCTGAGAACTCATGCCATAAAAATTTCAAAATCAAGAATTCATTTCCGCCCTGGCTGGTGTAGCTCAGTGGATTGAGCGCGGGCTGCGAACCAGGCAACGCAGGTTCGATTCCCAGTCAGGGCACATGCCTAGGTTGCAGGCCATGGCCCCCAGCAACCACACATTGATGTTTCTCTCTCTCTCTCTCTCCCCCTCCCTCCCTTCCCTCTCTAAAAATAAATAAATAAAAAAAATCTTAAAAAAAATACGAAATATTTAAAAAAAAAAAAGAATTCATTTCCATGATGTTTTTGTTGTCTTGTTAACAAAAGCTTGACGCTTCAGTCCGACTCCCGGTTTAATGCTTTCCTGAGTACTGGTTGCCAGCAAAAATAAACTGGAAGTGCCGGTGTTGATTTTTACCTGCTGGAAGAAAGGGATGCTCTCAAGGTCTCATGAACCTATGAGAAGCACTGAGCTGGCTTTTGTGGCTCATGTAGGTGGGGATGACAGAGAAGAGCACAGTGGTCCCAGGTGGTGCAAACAGGAGGATCAATACCTGGATTCACATTCCAGTTCTAGCACCTATTAACTATCTGGCTATTACCAAATAATTCAACATTCTCAGTTTCTTCATTGGTCAGCTAGAGACAGGGTTGTATGAGAATGAAATGCAATTACATGTAAGATCATTATTTGAATTTGAAAATATTTTCCAGATGTCTGGATTTCGTTAGTACTTAGGAAAACTGACCCTGTGAGGCCGTTAACACAATTGAAAAGAATTTATTTTCTTTATCAGTTTTACTGAGGTAAAATTGAAAAATACAATTGTAATATATTTAAAGTGCACAACATGATTTGGTGTATGTATACATTATAAAATGATTTCTACCACTGAGTGCATTAATACATTCATCATTTCATATACTTACCTTTTGTTGTGTGTGAGACTGCAGCTCTACTGTTTCAGCAAATTTCAATTACGCAATACTACATTATCACCTCTAGTCATGATGTTATATATTAGAACCTGATACCTTATTTATCTTATAAATGAAGGTTTGTAGCCTTTTACTAACCTCTCCACTCTCCCCCATGTTCCTCAGCACCCAGGTTAACTTTTTGTTTTGCTTTAGGTTCCACATATAAGTGATTTCTAGTTTATTTTACTTAACCTAATGCTCTCCAGGTTCACAGAGTTTCCTTTTTTAAGACTGAGTAATATTCCATTTTTTCATATCATATTTGCATTTGTATCATACCCTATTATAGCATATTTTCTTGAGCCATCAATATGGTGATGAAAACGTTGTTTCCATCCATGAGTTATCACCTGTAATGCTACAATAAACACGGGAGTACACATATTTCTTTGAGATAGTAATTTATTTCCCTTGGATATAGACAAGAAAAGGGACTGCTGGCTCATGTGGTAGTTCTATTTTCAGTTGCTTGAGAAGCCTCTATACTGTTTTTCATAGTGACTGTACCAACTTACATGCTCACCAACAGCACGAGAGTTCTCTTCGCTCAACATCCTCACCAGCATTGCTATCTTTGGTCTTTCCAGAATAGCCATAATAACAGATGTGAGGTGATTCCACATTGTGATGTTAATTTGCATTTTCCTGAGGGTTAATGATGTTGGGTACCTCTCCATTTACAAGTCAGCCATTTGTGTGACTTCTCTGAGTGAATGTTCAGATTCTCTGTCCATTTTTTTTTAAGTGGGTTGTTGTTTAGTTATTGAGTTGAGTAAGTTTCTTGAATAATTTGAATATGAATCACTTATTGGACACTTGATTGGCAAATAGTTTCCCCCTTCCCATAGGTTACCTTTTCATTTTGTTGATGGCTTTCTTTGATGTGCAGAAGCTTTATAGTTTGATGTAGCCCCACTTATTTATTTTGCATGTTACTTTTGCTATCAATTTTTTTTTAAAGCATTGCCCAAACCAGTGTCAAGGAGCTTGCCTTTTATGCTTTCTTTTAGGAGTTTTATGGTTTCAGGTCTTACATTCAAGTCTTTAATCCATTTTAAGTTTATTTTTGTCTATGGTGTAAAATAGAGGGCTAGTTTCATTCTTTATTTTGTGGATATCCAGTTTTCCCAGCACTATTTGTTAAAAATAATACTTGTTTCCTATTGTATGTTCTTGGCTCTTAGTTGAAAATTAGTTCACCATATGTGTTTGAGTTTATTTTGGAGCTCTCTGTACTGTTCTGTTGATCTGTGTGTCTATTTTTTATGTCAATACCATATCGCTTTGATTACGTTAGCTTTGTAATAAGTTTGAAATCAGGAAATGTGATGCTTCCAGTTTTGTTCTTCTTTCCTAATATTGCTTTTGCTATTTGGGGTCTTTTGTGGTTTCATTCAAATTCCAGGATTAATTTTTCTGTTTGTGAAAAATGATATTGGAATTTTGATATGGATTGCATTGAATATATATATTGCTTTGGGTAGCATGCATATTTTAACACTATTAATTCTTCCAGTCTATTAACATAAGGTATTTTTCCATTTATTTGTGTCTTATTCAGTTCCTTTCATCAATTTCTTATAGTTTTAGGTGTCCATTTTTTTTAAAAAAAACATTTCTAGGCATTTTATTCTTTTTGGTGTTATAAAAAATAGGATTGTATTCTTAGTTTGTTTTTCTGGTTGTGGTTATTGTATAGAAACATAACTGATTTTTATACAGTAAATTTTATCCTGAAATGTTATTGAATTTATTTTTTAGTTGTAATGGATTTTTTGATGGAGTCTTCAGTGTTTTCTATCTATAAGATTATGTTATCTGCAGAGGCCATTTTCCCTCTTTTATTTTGATTAGAATGCTATTTATTTATTTATTTATTTATTTATTTATTTATTTTACTAGCTATTCTAGCAAGCACTTCTAGTACCATGTTGAATAAAAGTGGTGAGAGTGGGCATCCTTGTCTTGTTCCTGATCTTAGAATAAAAGCCTCCAGTTTTCCACATTGGTATGATGTTAGCTGTTTTTATCATAAATGGTTTATTATGTTGAGGTACATTCTTTCTACACCTAGTTTGTTGAGAGTTTTTCTCATTAAGGGATCTGCACCTATTGAGATAATTATATGATTTTTATCCTTTATTTTGTTAATGTGATATGTTACATTGTTTGATTTGCATGTGTTGAACTAAGCTGGTACCCCTGAAATAAATTCCCCTCAATCAGGGTGTATGATTCTTTTAAAGTACTGTTAATTGTGTTTGCTAGTTGTTTTTTTTTGTTGTTGAGGATTTTTACATCTATATCCATCAGGAATATTGTCTTGCAATTTTCTTTTCTTGCAGTGTTTTCGTTTAGCTTTGATATTAGGATAATGCTGGCCTTGTAAAATGAGTTTGGAAGTGTTCTTTCCTCTTACACTTTTTGGGAGAGTTTGGGAAAGATCGTTATTAATTTTTCCTTAAATGTTTGGTAGAATTCACCAATGATGCCCCGTGGTCCTGGGCGTTTCTTTGTTGGGAGGCTTTGATTACTGATTGAATCTCGTATTGATAGTTGGTCTGTTTAGATTTGCTGTTTTTAGTAGTTACTTATGATCCTCTCAGTATTTCCGTGACATCAGGAGTCATGTCTCCTCTTTTATTTTTTTATTTTGAGTCTCCTTTCTTTTTTCCTTAGTCCAACAAAGGTTTGCCAATTTTGTTCATCTTTAAAATAATAGCTCTTAGTTTCATTGATCTTTTCTAGTTTCTTTATAATCACTATTTCATTTATTCCTGCTCTGATCTTTGCTATTTCCTTCCTTGCACTAACTTTGGGCTCAGGTTGTTCTTCGTCTTGTAGTTCCTTGAGGTACAAAGTTAGCTTGAATTATTTGTTTTTCTTAATGTAGGCCATTGCTACTATAAACTCCCCTCTTAGAACTTCTTTTACTCTATTCCATAAACTTCGGTTTGTTGCTTCTTTTGTCATCTGTCTCAATATATATTTTTTAAATTTTGATTTTCTTCTTTATCTCATTTGTTGTTCAGGAACATGCTGTTTAATCCCCAAATATGTGGGGATTTTCCAGGTTTTTTTATTATTATTGACTTCTAGTTTCATGCCATTGTGTTTAGAAAATGTGTTTGATGTGATTTTAATTTTTAATCTTTTTTAATTGAGGTAACATTGGTTAATAATACTATGTCTTAGGTGTATCATATTATAATTTGATATTTGTATGCATTATAGCATGCTGACCACCAAAAGTTTTGTTCCATCTGTCACCATATAATCGATCCCCTTTATCCATTTCACCCTCTTCCAGCCCCCCTTTTCTCTCTGCTAATCACCAATCTGTTGTCTCTGTGAGTTGGTTTCTGTTTTGTTTGTTTCTTTTTTGTTTTCTGTTCCACATATGAGTGAAATTATCCAGTTTTTGTCTTTTTCCATCTGACTTATTTTGCTCAAGATAATACCCTCAGGATCCATCCATGTAGTCACAAATGTCAATATTTCATTTTTTTATATGACTGAGTCAGCCATATAAAAAAGGATGAAATATGATTTCAATCTTCTTAAATTTATTAAGGCTTTTTTGTGGTCTAACATATGATCTATCCTGGAGAGCATTTCATATGTGCTGGAGAAAAATTCATATTCTGTTGCTGCTGGATAAAGCATTCAGTTTTTTTTCTGATATAACATGTCATTTAAGTCCAGTGTTTTCTTATTAATTTTCTGTGTGGATGATCTGCCCACTGTTGTGAGTTATTGAACTCCCTTACTATTATTGATTGCAGTCTATTTCTCTCTTCTTCTGTGTTAATATTTGCATAATATATTTTGGTGCTCCAGTGTTAGGGGCATAAAGATGTATAATTGTTATATTTTCTTGCTAAAGTGACCCCTTAACTACTATATAATGACCTTATTTTTCTTTTAACATCTACTTTATATGCTGTAAGTGTAAGTACCCCTGCTTTATTGTGAATTCTACTTTCATGGAATGTATTTTTTCATCCCCTCACTTACTTTCTGTGTGTGTCCCTAAAGCTTGGGAAGTCAAGATGTTAGATATGTAGGCAAATATCATAAGATCGCACCTTTAACAGGAACCTAAAGAACAAAACAAAGAAACAAGCAAAATATAACCAGAGACACTGAAATAGAGAACAGTCTGACAGTGTTCAGAGGAGAGAGGTGAGGGAATTTCAGGGGAAAAGGGGGAGGGTTTACAGGAAGAAGCATAAAGGACACATGGATAAAAACTAGGGGTGGGTGGAAATGGGAGAGGGAGGGGAAGGCTGGGTGGGTGGGTTGAGATGGGAGTAAAAGATAGAAAATTGTACTACAACAACAATTAAAATAAAAAATATATATTAAAAAAAAGATGTTAGATATGCAGATTAGCCCCTACCAGGGAGAGACTGAGGCTGCGTATTTTTGCTTACTTACTTTGTGGGGAGCCAGAGGGCATGCCAAATGGGAGTGCTTGCTCACCCAGACAGAATCCTTTTATTTTGCATGGTCCTGGGAACTCATGAATGCCAGCTCCGTCAGGCCCTAGAGTTAGGTGATTTAGGAGCCAGTCTTTTGGGCAGACAGTCAGAGCAGCTGAGTGTCAGATGGGTGCCCGTTGCCTCTACTGGGCTCCAGGTAGAAGCAGATTCAGCACCTAGATAGGTTCTCATTAGAAGCCAGACCTACAGGTATCAGTTTAAAGTATGTAGTCACACCCATTCTAGCGAAAGACTGGGAGGTAAGGGTCTTTGTCTGCTCCCTCTGCACTGGGCATTGGGCATATAGCCATTGCGAGTTCCTATGGGCCCATCAACAGCTGCTTCCCTGTTTGCTATAGTCTTGTGGGACACATGAACACTAGCTTGTTGGCTTTCTGAGCTAGGTGATTTGGGAGCTCATCATTCAGGTGGCAGTCTTAAAAGTTGCTAGAATCAGGGGTGTCCAACCTGCAGCCTGTGGGTGGCTGTGAATGAGACCCAACCCAAAATCATAAATTTACTTAAAACATGATGAGAGTTTTTTTTGTGATTACACGTCACAATGTATTTAATGTATGGCCCAAGACAACTGTTCTTCCAGTGTGGCCCAGAGATGCCAAAAGGCTGGACAGCCCTGGAAGCCTTCACTCTTCAGAAAGAAATTGGAAGTTGGAGGTTCCCTCCTGATGATAGGGTGCTGTGCCAAGAACAGAGTGTGAGAGTTTCTCCATCTTTTCTACCATTTTCCCTGTAGATATTTTCTCAGTCTCCTGATGAGTGGGAGTCACTCACCTGGTTTCTGGGTTTCTCTCAGAGGGAATTGCTCCGTGTGTTGCTGTACCTTCACAGTATCCATTGGAGAAAGGAAATTCAGGCCACCAAGATGCAAAGCTGGTCATCAATTTCTGTCTCGTTCTGATAGACATTAATTTACTCATGGGCAGATTAGAGGAGGTAAATTTTTTTTTGCTGCTGCATATTGGGATATACTTGTGAAGTCAACTATAAGATATTTTGTTTCTTAGATTTTGTGTCGATTTTAAAGTAAGGAAATAAATAAGAAAAGTAATAAAGTGAGCATTCCTAAATATTTAAAAAATAGAAAACAAAACTGTGATTTGGATTTTGTTTAATTTCCTCTTGCCACCTTATGGGGAATTCTTCAAGTTCTTCTGGAACAAGGGAAAATGAACAAACATGTTTCTTGAATTTAATGATTTTTGGCCCAAATTGACAAATGTTTTTGAAGATCAATTTTAAACTCTATGACTGCCAGCTCTTGGCATTTGCACATTGAAAATGAGTTTAGTGGTCAGAAGGAGAATTCCAAGCCTCACAGTTGGTGTACTAAATTCAGGCAATGTCTGTAAAGCAAGACAAACCATACCTTGGAATAACAAACTGTCTGGTATTCTTCGTCATAAAATTACATTGGAATATTAAAAAAAATTAGTCTGGTATCAATTGCATTGTTTGAAATGGCCTCCAGTCCAATGGGGGATGGAAATGGTGATTGGGTAACTATGTGGGAATCTCTGGAACGGTTGGTGCCTATGTCATCAGACCTTTTGAGTTTTCTGTTTAATGTGACAAGGATTAAAGCTTTAGCTCCGTGACTGGCACGCAGTAAGTCTTCAAGGACTGTCAGCTACTGCACTGCTTTCAGTAAAGGTCCATTCTCAGAACAGGGTGCAGAAACAGAGAAATGAGTTATCATCGCCAAAGGATTCTGCGTGCAAGGTCAGGGATTATTTATTTAATATTGCAGTACATCTATAGTTGAAAAGAAGGCTATGAAGAGTAATTCAGACTAAGAGTTAATATTATTTGTATTTCTTCATTTTTTAAAAGTCAAATTATACACTACCTTGCATATGTTACAGCTGAGAATGTGTTAAATAAATAAGTCGAAAGACTGTGTGTGTATGTGTGTGTGTGTGTATCCTCAAGTACATTTAAGAGACTGAAACCCTGAACTACTAATTGATTAAGCATTTTTTACAAGTGACAAACTAGTTAATTATAAATTCAATTCAAAAAGTTGGTCATGTAGCTCCCAAAATCATTCTTTCTTGTACTAAGTATTTAACTGTTATAAGAATAATCTAATACTTAAATTTTATGATAGAGAAAAATGTATGTCTTGCAAAGAAAAAATTATTTGATATTTCTAAATGATGGCATTCTATTGGAATTAGACCACAAGGAATGATAGTTATGCAAATTAGAACTTAACCTTCATGTTGTTAACAGCTTTATTCTCTATTGAAAATGGAATAATCTATTAATTCAATAGCACTACCTCTACCTATTTGTTTTTCCCATCAGCCACAACCGGTGTACTGGTTCCCTCCGAATGCCATAACATTGTACCACACACTGAGTAGCCAGAAATCCAATACCAATGTGCCAGCAAGGTTGATTCCTCTGAGGATTCTGAGGGAAAATCTGTTCCCTGCTTCTCCCAGGTGACTGCCGGCAATCTTCGGCCTTCCTTGCCTTACCTACTCTAACCTTTTCCCCATCTTCACACAGCACCTTCTCTGTGTCTGTCTTCACATGGTCATCCTCGTATAACACTGGTACTACTTAAACGATTTAACAGTTTAATTAATAAGATAAACTTAACTAATTGCAATGGCAAGAACCCTATTTCCAAAAAAGGGGCACATTCTGAAGCACCGAGGATTTGAAATTCAACACATCTTTTTGGGGGTGTGGGCAATAACACAACTTATAACAACTGGGAGCCTGATTGCAATTTTATTTTATTTTTTGCTTCTTGATTTTCATTTTTGTCTTCTGTTACGAAAAAAAGTCAATGGAAGGTACTTTCTTCCTATAGATGATTAAGTTCTAGAATTTGACTTCTTGAGGAGAACTAGAAAACATAGCATGTGTTTGCTGCTCGTTCTAGGATGTATCTTCTGAGATGTTTGTGTAAGAGCAAACAGAGTTGAGACATGGTATGGTGTGAATAAGCTTTACAAGGACATGGAGTGAGTGCAGCAGAGACTTCCTGGGAACTAGCATGCTGGTGCTAACTCAGAAACCGGTACAGAGAGCCAGAATGAGGTAGAAAGAAGGGTGAATATTTCAGTCTCATGTTGTCAAACCAGTCTTGAGAGAATACCCTTTTGCAAAAGCAGAAGTTGGGGGAGGAGAACCAAGTGAATAATTGCATTCAATGCTAATGGAAGACATTATTGGGTCCAGCGATGCCGACAAGGGAAAATTGCAGCTTATAAAAATTCTGAACTTTATAACAGACATGCACATAGGTCTTACAAAAGGGACCTGAGAGATTAAAAATATCCAGGATAAATGTCAGGAGACTGACAGGGGCAGAAGTGAGCTAAACATCTTAGATAAGCCTTCCAGTCACTGAGGAAGATGCACAGAAAGAGGAACGCAAGCATCAGTCTTCATGAGCTAAGAGGTGAACAAAAGGGCACCATAGATAATGAAAACCGATTGCAGTTCCAGGCAGGAAGCTACAAAGGTGGGAACCAATTCCATCCTTGAACCTGCAGATGAGAGCTAGCCTGGTGGGTTTGCCTGCTAGAAAGGCAGGCTCAATTTAAAGGCACTTGAGGACTCGCTGGGGATGGGAGAAGGAAAGAGGGTGAGCACATTGTTTAAATTTTCACTCTGGCAATGAACTTGAACAACCTAGTTGACTCATGCTCTCAGAGTGAGGATGCAGAATTTAGTTTTATTGAATACATGAAGGTTCTCAAAGAGGGTAGAAATGGTTTCTCTGTTTTCCCCAAACAGAGAAATCTTCTCTTTCTCCTTCTGTCTCTCTCTCTCCCCTCCCTCTCTCACTCCTCCTCCCTGTCTTTCTCTCTTCACAGCCTTGGGCTGGCAAAACAAAGATCTCCTTATACTCTTGCTTTTCTCAGTTATGGCCTTCAATCTTAAGGTTTCACCAGTCAAAAGTGTACTAAGATTAGTAACCTAATTTTTCATGAAGGATATGATAGTGACCCTCGCTTTTCTTGATTACAGGTTTAAGTGTACTGGGAGAATATACTGGGAGGCCCACGGAGGTGTGGGGCAGCTTACTTGCAGCCCCCCACATGATGCTACACTCTTCAGCTAGCAGCTCCCCAGGATTCCCTGACACTCCCTTGGCCTCATCACCTTCCTGGACATGTGGAAGGCTCTTTGGGCAAGACCACTTAAAGGTTGGCATTGTCTGGATATCTGGATTTTACTTAGGAAGTAAAAAATACCATGTACTGCCACCTTTGATTAACGGAACATAGGAAAATTACCGAGGACATATAAATGTAAGAAGAAACTCTGTCAAGGAAAAAGAATTTTCAACATTAGCTTCCAGTATAATTTTAAAAAGTGATCTTTGTTCAAATGGAAGAACAAAAGGTTAGAGTAGGTCGTACATGAGCTCTCTTGACATGTCCATCAAAACATATCTGTAAACTTAATTCTTTATAAAACATTCCAGAGCCCTAGAAAGGTCAAAACAAATAAAAAAATATTCAATGGTGTTGCTATATGTATAATTATATACTGGCTTGGAAATAAAGAGTCTGAAAAAAAAGCAAATCAGTTAGGGAGAGAAATAACTATTAAAGGTCAGTGAGTGGATTTTAAACTTTAACATACATTTGGCGTAACAGGAAGTCACATGTGCATATATATATATATATTTTTTTTTGTGGAGAGTGTCCTCAAAACTGTGCTTGAGGGATGAAGTGAGCCATGGGGGTTCAGAAGTTGGAGGGGGATGCACATCTTCCTCTATGTCACTTTTTACTTTTATACAATGTAATATCTATTTAAAAATTATTAATAAAGTTTAAAAAATTGAGTGAAGATAGGAAGGTATAGAATGGTATCATATCATGATGGTATTTATGCATATTTTCTAAAAAAATATACCTGTTAAGCAGTGGTGTGCATGGGATAGTGTAATATTTATGGAAGTTTAGGAACACCAAGAACTGTAAGGGTACGAAGCAAAACCATGGTGCTCATTGTCTCAGACACGTGTGCGGAGGAAGGCTAGGGGATAGGCAAGTTAAGATGACTGAAAGAAAGCTGTCTACAGGGCTTCAATTCTGAAATAACTGAAAAGAGGCGAGAATGCCACTATTGCTGATTCTGGACGGTGTAGGTATGTCTATTTGTTCGTCTATTCTCTGTGCATCTCTGTGTTTTTTAAAGCGGCAGTCAACACAGTTGACTTTGCAATAGTAGTAATTCAGCCTCCTTGTCTTCTCACTTCTGTGGTTGACGTCTGAGGCTGGAGGTGTTTATAAAAGACACACTTAAGGATGCAGTGATAAGGGGGTACTTATGTTCTGAAAGACAAGTTGCTGCAGAGTTTCTGGCTTATGTAATAACTGCACCTGTGTCTCAGGGCACCTATAATCTAGAAGCATAAAACCGACATGACAACCAAAAGGGAAGATAAATATTTTCTACTCATGCTGCCAGAATTCATGATTTCCCCCCACTTTAGCCTACCCCTGTATATGTTTTTTTGATCAATTCATTGATTCATTTGATTTCTTTTTATTTTTCAATCTTAGCTCCTGCTCCCACAGACAACCTTCTTCATGTGTTCAGTGTGTGTCTTTTCTGTGTGAGCGCTTCTGAAAAATGTTCATTGATTGGTGTCCATGTACTTTCAATTCATGTAAATTTATTGTTGTGTTCACATCTACTTCTATTATTTTTGTGTTTTTTCCCCCTAAAAACTGTTTTTAAAATCCCTCCACGGTGTTTGAGTGCAATGAATCCCTCATGTGTAACCACTGCATGACACTGTGTGGTGTCCACTCAGCCCATTTTTATCTGGCGTTCTCCCAGCGGTGGACTCCGTGGGTGCCTCCGAATTCCACCACTCCAATGGACACTGCAGCGTGTCCCCTAGCACCCTGTATGCGATATCTTTGAGCCACATACCCAGCAGTAGATTTGCGGTGTTATGCAAATCTACTTTCTATTCTGTGGAGAAAGAGTTTTGTTCTCCAAAATGATGCTATCCACCAGAGCTCTGATACCCTAGAATTCTCACCAGCACATGGAATTATCTAGCTTTCGAGCCTTTGCCTAAAAGGTACAAAGTAAAATCAAATAATTTACAATTGTCTGGTTACTATGATCTAATAATTTTGCATATCTCTTTATGTATTTTTTAGTTTCTTCTAAAAAGAATACATTCTTAATTTTTGCTTTATTTTTTCAGAGGTAGCTTTATCTATTTCATTATTGATTTATCATATCTTTTAATTATCTATAATTCTATTAAATATGATGGGTGACTGCCAAAAAAACCTAGAATTATCTTCTGAAAGGCAGGCCCATTATAGTATAGGCTTCCCTTGCTAGGTGAGTGTTCTAGGAACCCATCTGTATCAGTGTACCAGCTGGTGTTGTTGTGAGAGGCTGTGTTTGGCTTCAGAGAATTTTTCTGAAGTCTCAGTGCATTTGACCATTTCAGATGGGTGATTTACAAGTGCATCTGCCCACACCACACCAACTGTTCATCAGTTTTTGACCAAAAATGGCATAACCCCTGTGCCCCACCTTCCCTATTCACCTGATCTGGATCTCACCTCCAGAGATTTTCTTTTGTTTCCCTGGATGAAAAAGTCCTCAAAGGCAAACATGTTGCTGATATGGAAGAGGTGAAACAAAAAAAGGCAGACTCACTAAAAGGCATCAAAATCAATGAGTTCAAAAATTGTTTTGAGCAGTGGAAAAAATGGGTGTATTGCATTAAATGGAGAGTATTTTGAAAGTGATTGAAATTTAAACATATAAGATAAATACACAATTTTTTATAAAGACTTTTGGGTTCGTTGTGCTTCCTCTTGTATATTTTTAAAGAAATTTCAAATATCTTCTGCCATTTTGCTAGCTGTCTCTTAACTTTGCCTATATTGTGATTTGTTAACTAGAAGCTTTTATAATACTATAATAAAAATTCATTTTTTGCCTTTTATTAGTATTTTGGTGTTTTTAATGTATGTTTTAAGATTGTCTCCAAGAGAGTTTATCACCTTTTTTCCACGAACTTTACTCTTTTCCATTCCCATTAAAGTCTTTAACTGACCTAGCGTCCACGCTTGCATGTGATAATCTATAGGAATCCAGGTTTATGTTTCTTTATTTATAGCATAAAACCTTTTCAAAATTGAGAGTTGACTACAACTATAGGTGAGAAAGGATTATAACAATAATAACAAAAAGTGTGACATTTTAAATAAAAATCTCCTGCATAGCCAAAACAGGCACAGGACAAAGAAAGATGAGTACTTGGAAGACCCAAATAAATTTATACCCAATCAAAATACCATTATCCAAACACGTCTGCTTTCTAGTTGATATTTCTAGAATTATAGACTCTTAGGGGAACCTCAGACTTAGCTAACAGAAGCCACTGCCAAGAGTGGAATTTCTCTTAAATTTTAATGGTTTTTATGTGGATGTTGACTGATAGAAAGAGAAGGAAAACTTTTTTGATAAGGTACAAACAATTGTTTTAAGCTCTGACTTCACCTTGACCTGGTTCCAAGTGATTTATTCCCTTGTGTAAATAGCTTCAGCTTAGACAGCTCTGCACCCCTGCCTCTCTGGCCTCAGTTCCTTGACTATTTATATCTTTAACGACTGGCACCACTCGTCCATGTAACAATGCAACAATGACTACTAAATGTAGATCTTTTTATCTCCTGCCCAGCCTCACAAAAATGCTGATATTCAGAGTGTTGCACACGAGACAGACAATCCGTCAGAAGTGCTGGCAGGCTGGCTGGCTTCTGCACTGGTGGAATTCAGAGACTTGCCAAGTAAATAAATACAGCAAGAAACACAGCCAAAATTAGACATGTCCCTAAATAAGTTATTATATATAATTCGCCAAGAGCTTTTCTTCCCTTTCTCCCAGACTGCCTGTGTTTAGGGTCAAGAGGTCAAAACGCAGGACGTCTAGCGGAGTCCAGCGTTGGGTCCTTCCACTCTGCATAACGAATGTTCTCTGTCACAGCAAGCCCTAGGTGTCCGTCTGAATTTACAGAGGGATTGTTCGGCAGAACTGCCAGAGTGCCTCGCTCATCATTCACAACCAGCGGTGTTATCTCATCTTTTCATCCAGAGAAAGCTCATCTTTCTTCGAAAAGACAGATACAGAGGTAGTGACGGGGCACCCACTCTCTCTAGCCAATAATGGAAGAACAAGTCCAAAAGCTATCTCAAAAGAGGGTTTACAATACTCTGCAACTTCTTAGTCATTCGCCACATCTGTCTGATTTCTAAATACTAACTGCTTTTGTTAAGGAAATTTCCTGCTTTCAATGAAACAGAAGAGGTTCAATGGGTAGGAAAGCTGGGTGGGGTGAGCAGAAGATGCTTGAATTAGAAATAACTGATAACAAGACGCCTTCCCTTTTAGAGCCAATGAAAAGGAAACTTTTGTTGTTGTTAAGCTGTCCACTTTCAATCAAGCTTCAGATGATTTACTTTTAGAAGAGTACCAACTGAAGGAATTCGCTAAGAAGTTTTACCTTTTAGGATGTTGTTTAAAATAAACAGATACACCCTGCTCTGTATTTAAAACAGGAAATATGTTAACTCTAGTTCTATTCTCCCCAGAGACCGATGCCCAAGGGGGGCCTCGGACGTCACACACTGAAGTGTGACCGCCCTTCAGTGCACGGAGCATCCTTTAGTAACATGGGGCACATCTGGGGGTCAGAGACTCCGGGTCTTAACAACTGTTTTCTTCTTTTCTTCTTTCTCAACATTTTCTTTCTTGAGCACAGCTTTGAACTTGATATTTAGGAATGAAAGTGCCTGAATGACTAATATTAACATTACAAAGCCCCAACTTGAAGGCTATATAAACCCTACAAGTTAATCCCCTGCCACAACTCAGCAGCTTCACTTGTTTTTTAGACCGACTTTTCCCGAATATAAGAAAATGGAAGCACAGATAGGGGCAGAGAATGGGCTGGGCCTGTATTATTACACTGACCTTACAGATGAGAAAGTCAGGCTTATGCAATGAGTTTAAGTATATTGCCCAATTACTGAATGTAGCCATGCCAAACCTGTCCAGAAAAGAGGAGATAAGTTGGTATCTGTCCTGACAGCTGTCCTGATTGTGGTGTGGAGAGGGCTTGAAGAGGGAATAGGGTGCATTCGGGAATTTGTTAGATTCGGAGATTTCCTTAGCAGCCATGTTTTGAGTGTATGTATGTACTGGCTTCCAAACCAAACTCCTGGAAGACAGGGGCATGAATTCTAATTCGCTTGTAAGACTTGAGACAGTATCTTAGACCCAGCGTGTTCTCGGTCAGTGTCATTGCTGTAAAAACGGAACATACACTGTGGTATTGTATCTGCAGGGTCTGGCACAAATAACGCCTCTTTGGAAATCTGTACCAGAACTTTTATGGCAAAATCATAAGCTAGTAATTCTGTAACGTAAGAGTATCACACTCAAGCACACCATATGATATTTTAGGTGAAATGTTCAAATTGCTGTCCATCTGGTGCAGGACATTCACGTACGTACCAGCCACACTCAATGGTGTTACTTTTGCCGGACCCTGTATAATAAAGTAAAAATAAGGTGAATGTCCTTTTTGGTTAAAAAAGGTTTGCATATCTAAATATCGTTTTGTTGAAATTTTTAACATCTCCTTGAAAATACAGTATTTACTTCAGAAATAAATAAATTATAAATGGAACACTTTTTAAAAATAGAATTGAATAGTAAAGATAAAACAATGATTGTAAAGCAAAATTTAATGGAACAAATAATTCTTAAGTTTGTGTTATTTGAGGTTAACCATGAGCTAACAGAGTCTGAATAAAATTTGCCTTTTTAATGTAAATGCAAAAAGATATATTTTGTGACAAGTCATGTAGAGTTGGAAAACTGTAATATTCATCTGTTTTTGGAAATAAGCCTACTATAAGAGAAGATACTGAAAAAACCTTGGATGGTGATCAAATTTAAGTCCACAAGAAAGGAGGATACATCTGGTCAGAGTTTAAACTTAATAAAATTTGATGAATGGTTTTTTTCTATCTGCCTTTAGGAGCAGGTGGTAGTTTATCATTCACAAATATTTATTTGGCAAAACTTTCACCCTTATTGTGCACGTGGAAAATGTATAATTCCAGTCTAGTAAACTGAGGCATTCCCTTTTCCTAGCTCAGATCTGTCTTTCTTCTGGATGTGATTTTTTCCCCACCATTGATATGAGAAACACTGTGAAGCCCAGTGTCAGAGAAACCTGGGCTACCGGTGTACCTTCCCGATGAAGGTCGTTGGGACATTTTCTTAACTTTCTGTGTTTATTTTGCATTGCTGCCGAAACAAGTTTCTACGAATGTAGAAATTTAGAACAACACACAAATTTATGATTTTACAGTTTTGGAGGCCAGAAGTCCTAAAACCAAGGGTTGTCAGTGCGGCATTTCTCCTGGAGACTGAGGGGAGAGTGAACCCCCGGCTTCTCCAGCCCTTCAAGGCGGCCTCCTCCTTGGCTCACGGCCTCATCCTTCATCTTCAAAGCCAGCTGCACAGCATCCTCAAGTTCCTCTCTGTTTGACCTCTGCTCTGTCACCACATCTTCTCCGACTTTCCTTCCTCTCTCTTTCCTTCGTAAGGACGTTTTTGAGTTCATTGGGCCTACCCAGACAATCCAGGATGGTCTTCTCATCTCTAGCTTCACTTAAATCACATGCATTTTGCCACACAAAGGAATATATTCACAAGTTCTGGGGATTATGCAGGTATCTTTGGGAGGACATAATTCTATGTATCCTCCAAGTCTCATTTTCATCATGTACAAAAAGCAGTGTCTCACCCATACGGTTGAAATAAGCTTTTAACATGTAACTTGACATACAGAGGGCACAGAGTCACTGTGTAAGACCATGGGCTGTGATGCTTTATTTATTTGACTTTGTTCCAGAATAAATTATTCTACATAGAAACAATTTCTACATCCTAGACATTTAATATTTTAAGCTCTTTATTTATTGTTATAATAAACAGGGAATCTTTCTTCTGAGTTATATGTATTATTTCTCTTAAACAGTTTATAATGCTATAAAAAAAAGGGTTAGGACTTCAGAATCCAATGAACATGGGTTCTAATGTCATTACTGTCATTTAGCAGCTGGGTGGCAACTCACTGAACTTCCTGGAGTTTGCTGCCTCGTTTGAAAAACAGGGATATTGGCATTTACTCCTTCGAGTGGTTTGGAGGATTAAATTAGGAGAAAAATAAGAATATCTGTGTTAGTTTCCCAGTGCTGCTGTGATAAATGACCACAAATTTTGAGGTTTTAAAAAATTGATTCGATTACAGTTTTGGAGACCAGAAGTCTGAAACCAGGTGTTGACAGGGCTGCGCCCTTGGAGAGAGAGGGTCTTCCAGCTGCAGTTGCTGGAGCCGGAGGGTGTTTCTTGGCTCATGGCAGCATCACTGATCTCTGTGTGCCTTCCTGGGTGCCTTCTTCCTATCAAGACATCAGTCATTGCATGGATGGGACTGCAGAGCATTAGGCTAAGTGAAATAAGCCAGGCGGTGAGGGACAAATACCATATGATCTCACCTTTACAACATAATCAACAAAAGAGAAAAAAGCAAACAAAATATAATCAGAGACATTGAAATTAAGAACAATCTAATAACAACCAGAGGGGAGGGGGAGGGAACAGCGAGGGGAAGGGTTTTTAGGAACTGATGTGGAGGACCCAGGGACAAAACCAAGGGGGAGGGTGGAAGCCAGGGAGGGAGGGGGGTTGGGTTGGGGTAGGGGGGAGTGGTGGGGGGAAATGCAGACAACTGTTATTGAACAACAATAAAATAATAATTAATAATAATAATAATGATAATAATAATAATAAAAAGACATCAGTCATTGAATTTAAAGTCTGCCCTGTAACCGGAAAGATTTCATCATGAGATCCTTAACCAATTATATTTGTGAAGACCCTATTTCTAACTAAGGTCACATTTTGAGATTTCAGTTAGACATGATTTGGGGGACAACACTGTTGAATCCATTACAATAACCTTTACTCTAACATAAAACACCGTCTTTATTGTTTTCTTCCTCTTATCTAAATGGTGCTGAAGGTAGAATTTCAAATTTCATTTATTCGACAATGATTGCTCAGTGCAATGGGCTGAATGTTTATGTCCCTAAAATTCATATGGTGGAGCCCTGATCCCCAAGGTTATGGTGTTTGAAGGTGGGATACTTGGGAAGTAATTAGGATGGGAGGGTGGAGCCTTCATGATGGGATTAGCGCATTCTAAGAAAAGGTCAGGAAGCAAGCTAGCTCTTCTGTCTGCCATGTGAGAAACCCCAAAGAGGGCCCTCACTGCAACCCGGCCACGCTGGCACCCTGACCTAAGACTTCTAGACTGCCCAACCGTGAGAAAGAAACTTCTGTTCCTTACAAGCCATCCAGTTTACGGTATTTTGTTCGAGCAGCCTCCGCAGACCACTACGCCCAGGAAGTACCAGCGCTGGGTTAGCAGCTAGAGCCTTAATTTCTCCAAAGCTGGATCACTTCAAGTTTCTTCTTTTGCTCCAGTATTTGCCACATCCTTCTCTGACCTGCAGCGTTGGCGGCCCTGCTTTACAGGGGTTGGCTCTCGCTGTCTCAGCTGTGGCCCCTGTGCTGCCAGGAGGCATGTGAGCCTTTTCCACACCTCACACTGGTTCCGTGGATCAGGAGGACCCGGGCTTGGTGTGATATCAGGGTGTTGGAGAGCTCTCCTCCTGTCATCAGCCCAGCACACATCACTAGTGCTTGTCTTAACCTCTGGGGCTGGGTTCTTGTCCTGCCGTCAATAAGGGAGGTGCAAACAATTAAACATGCTGGTAGTTTGACAAGGGAGTCTAAGAGGCAAAAATCACCTAGAGGAATGATGAGGGTGAAGGGGGTATTTGGCACAAGCAGCAGGAAATGTGGGGACCCAGAAAGGGGACAGAATGCTGGGTGTTACAAGTGCTGCTTTTGGTGCCATGATAGTAAATGAGGTGAAAGAGCATCTTTATGCAATTTTATAAAAATTAAAAAAAACAACCAAAAATATCTTATGCTGTGTGCAGTGATAGACTCAGGCATCTTTTTGACCTGCTGGGTATGGTACAGATGAAAAAATTTCCCCTTCGTTCATCTCCGGCTCCTGGTAAGCACTCAGAGGTATTAGTTTGTTTCTTGTGCCTGGTGGCCAGACAGGTGTATAATCAGAAACTACAGCAGGAGATTGCTCTGGAAGGACTGTCAGACACGCATTACTATAATAGTCCTGGTGTGAAAGGTTGAGTCAAATTCTTGGCTACAGGAATGGAACGAGAAGTTCAAGCTTATGAGACCTGCTTTTACAGATGTAAGAATCTAGCACAGGAAATAGTATTAACCAAGAATTTTATCTAAATGTTCACCAAATTGCTTGATTTTAACATGTATATTATTCTTTCTTCTGTTTTAACATCTCCAAAATTGTGATGTATCCTGCAATCACCGATGGCCCTCCAGTCACTGGGATGTAGGAGTTGTAATTCGTCACGCATGGACGTCTAAGATTCCAGAATGGATGTCAGGACCTAGGGAGAGACAGGAGTGGAGCGCTTATTTTAAGAAATACTGCATTATCAACATTCCTGTTGACACAGAAAATTTATTATGTGGGCAAATATAGACACCAAACATTCTAACCTAAAAAGTATTTCAGATTTTCTGGGCTCTGTGTAGATTATGAAGATATTACATAAGCACTTCAATCAATGTCTTTGTTTTTTTTAATTTTTGCAAAACAATGGGGTATTATAAAGATACAGGTGTAGATAAGGCTAAAGGGCTCTTTTAATAAATAGAAAATAAAAAATTCCCATTGATAAGAATGCAAATGCCATCGTTTAATTGAAAGTATTTTTTTCTAAATAGTGTATCTTAACATAAGTAGATTCCTATTTCCTGAAGTAAAGTGATAGTGATGAAAGTTGTATTTGTGATGTAAAGAGGTGTGGAACACAATGAAAGTCTAAAATGGAGAGAAAAGCTTGGTCCCATAATTGAGAGCGAGTTATCCTGAGAAAGTGACGCTAGGGATAAAGCTTCGCGGAGAAGCAGTAGTGGAGAACCGGAGGCAGGAGTCATTCCAGACGAAGGACACTCTGTGTGCGGAGGCCTGTGAGAAGGAAGGCATCGCCATTGAAGTGCGGAGCAGGTGGGGGCGCTGTGGGAGATGAGCCGGGAGGATGAACAGTGGCCACTTCCTGAAAGGCCACACGATGGATCTGGGGCTTTCTCAGGAAATCACTGAAAAACTGGAAGGTTTTAAGCAGTGGGATGACAGGATCGGGTCTGTGATCTGTAAGCGTGGTCTGGTGGCAAATGGAGAATGGCGTGGAGGGGAATGCCAGTGGATTTTGGGAGATCAGTTAGAGGCTGCTGTGTCTGTCCAGGAGAAAGGTAATAGGACTTACAACAGAATGTTGAACACCAATGGAAATGGAAAGACTTGGGAGACATTATGGGGTAGCAGAGGTTCGATGTACCTTTCAATCAGATCTGGAGAGTGGGTGGTAACAATGACACCAGGCTCTGACCTGGACAAGGTCACCCCTAAAGTTGCAGTGTAGTGGGAATGGCTAGGACTTGGGATATTTGAAAAGTATTAGAGATTGTATATATATTTTTTATGCAGTCTGTGGATGAAACAATATCCTTGAACACATAAATAACTGGATGAACCATGATGCCTTTTTGAGGTGAAAATTATTGGAGGAGGAACAGATTCAGTTTTGAGCAAGTTGAGTTTTAGGGACCTTTCTGATATCCAAGTGAGATTATATATATATATTCTCAGAAAATATGCCCTGGAGGCTTGTGATGTGATGCAAATTTCTAAATACTGCCCTCCTCCAACCCTCCCAAATGTCTATTTCTTATTCTCTAAGACCTGTGAATTTTATCTTATTTGGAAAAAGACACTTTGTAGATATAATTAATTAAAAATCTTGCAATAAGGAGATCATCGTTTATTATTCAGGTGAGAGGTGAGCCCCAAATTCAATGACAAGTGTTCCCGTAAGAGACGCAGAAAGAAGAAGAGAGAGGCCCGTGTGACGATGGCGGCAGAGGCCGGCTTGAGGCAGCCCCAAGCCGAGAAACACCAGCAGTCACCAGAAACTGGGATAAACCAGGAACAGAATCTCCCCAGGAGCTTCTGGAGGGCATGCAGCTCTGCTAATACCTCAACTGCAGACTTGTGGCCTCCAGGACTGTGAAAGAATTTTTTTTTTGTTTTAATTTAAACTACCAAGTTAATGGTGATTTGTTACAGCAGCTACAGGAAATTAAATGCCAAGGGTGAGGTTTTAGGGCGAGGAAAGAAGGACTGGGTTCAAATGAGGAACTCCAACACGTAAAGTCCAGGAAAGGAGGGTACGCTGACAAAGAAGGGAGAAGTGAGCAGAGAGAGAGAAGTACAGTGTCACGAAAGCCAAGGGATAAGTGCTTCATAGGGAGGGATTTGGCCACTGTATCAAAAGCTGCTGAATTGTGAATGTGACTCCAAATAGATATGCTGCATTTAGATACATGGACACTATTAGGACTCATTGAGATATAACATAGGACACTGAACAGAAATGAAAATGTGTCAGACTATCTTCCTGAGTAGTATTTTCCTCCCCTTGTAACTTCTCAGCTTTATGACTTGCTTGTATCAAAGAGAATGTATAGGAGTGATGCTTTGTTACATCTGAGGCTACTTCATAACAGGTGACTTCCACTTTGCTGGTTGGATGCCTTGTGCAGGAGCCTTGGGCCGCCATGCTGTGAGGAAGCCCAAGCAGTCCACACTGAGAGGCCATCTGGAGAAGGAGAAGGAGAAGGCCTAAGGTGACGTGGAAAGTGGCTTGCAGCCAGACTCCAGCCGATCCAGGCCTCACTCCTCAAGCTCCAACTGAGTGAATACCGTGAGAGGCCCCCAGTCACGGCCACCTTTATCCTGACCCAGAAAAAACCTTGAGAAGTCATAAAATACTTGTTGCTTTTTTAAGCCACTGTGATTTCAGACAAGTCTAGTAATCAAAGCATTAGGTAAACGTGTAGTGATGAAAGATAAATGCTCCCATTCTTTGAATCAATTCTCAATAACAGCACAAAGGAGAATTTTAGAGCCAGCTTGAATCATGAATGTTACTGAGCCAAATTGGCACTTGAAAAACATTTCCAATCAAATTTGGTCACTTGCATTTTGGTATGTATCACAGTTTTGCTTTATTTTCTTATAAAATTAGTAGTAGATAAAACTTACACTTTTATATTATTTATAACATTATTGATACTGATATTATTTATAAGAAAATAATGTTATTTTCTTATAAAGCTAATAGTAGATAGAACTTACATACAAAACTTAATTTGTATTTTAATTTTCAGCACACATGTAGCATCATTCTTGATTTAGTTTGCCAAAACATATGAAAAATCGAGCTTCTGGACAAAGTCCCAAACACAAGAAATGCTTATGCTTAAACTACAATCTCTTAGCAGAGCTCATTGAGCTAAACATGGGATCAGAATTCAGATTTTAAAAATATGTAATGCCTCTATCAGGGTTTAAGGCAGTATTTCACAATCTAACAAAGTTACATAACAAAGGATATTATATTCACTCTAAGTTGAATAAACAGAGCCTATAAATGACTTCATAACAGATCATTGGTTTTCAGGAAAATAATATGAAAAATGAAATGCTTTTTCAAGACATTTTGGAATTTGGAATCATGGGTAAGGGATTGTGAGCCTATACTTACCTCCTCTTTCTCTACTATCCCCTTCCTTCCCCCTCACCTGTCCCCCTGTGCCCCACTGCTGCCACACACACACCATGACTGAGGAACGGAGCCCTGCTAGAGAGATTTGCAACCACAGGAAATATTGGTTTCATTGTAAATGAATCATCTGCATACTCAGGGGGCCTCCTGAAATTGGCTCGGCATTTCCACCATGTTTTTCTGGTCTCTCATCAAAATTTCAACAAAACTGTTTCTCTCCTCACTTTTAGCAGGACATTTTTAGTTGTAATTTTCAGTGTAAATAAGAGCCATTAGAAGGAGACTTTTTAATTTTCTTGATACTAAACATGATTCTTACTCTAATAAAGGAATGAATTTTCTCCACCTCCTACTTGAGACCAGTTTTGCCCTATGTTCTCATTCCTATTTCCTTCTACCTTCTTGGGAACCTCATGCTCTCTGTTCACCCTTTCATGTATTAAACAGGAAAAGTCTTCCTTTCCTGGGTTTCGCTATGGGCTGAGTGATGGTGAACTAGGAAACATGGGGATACTGGAAAATAAACAAATACTGAGATCAATTTTTTAATGTATTTGGGAGATATTAAGTGGTAGAATTCATAGAATGGAGCTATTTATAAGTTATCTGTCAAGGTTATTGTTTCAGATTTGGACATGAGTACAACTGGCAACACAGAGTTTAGAGTGAAGAGGAGCGAGGATTTAGAGTCATGAGTTAAAGCATCAGGAAGATAGGACGATGTGAAAAGAGACTGACAAAATATGGCCAGAGAGCAGGAAAAATAAGACATCATACTCCATAGAGAAATTATAGATAAATCTTTCCAGAAATTTGACTATAAAGGAAGTTGAAGCCCTTGAGTTGTAACTGGAGAGAAATGAGTGGAATATGTAGGGATGGTTTTCCTTTATCTTTTTAATGCAGGAGCTCACTACACCCTATGATTGTGAATGAATTCTTCCAGGAAATTATAAACTCCTAATTCTGATGATGGTCAACAAACTTATTATATCATCATAGTTAGCCTATGAATTATTGTCAGTAAACCAATTAAGTCCCGAATTCTCTGTTAGGCTGCGAGACTAGAAGTTGAATAAAGTATATTTGGTGTCCTCAAATGAGGAGCTCGCTGTTAGTAATTTTTGTTACAGGATCTTGTCACTGTACCTACATGATTGTGGGTAGAAGTGTCCCTAAAAAGGCCAAGAAAGAGAAGATTGGAGACATCTTTAGAAAAGGAGAGGGCGGCATCATCGTTTTGCAAACACTGCCTTTCATTGTGTGATTTACGACCAAGGCCAAGACATCTTTGAAGTTAGAGTGAGGAGGGAAATAACCTTCGATAAGGTGGCAAATCAGCCTAGTTATCTCAGAACCATCCCTAAAAGAACAGGCAGCAAAACCTCAAATATTTACTATGACAGTTCTCTGGTTGACGGTATCTTTCTTCTTAAAATACTCTTTTTTGGGGGCAAATAGATCATTAATATGTTTTTTCTACATTTTCTTCATAAAAGTCACCTTTTGAGATACAGTATCATGTTGTAATCACAGGAGCCAAGATTATGACACAGTAGAAGCACTTCTAGGTGCTGTATATTCTGACCTTTTCCACAAGGCGTCTGTGGGATAGTCTAATGCATTTTTGAAACTGTATTCATCTTTGCTGACCTGAGGCATGTTTAACATTCATTGTTACACACAAAGACACTTTCATAAGTGAATGTTCAAAATTTCTGTTCTAATAGCTACTTCTTCGCTGGACAAACATTGCTTATCTTTTGAATTTCCAATGTTTGGGAGTAAGTGAAATAATGGATTTCTTTTTTGGTATCTTTAAGGAAGGATAATTATCATGTAATATATGATCTGTCTACAGTTTCTGTGGATGTTATCTAACCTAAAAAGTGAGAGATCAGGGTGAAGCAAAGCAGATGGTGCGGGGTCTGGTTTGTGTCTGGGAGTCAGGGGATCCGAGCTGTCAAGTCCTCGCACAGCTGGGGGCCATAGCTGTGCCCCCTGGGACTCTGCAAAGAGGCGCTTTGAGCCTGGGGCCATCATGAGGCAGTTATTCGGGAAATTTCGTGTACACAGACATGAACAAGCACATAGAGACTCTGCAATGAATGATAATGGCCGATGTAAAACGTAAGATATTGAAACTGTAGTTACCACGAATTACAAGTTTTATAGAAATTACCATTTAATTTTGTTTCAAAGTTGATATAAATTTCACTTTTCGGGCCATAACCATTGTTAATTTCCTTGGCTAGACCTGTGTTTTATTGATGTTGGTACTTTCTCCATAAGCACTTAACTCTGACTGAATTTCCACCTTGCATTATACTCACATGTATCTGCATCTGGGTTCCCACCGTGAATCGTTGAGGTTACGGTCTTTATCTTACTGTTGAATCCTCGCACTTTGTGCATGCCTTAGCACATAACTAAGTCTTTAGTGAAAGTCCTCAATAAAAGATGTTTTACATATTTATCAATAAATACAATAGACACATGTTTACATATAAAATGAATAACTATATAAATAAGAAGAAAGAGGTTGCCTTCTTATTTACATTAGATCTTTTATTTCTCACAGGATTTAGAATGAGCATATGTCTAATAAAATATTACAATTTAATTAATTGTCAGTTTTAAGTTGCTTTTATTTTAATTATAAAATAAACCTGACACCAGTCCTTACTATGTAGATGTATTAAACTTAACTGTAGATTCATACATGTCAGCAAATCGGTGGATGTTTATATAATAATTCACAGTAAAACATGTTTTGTTTTCAACTATAACAAATAGTGTGAGCAAACCTTTGTACAATTTCTTATGAAGTGTAAAGTAAGCCTTCTTGTACTTCTTACTTTATATTTAAAGTTTGAACTATTTTAAGAGCTCCTATATAGATAATTATAGCAATAGGAAATATCATTGCTTCTTATTGCCTTTAACTGAAGATACTTATCAATTCAAACTGTGGAGTTGAACTTATATCTAATCAAAATGAATATGTTCTTTCTCAAATGCCTCCCCAGATAATATGTTTTACATAATCCCCTAATAGTTTTTATTAATCGAGGCATAACTTATGTGCATTTATGTGTGCAAATCTTTAATGAATTGCTTGGTCTATAATATGTTCCTGGTTATCAGCTACTAAATTTTCACATTTAATTGATTACCAAACTGTTGCCTCTATCAAAGACCATTTTCAAATCCTGGTTAGTAATAACTCAGATATACTGATATCAAGTCTCCATGAGGATGCCAGTCTGCTTCTATGAAACAAGACATGCATTTACCATTTTCCCTCGTGTACAATAATGTTAAACAATTAGTCAATTATTTATTACTCAAAACAAAGGATGAGTGCCCCCAAAAGTAAAAAAGTTCTCTAAGAGGTGGAAAAAAAAAAAAACAAGTAACAAATCCCATAACCTAAGCTCTAGGAGTAGCCTACTTTAGAGTCACAGACAAAATCAGCTGGGCTGTCTCCCTCATGCGACCCTTTCCTCTCCTGCACTCTTTCTTGTTATGGGGTCACTCAGTCACCACTTTTCTTGTTTCCACATGATCTCTTTTCACATCCCTCACTCTCCTCATTTTTTCAAAAGAAGAACGAGGTAGCTGACTCGTGAAATGGGAGAAGCAACTAGGATGATAGACTTGCCCCCTTCTGACAGGCCCCAGCTCGATCCCGGGAACCAGCATCCCTTCTGCTCTGGGTTCTGCGGCGTGGGACTCGGCTTCCAGGGGAAGGCCTGTAGCAACAGCTGTGCGGGCAAACCGACACCCCCCCCACCCCGCAATGGAACCTACGCTGTCCACTAGGCTTTCACCCTCATAAAGGTTACGTATTTTGGTCTCTGTGTGGTTCCTATGTCTACCCCGCAGTTGATTCTGACTGTAGATGATACAAGTGCTGTTTGTTAACTCTCTCCACTATCCCAACGCTCCTTTCTTGCGTTTCCAACCTGTCTTCCCGCAGACTTCCTCTCTCTCTGTTTGTACAATGGAAGTCTGCTCTGACTTCCTACCAGTCCTTTCGTCTTCCTACTATCTTTTCTTTAAAACCCTGGTCTTTTTCTTGGCGTGAAACTTCTCCAAGTGTATTCTGTATTTACTTTTCCAACACTTTCCTCTCTCACTCTAATCTCATTGAAACTGCATTTGGAAAGGTCTCCAAAGTTCTCCGACTCCTACATCTATCTGTTAGTCATCATCTTCTAGATCAAAGCAGATTCAAACTTGGCTATAGTTTTTCTCATTAAAAGGCAATAGTTTCAGTTATATTAGGGCCTTTGGTTCTGAGCACTGCATTCTAAAATCAGTTTCCCGTCTTGGCTTTACACATAGAGACGGCTTAATAATATAGCGTGTTGTGCCTTCACTTGAGCCAACGCACAAACAGCTCCCCGTAGAGTTCTGTTGATAAAGGTGAAAAAAAAAAAGGACTCAGTGAAAGAGATTCTTCAGGTGCAGGTATGTCCTCGGTATAAATAACAACTTAGAATCCCGAAAAAACTGAACGGGAGAAGTGGTATTCAAGCCAGCATTTTCTGTGTGCTTCTTTGTCAGTCAGGGTTTTGAGACCGTCCTCTGTGAGATAACATGGAAAAAGACAGAAAACTGTACTTGAACAACGATAAAAAATGTTTTAAAAAAAGAAGTAACATAGATTATCAGCATTCTGTACCCCTGAATGAAGGTAATTGAGAATATATTAGAATTTTTTTTAAATCACATTTCCACTTCTTAATTATCTCTTGGTTTGTATTCTGAATGTCTGGTAGTTTTCTGTTCATCTTTCTAGAATGTCCCACTTGAAGAGTTTAAAAGAGAACTTTCGCCCGTGTCTCCTGTCTCTCCCTGCTCGCAGACAACTTCTGTTGGCTTCTTTCTCTTTTTCGAGCTGGAGTATTTAATACTTCAGTCCTTGCCGATCCTCATCAGCCTTTTCTTTCTGCAGAGCTATAGATATGTGCTTGTTTGACAGGCATAAAAGTCATGGTTTTGAAAGACAGAGGTGGAATTGAATGTTGAGCAAAGGCTCTCAAAAATGGTTGTGAAAATAGGACATTGCTAGTGTGAGAATGATGGGGAATTTCACAAGATTCTTAGCAGGGACAGGGTAGATCAGTCAAAAACTAATTAGTTAGGGACAGTTTGAACTAGCTGCTGTAGCTGTAGATAAAGAAACACTTCTTTACGTGAGTGGTTTTCCTAGGATTTTTAGTTATGAGTCTCTTTATCTCATATATACATAAATCTCATGTGGTGGATACAAAAGGGAAGAAGCAAAGGTATTTATATGACAACCGTGAGTCTGGAGGACCAGAATCCTGGAGGTTTCTTAAAGTATAATCTACCTGTTCCCACCAAAGGCACATCAGTACAAGGCACATGAATTTGTCTGAATGTTTCTCTACATACCTCTTGAAGAAAGCCTGTCGTACAGATGAGTAGACAATTGAAGATTCTGACTACGTTACTATGTCTTTTTATCAAAGACATGACTAAAGCCAAATATAAAAGTACATGTTTTTCAGAGTTACAAACTGGAAATTAAATCTTCTGGTAACTTCAATAAAAAGAAAAACAAAAAGAATGAGACAACAATAAACCTAGATGTTCTTCATCCTCCAAAGCTGTCGGCACAATCAAACCACCTTGAAGATTATTCGAATTGTCCACTGAGGTTGATGGTTTCTCAATGTATCAGGTTTGTGTTTTTTTAATTCTCTAGAAAAGCATTAATATTGGGCATTATATTTTCTAAAATGAAACATGACTCTCTATGTTACAGTTGTTAACAAAGTTTGATTTTCTATTCCTAGTCTTGTTTCAGTGTTTATTTTCATTTAAAAATAAATATACCGTCTAGAAGTTGATGAAGTTAAGAGAAAGTTCTATGACTGAAGGCAAAACAAATATACCCATTAGAAATTTTGACATTACTGTAGTAGAGTGTTTTCCAAAAAGTAAAGTTTAAAATTCTTATTTATTTCAACTGGGAAAAACGTGACTGACTGCATCATTTTGTGTTACTTACTCCCATAAAGTTTCAAGGAAAAAAATAAACAATTCATTCGACAGGATCCCAGTCCAACTTCTTTTAGTTAATTGTATTGATATGTTTCAGAAAAGGGAACTATTGACTAATTCTCATAAATTAATGAGTCTGTTGACAACAATTGATTTCAAAACAATTTCAATTCACTCATCAGCCAAATGGCAGGAACTAATTCAAATACCTTGGTGTTTGAGGATTTGGGATAAGGTTTGGAAAATCTGATGGAAGTGTTCTATTCCTCTACCCTTTTCTTATCCTTTAAAGCACCAAACATTTCCCAATAGATGCCAAGTTCTTGGGAAAAAATCAATTTTTTTTTAACACATGCACATGATTTTTAATCAATTAGAATCCTCTGGAGATTGCTGTATTTATGAACAAAAAATAAAGCTATTGTTGCAACTCCTGTTCTTTTCCATGATGTCTAACCCCATTTTTTTCCTGGCTGGAATTAATAGCAATTCATCCATGCCTCCCTTATGTAACTGTCATTTTATTGTGCTGATGACTCAGAGAGTTCCCTCTTTATGCAAAGAAGTTTAATTCTGCTTGATAAGAGTTCTTTTGCAAAGCAATAGGTTTGAAGCCCTGAATTTTTTCATATAAATCACAACTTAAAAAAGTAAAATCCCTGCTAATCAGTTATAAGACACAAATTTAGATAAACAATATTTTACATATTAAGACTGTAAAATGTAATGTGATCTTACTTTAGTGATCTATGTATTTTTCTGATTATGAATATAACATTAAATAGTCTCCTTGGGTTTATAACTAAATTTTGAAGAGAATAATCTGCTTCTGTTCCTAAGGACTCTTCTAGGTGCAAAGTAAAAAATGAATTCATATTTCTTAGACTTTTCAGGAACATGAAAGGTTACTGTCATTGCATGCTCTACCAGTTTTTCATAAGTCAATAAAGTTGCTTCTGTGGAAGCCAACACACAGAAATACATCCATTTCATGTATTTCAGAGCATGGGCTCAAAAATTAGACTCATGGGGGTGCTAACCCACGCCTCATCATTTACTGATTATGTGATTTTAAGCAGGTTGTTTAACCTCCCTCTTCCCCTGGAAACCCTTTAAAAAAAAAATCTGCCTCCTAGTGTTTGGTGATTAAATGAGATAATATACATTCCAGACATATAGCAAGCACTGAGTCTTTGAGAGCTATTATTGTCATTACAGCAAAAGCTAACAGAAATTAACAGGCCTTGTTGAGTGAGGAATTAAATTTTTACTGTGACAACATTATAATATATTCATGTGAATAGTAATTTCCTTATTTTGTCATTTGTCATAATAACTTCAAGACATAATGTGTCATCCATTCAACTCTTAACATCTTAGTCCATCAAGTAATGACTTTATGCTAAGACTATTTAAAATTAATAAATAGGCAGGCTATAGATATTTACTAAACATTACACATACAACATGTTTTTAAAAGTTACTTTGATATTGATTAATTATTTGGGTATATTCTCTTGTAAGAGCCAAGCAATGCAGAGAAAATATATTTTGAAAATGTCTCTTTAAAATTATTGGATAGCAGATGAGTCAATGAGGATGTACTAAGGTAAAATCACAGGGAGAGTGGGAATCCAGACATATGAGGACTCATATGAGCAGGGTGCATGGCATAAATCTGCTTCTGCCCCACCAGCACGGACCACCCACGCAGACTTGGAGTACATATTTGGTGGCCTTAAAGAAAGAGAGGAACAAAGTCGGAGTCCGCAGTTCACCAAAGTAGGAAATGTATTAAATACCCTTTTATCATTAAGCTTGTCCTCAAAAGGTTACATATTCAGTATAAGTTTTGCCTCAAGTAAGCCCCTACAGAACCTCCGCTTCTTATGGACTAAAGGGAAATATGTCTTGGTTCTGATCTGAGCATGAAGGACAAAGAAGGGCGGAAAACAAAACTTGTGGATTTCTATCTCGGTTTGGAATTGAGTGTTCCCAGGATTCTCAAACTATAAATTGAACTGAAAAATTCTCAGACCAATAGTATCACCAGCAGCAAAACTAACTCTTCTGGAGGAGAGCAAATTTATCTAATCCTTAGAGTCTCAAACATTTTTAAATGAGTAATTCTTCCAAATTAACAAAGTGCACAATAAAACAAAGCATCATGAGCAAGAGACAGCATGATAAAAACAAAAAGGAAAGAAACAAAAATAGACCTGTGTAGGTTTCAAATATAGTGATCACAGATAATATAATAACTATTCTTACTCTTTTAAAGAAATTAAAGGCTAGCTTTAAAATCTGAAAGAAATGAGAAATATAAAATGTAGGTTAGCAGACTTGAAAAAGAAAAAAAATTGAATTTCTGGAAATAAAAAAATAAAGAATAGTAAAATCTCAGTGGTTGTGTTGAAAATCAGAACAGTGCAATTGAAGAGATAAGTACTCTAGGATATAGGTCGGAAGAAACTACCCAAAGAAGTGACATACGAAGCTCAAAAGATGGAAGATGTGAAGGGGAGGTTAAGAGATACGGTGGTTGTTGATAAGTTCCATGTCTAATCGGAGTTCAATAAGAAGAGTAGGGAGAACATGGAGTGAGGGCAAAATTCAGAGACATTAGAGTTGAGAATTTTCCAGGGGTGATGAAATATACACACCCACAAAATCTCAGTGATTTCCTGGGAGAGTAAATATTAAGAAAGTCACCCTGAAATACATCCTAGTAGCACAGCAGAATGTCAAATACCAGAAGGAAGATCTTTCTTTATTTCAAGGAGTGACCACTGGACAGTCAGTTTATTTGTTGATAGCCACAGTGTAACCCAAAAAACTTCCATGCTAGAATGTCATGCTTTACAACATACGTTTCAAAGATAAGGACTAAATAAAACCTGGAGAGGGGTGGGGGGAGACAGTTTGTTAGGAGTAGACCCTCGCTTCAGGCAGAAGAGATTCTCTGCAGGTGGAAGGACAGTGAACTCAGATGGAAAGGATGAAAAGTGAAAAAATGAAGTTCAAAGAAAATGGTGAATTGGGTAAATCAGAGTCAGGGTTTCTCAACACCAGCACTGCTGACATTTTGGGCTGGACATTCTTTGCTGTGAGGAGCTGTCCTGCTCATTGCAAGATGTCTCGCAGTTTCTTCGGCCTCTCCTGACTTAGCTGCCAGTAACGTCCCATCTCTCCCCACCCCCCAGTATGACAACCGATAATGTCACTGGACATTGCCATATGTTGTCCCCTGGGGAGCAAAACTGCCTCAGTTGAGAACAACTGATCTAAACTAATATTTACATATAAAGCTGTAATGAGTAATGCCTTGTGGTTTAAAGAGATTGCACTAAAACAGTGACAATAATATATATGTGAATCAGGAATTGAAAAGAGATCTGATAGGAGAGAAGAAAATAGAAATAATAAGAATAATCCAAAGGACAGGAAGGAGAGACAAATTAACATAGGATAGCCAGGAGACAGAAAACACAAATTCAATGGGGGAGTCAAGCTCGGTGATAAATCGGTGATTACACTAAAAGTAAGTGAAATGAATGACCCCATTAAAGGTAATGCTTTACAGCCTACATAAGAGAATAAAGTTCTAACTGACTTCTGACAGTGAGAAATGCTTCTAAAGCCAAAGGGTACAGACAATTTGAAAGTGAAGAAATAAAGAGAAGATGCACCTTGAATAAGGGAACCAGAGAAACCTTGTATAATTCTCAGTATCAGACACGTTAGTTTTCAACCACCCTGGAAAATCGGCATTTCTATCTTAATTGTTTCACATCCGTGACGCAGTGGAAGGCGTCAGCCTTCTGTGGCCCTTTCTTGGTCTGTTTGTACATTTCGCTCTGCACGTGTAAATCCAGAGAAGCGGCGCTTCCAGAGCAAAACAGGATCTTACTGGAGCCAGGAGCGAAACTGATAACAGTGCGGGACAAAACACTTCCAGCAGGTTCTCCACTCGAACAGGCTGGCTTTCATCTCAGTGACAGAAATAAAAACACTTCAGACAATGTCTATTGAAACTGTGAAGGAGAAAGTAGGCCCTGATTTGTATTGCAAACATCCTTCATTAAAAAGATTATTTATAAAACTGTATTAATTAGCTTTTTAGACTCTCTACAGTTGTGGCCTGTTTCCCTCTCTCTTTCTTAGCGTTCCATTCCCCTATCTCTCTCTCTTTCACACGCACAAAAATAAACAAGAACCGGCATATGGAGACATGTTGTACTCCCTTAGAAAGAAATCTGAACCTGTTTAAAAAATTGTTTAGCATAAGCCCACAGAATCATCTGCCTAATTTTATTTATTTTGGCAAGGATGCTGTCACAGATGTTCATTATTACGAGACGAAAACACGTTCAGAGTGCGGTAGATGGCTCCCAGTGAGGTGGGGCTGCAGCGCCTGCAGCAAAGGATCTTGGTAAATTTTATAAGCCAGTTTATGCGTGACCTGGTCATGGGTTAGTAAGTGTTTTAGCCACTTGTGAGTGTCTGGTTTCTTTTTAGAACACAGAGGTAAATTCACTTAACCCTATTAGAAGCTGTTGAGATAATTGAGCAATCTCCCCGTTAATGGAAGGGGGGGCAGAAGTGCACGTAGGTGCAAAAGCCTTCAAAGGGAAGTTGGGGAGGATCTGGGAAAGATAAAATGCCCAGGCTGCCCTTCAGTCACTTTCTCATGCCAGTGAAACTGCACTTCAACCCGGGGCATTGGGACCTAGAGGTTACAGTTTCTTTTCACACAGGAATCTGCGTGACCTTGTCAACTCTGGGAGCAGTGCAATAAACAGCCCAGAGCTCTCGAGAATGACCACGTTTTTAAGAGTTCTATAAATAGAACCTGTGGTTCATTATTAAGCTCTCAAGTCTGTCTAGTAACTGAACAATGAAACCATCAACCTGAATAGCTAATTCCTCCACGGTTTCCAAGACTGAAGTTTGGGTCAGCTTCCTTCCTCATACTCATTAACGACAGAGTGTCTTGGTTCTCATCCTGTTCTATTGAAAATGTATGTCTCTTTTTATATCTTCATATTATTTGCATTGATAATAAAAGTTCTGCATATGCAGGCAGCACCCCAATTTAATGAATGCATCCAAGTTACTTCCTTACACATAAATATAATTTTAACGGGGACCTGCTCTTAAGGGCCAGGTACATTTCGCATGGGTGCATTATTTTAAAATTTGGTGAGGCTTGCTAAAATGCAGTTTCTATTTTTTTCACTCCAATTTTACAAACAAATATCCCTGTTGCAAACATTAGCTCTTTCGTCTCTAAAGGAGGTTGTCCCTGCTGTTATGAAATTTTTGGACCTTCATCCTCTTCGAAATTTAACTCCCAAATCTCAATTGAATTGCAAAAGCCTATTAAAGTTCAAGAACAGCTTATATTATATTCAGGTACAATAATCCAAAAATGATAATACTAAAACAACAATGTCTTTGTTTAAGAGACTCACTCCTAATGTAGCAGGCCTGGTGAAAACGTGTGAGGCAGAACTTTTCATTTAATAAAACTCGCGGTAACTAGATCAGGCAACCACTGTTACCATAGGCCACCTGCCAGGACATATCACACTTGTTATATGGAACCGACTATTACAGTGTTTTTCATTTAGATGAATTCTGCTTCTGGAGCCAAAAGCATGTTTAGGCTCACGAAAGTATTCACGTCCTCCCTGTATGGACAGGTTCTGCACACACTCACCGCACTCATTTTATCATTTTGTCATTGATTCCCACATTTATCCTAAAGTTCTGTTATCCTATCTCAAAAAAATGCTAAATTGTTTAACATATTTGCTCTAAATTGTGTTTCCAGAAATGGCGATTATTGCCAAATTAGTTCTGCTGTTATCATACTACTCAAAAGGCATGCTTATGTCTTACAGCAAAGAAATACTTCAATTGTGTTAAATGTATTAAACAGCCTTGGTATTCTCTCCTATTTGTCTCACACTGACACATGTGTGTTTTGTTGTCTAATATTTCCAGAGGCTGGAAGTACTCATGTATAGATCATTTCAGGAATGAGGTGAGTCATCGGGAGTGAGAATAATAATATTTCAAAATAGAAGGCATTTTACCAATCAACTTTTCATAGATAAGAGGCTTGAGACCCAGGGAAAAGAAGTGACTTGCTACTGTGTTAAATCTTTGTTTTTAAATGGCAAAAAGATAAATAGGGAAAGAAGGTAAAAAGTAGCCAGGGATTTGTATTTATACTATGATATTTTTTATTGATATTCAGATTAATTTAACAGATGTACACAGAGCTTTTCTCCTATTTTAAGACCTATTCTTAGTAACAGAGATGAACACTCCGCCTCCAGGGGCTGAGTGCCTAGTGGGGAAGTTAGCTGCCTGCCAGGGGTTTCTTTCACTTACACGGCTGCTAGATCTTAAACTTCATGAAAGCAGAAGTTCTTGTCTTCTTCACTGATGACTCTGAGCATCTACAAATGGAGCTCGAACATAGTTGATACTTAGTAGATATTCGCTGAGTTAAAGAACCAATATGTACATCCTGTATGTTAATGGTGTATACACGGTAAGAATTATTGCACTGCAGACATCAGTGAGTTGTTTCCGGGGAGCAAGGAGGATGCTATGTATTGAAGAAGGCATGCCCCAGGTATCAGTTTAGCTCCACTGAGGGTAGACTTTTCATTTATTTGACTTGCCTGAGGTTTTAAAACATTTTGACAGGTGTTTTGCTTAGCACTTCTGAGAAGTTATGTGCCCTGAGCATAATATGCCTTCATACATAAATAAAATTTCTACCTTGTTATGGCTATTCAAAATGAAAGCTATTGAAACTATGCTCTTATTTTTCACAGTTGAAGACCAAATGCAGACTTGAAAATTAGTCATGCAAAACCTCCAGCGGCACATCTGCGTAGCGTGCTGAAAGAAAGAGGTGACTTAGCCACCAAATACGCCCTGGAATACTTCAGGGTGTCCGCAGCACAGTGCCCTACTAACGGAACATTCCAGAAAATGATTATGCCGTGCCATGTTCATAATAAGAAGGGGACAAGGATGGAGGCAAGAAGACAACTTAAAGCTTTACTTTTCCTCTTCCCTTGGTATTTTCTCCTTCAGAAAGATGTAAAGCACAGCCCATCATGGGCAAAGTCCAAATCATAACAATGAGTCATCATATCACACAAGTACTCAAAATAAGTACAGAGTATTTTTTCAAACGTTTGTGTTGTATTTAAGAGCAGAAGCAACAATTTAGAACAGCATATTCTAGGGAAGTTCAGTAACAAAACTCAAAATGGAAAAATACCCTCCACTCATACATTACATAATAATGGAAGTTTCGGTGGGGTGAAAACTTGGGAGATGCATTAGAAATTCTTACAGATTGGGAGGTTAAAAGAACCCTGTTAATCACTGGTATGTGGGATAAACCTCTACTGATAGCATGTGAATAATCATCTGGCTGTACACTTTCAAAAATATCTCATGTCACGGGCCAGAAAAATGGCTCATCAGTGAATTGTGTCTCAGCTACAGTCCAGAATGTTCTGAAGTTTTAGAAAACACCACTATGTACTAAGCATATTTAATTAATCTTATGACAAGTTCATTTAATTGAGCTCCACTCCCATCTCTCTTCTTTCTCACACATGGAGTTTCCACATTTTCCTCTCTAATTCTCAGTTTGATCGTGAGATTAAAAATATAGCTTATGTCTCCCTGACATTTGAGATGTCATCTGCTTGCCATTTCTAACACATACAGAGATGATTTGATGCCAAAAGATAGATACCATTATTTAAAAAACCCTTACTGTTTGCTTCTTTAAACTTACCTTTACATTAATGTTGTAAAATATTAAAGTTTTTAAAACACGTTTAGTGAGTGAGAAGAGGGGAGCCAGCCATGATACTTGCCCCCCAACCCCCCTAGGCTCGTTTCAGCAGACTCCAAAGCCAGTAGAAGTTTCATGGTTCTGTCAGTCTCGATGAAGTTCATGGACATGGCCTGAACACCTGACAGGGTTACCAGATTTAGCAAATAAAAATATCTTATGGCCCAGTTAAATCTGAATTTCAGATTAACGAAGAATATATTTTTAGTGTATGTATGTCCCAAGCATTGCATAGTATTCCAACATTACATGAGACATATGTATCCTAAAAAAAAAATTACTTATTTTTATACGAAATCCAAACTGAGCTAGGTGCCTTGTATTTTATCGGATAACCCTAGAAATGAAACACATATGGAAGAGGCAGTTATCAATAATATTGATCAGATTATTTCTCTGCAAAAGGAAGATAGTGCCACACATGAGAGGGTTTGTACTACGATTAGGCCAGCACTGTGACAAATTAACTGAGACAAAGCTGAGTTTCTGTGGAGAGACTTAATTCAGGAAGGACAGTTTGCTTCAGTGAAAGTCTGCATGCCACATGCCCCAATGAGTATATAGATTGTCTGATTCTAAAAATTCGTTTCATTCAATGAATATTTATGGTCCACCCTTTGCCAAGCGTTGGGAAAACAGCTCATGCTGTTTCTTATTAAACAAAGAAAAAACAAATTTAGACTGAGATGCATGCATGTCCATACACAGACAATGTGATGGTGTTCAGTACAAATCAGTTCATAAATAATCACCTTGCTCTTTCCTCTCTTTCCTCATTACTGAGTGTGATTTGCACAAGCCACTCTATGAATTAGCTGCTCGTCTGCACGAAAATGAGTGATGTGAGCATGCTTCCATATTTTACTAGCATTCTTTCTGTTTTTTGAATTTCTAGAACTCTTATGGACTGCACCACCTTATTCAATTCTTAATTACAACCTATCCTACCTGATTTTGATCCAATTGTTGCAAATGTATGAGCTTGTCCCACAAACAAAATTTTCGTAAGTATTTTGCCTCCCTTTAATAACTTGTGGTATCTGATTACTGAATGATGAATAAGCTGGAGAAAGATTTTAATTTGTTTGAAAAGTTACTCAGGAACTTTTCAAGGGAAAATGATGTCAGTTAATATTAATTTCAAGTCATTCCTGTAAGAACAAAAAAGGTTCATGTATAATCAAGAGAGATTTTCCTCATGTTAGTCACTTTTGCTTTTGTATTCAGATGGAATTACATTCATTCTTTATAGGTTGGTCTCTAGAGTAGCCAGGAACCCAGGAAATCGATGAAAAATTGCGTTGCATTTATCAGATAAGAGTTAATACATAATGATGATTCATTTTAATTGTGTTTAACTGTAATGGCCTTGCCAAGGATTAAAATACCCAAAAGAAACTTGTTTAGCAATGTGCAGAGTTAGCCAATAACCATAGCAATGGTGTCTGTGATTGAAAAAATGGTGAAGAAAATCTTTTGTGCAGATCCTCATAATGTATTGTTTGGTGATTTTCTTATAAAATTGGCAAATACACATGCACTTTTTATCACTTAGCCCTTATCACTCGCTGCACCTTTACTTATTTATTTTGTCATGCTTCTAATAAAATATTGAATTTTCTTGAAAAAGTAACTTTTTGTGCTTTTGTGGAGGCAACTTTCATTCTACTCCTTGTCTTTTTCCTCATGTAACTTTTTAATGGCAGAATCATTAATACGTTGAAGTAACTTTGCATTCCATAATTCATTAATTAATTTAATTTTGTAAGAAGGACCAAAAGCCACATATGTTTGTTAAGACTGAGTAAAACAGAGAGAAACTTGAAACATTTGGGGAGCCGCTTTTGACCCCAAACACAACCTAAAAGGAGATAAATCCTTTGCTGTGGTTTTAAGTAGCGTGGTGCCTAAACAGCGTGATAAACGCGCTGACATTTACAGCGGCCCCAATTAGAGACAAAATATCTTAATGCACTCCTTGGCGTCTCAGAGCACACACGCTGTACATGAAGGACTTTTAGATTTATGGTGTGAAAGCAGCCTAGCACATGGGCCGTAGCTCTTTTCTTCCTTTATGTTCTTTTTTTTTTTAACAAGCAAAATACCAAACATAGACAATAGTGGAGAGAACAGCATCATAAACTGCCATGCACCTTCCACATTTCCAGGAATTCTCAGCGCGTGGCCCACTGTGTCCCCTCTGTCCCCTTGCCCTCTCCCTGCTCGTGGGTTGTTTTGAAGGAAAGGCCAAACATCATGATTGTTTCTGTGTGTATCTCTAAAAGACACACACTCCGGAAAATGTCAAAACAATACCGTTTTCACGGCTAAAAAATAAGGAACAATTCCTTAAACTCAAATATCAAATCTGTGTCCAGATGTTCCTAACTGGCTCACAATTTTAGAAGAAAATTTGTTTAATTCAGGAACCAAATAAGTCTGTAATTGTTACTACGTTGGCGTATCTTCTAAACTCTTAATCCATAGATTCTCTTTTTGTCCCTGCAATTCATTGAAGGAAACAACTATAGAAACACATGTAATTTAAAATGTTTTTGTAGATAAAATAGAGAGTACTGAGTATTTTAATATAAGACTGTTATTTTCAGTTACATGTTTCATATATATTTAAAATATGTTTTCTTTATTAGAATAGATATTCACCTTCATAGAAGGTGACATCATTAAAAAGTAAAATAAGAATTTAGGAGCATTTCCTTACAACTTAAATATAGAACCTTCTTAGGTTTTCATTTTTTTTGCCAAGCTTTTGAACTGTCCAAACCTAAAACCAACAGCAATTCTTTTAGAAACTCATGTTTATTTATTTTTCTGAAAGTAATCAATGTTTTTAGAGAAATAACTTTTTCTAGTTATATTTACTCTATTGTGTATGAACTAATGCATACAAGTGAAACAACAGAGTGAACAGAATAAGCAGGCTGAAGGAGACATGATGTACTTCGGAGCTAAAACTCAGACAGAGAGGGAGATGGTGTACAAGGAACCAGAACAGGATGTTTTATGGGGTAAATAAAGAGAGGTGAGCACACTGGTTAAGCAGAGTTTTGTTAAATTGAAAGAAAATATAAAGATACCTCTCATTAAATTGAAGAAATATGGAGAGAATAAAAATGTCATTTTCCTAGAGTAAATACTGAATATTTTGAGTACTGTTTTTCAGATGCATGCAGCTATACTTGGCTAATATTAATGGTGTTTATTCTGCCCAGCAGTATGCTAAATAATTCATCTTACTTAAATCTCAGGACAAGTAGATACTGTTCAGGAATATTGGTCTGTAATGTAATCTAATAGTAGTTGAAGTTATAGTTGAATAATATTTATTCCTTACAGCAAGTACATAATTGACAGGTGCGAAAAATGCTCTCAGACCAGAATGTTTCTTAGTAATCCTAATATCTCCAAAATAGTCATTAAACCTAGACTTTACTAGATCAAATAAAAAAATCATTTTGTTCATATTGCAATGATATATTTACATTTCATGAGTACATCATGAATAAAATACTAAAATTTATTAGTATTAACAATATAGGGAAAGAATGACAATGATTTCAATGTCTGAGCCAATTAATAAAGTTCTGATTAGAAAGAATAAATATTTATTGTAGAACATTGGAAACATAAAAGAGCATAAAGAAGAAAATAAAAACAGGGTACTTATAATCTCACTCTTCATTGCTAATAATCATTACTATTTTGCTGCATAATATTTTAATCATTTTCTGATATGTGTTAGTGTGCATGTATGATTTTGTGCATTTTTTGGCAAAATATGATTATCCTATGCAGACAGTTTTGTTACATCATAGTCACCACTGTTTCGGGTGGCATGAGACTTATCTCAGTGCCGCATGCTGTTTAAAAGCCCTGGAATCTGACAGTCTGCTGGATGAAGTTCTGGTTCCATCTCTTGCTAGCTGTGTGGCCATGGCAAGTCACAGAATCTCCTAAGCATGAAACTCCTCATTGCCAATATGAGAATAATAGAATAATAGTAGCGTGTCATTTGTAGATTTGAATGGGGTGATCCCTGGGAAGTATTTGGTTCAGGAAATATTATATTTGTAATGGCAGTTTAGTGAGGCATTATTTTTATATGCTTTATTTAAAAAAAGACATTGCTTCATAGAAAATTTTTTTATGTGTGAGGGCAGAATATATACATGTTGATACACTAACCTTCAAAAGATTGTGATTATACAACCTTTACTCTAGTCATTTATGTAAGGCAATTAAATCATTACAGAGGCAACTTCACAAAAACACAAAACAGATATAATTACCAATAAAATAAGAAAGTGGTTTATGAAAGATTTCAATTGTAAGCCCTCATTTTAAGTGGACTTACTTTTTTCTATGTTGCATTTACTCTTTTTAAAGCATATTTACTGCCCACTGGGACAAAAGAGATTATATTTTGAATATATATAATCTGGATTTCTAGAATTTGACCAAAATTTTCAACTGGTTACTAAGTTTGTGTTGAAAGAAAATTTAACAAGTTAATGGGGCATAAAACATTGTTTAAAATTGTTATTCCTGGTCTAACACAGTGGTTAATATTTTACTGACTTGCATGTTTTTCCTGTTCATGCTTATTGAGTCCCTTAATTCCCACGATTCAAAGAAATTAATTAACCCAAAGACTGCCTATTTGCGGGCATGCCACTTCTGGGAATAAATGTGTCTACAATGAAATCTATGCCACTTTTAACGCTGAGTAGTGTTACTGGACAAGGTTGACTCACACAATACCCATTAATTTTGAAATGTCTCATTATTATGTCATGGAACCAGGAACTTCAGTTTTTCTCAGAGATCACAGTGTGAAATCCCCTTGCTGGATTGCAGGTTGAGTTTGTGAGCGTCACAGCAAAAGATGGGCTTCCGTTAATTCTCCCTCTGTGGGATCACAAAGAGCATGTCATTTGTAAGGATATCTTTCTCTTTCTGTCTTTAAATCCTTTGGAGTTTCTTCAGTCCTGTAGGCCCATTGCTTCTTTCAAGTGGTTGCTCAAGTGCTTTGCAGAATAAGAAAGATTTAGAAGCACCATAATAAAGTACTGAACATTTTAATACTTTCAACCAGGCCAATTCATAATTAAGGGTTCAAACAATTATTATTCTTTCCTTTGTTTAATTAATCCATTAATTAATTGATTTTAGTTTGGAAAGCATGATTAAAAGTTAAAAAATCTCAGACCTCTGACCAAGATGGAGGTATGGGTAGATAAGCTTTGCTTGCTCACACAACCAAAAGGACAACAATGAAATATAAAAACAAAAAAACAACCAGGACTGCCAAAAAACTGAACTGTGTGGAAATCCAACAACCAAGGAATTAAAGAAGAAATATTCATCCAAACTGGTAGAAGGAGTGGAGATGGGCAGCTAGGGCAGTGGCTGGTTGTCCCACATTTGGATGCAGATAAACTGGAAGGAACAAGTGAAGAGCAAGACAGACCATACAACCCAGGATTCCAACATAGGAAACTAAAATCTCGAAACCTCTGGCTGTAAAAACCTGTGGGAATTGCAGCAGTGGAATAAACTCGTAGCTTCACTGGAGAGTTTGATGAAGAGACCCATGGGGTCCTAGAACATGCATAAACCCACCCACCTGGTAATCATCAGCAGAAGGGCCGATTCACTTGTGGGTTGTGGTGGAAGTGACTGAAAGCCTACTGAGACCCGAGCAACTGGCGCTTTTCCCTCTCTGACCCCTCCCCCAAATACAGCGATGTGGGTGGCCACACCCTGGTGAATATGTAAGCCGCTGCCTTTTACTATTATAACAGGCATACTGAGGCAAAGAAATATGGCCCAAATGAATGAACAGATCAAAACTCCAGAAAAAGAACTGAGTGATGAGGAGATAGCCAACTTGTCAAATGCCGAGTTCAAAACACTGGTAGTCAGGATGCTCACAGAAATGGTTCAGTATGGTCACAAAATAGAGGAAAAGCTGAAGGCTATGCAAAGTGAAATGAAGAAAAATATACAGGGAACCAACAGTGGAGGAAAGAAAAATGGGACTCAAATCAATGGTTTGGAGCAGAAGGAAAAAATAAACATTCAACCAGAATAAAATGAAAATGAGAATTTAAAAAAATGAAGAGAGGTTTAAAAAGTTCAGGGACAACTTCAAATGTTCCAACATCTGAGTCATAGGGGTGCCAGAAGGAGAAGAGCAAAGGCAAGAAATCGAAAATTTCTTTGAAAAAATAAAGGAGAACTTTCCTAATATGGCAAAGGAACTAGACTTTCAGAAAGTCCAGGAAGCTCAGAGAGTCCCAAAGAAAAAGGATCCAAAGAGGAACATACCAAGACACATCATAATTAAATTACCCAAGATTAAAGATAAGGAAAGAGTCTTAAAAGCAGCAAGAGAAAGAGACAAGTTACCTACAAAGAATTTCCCATAAGACTATCAGCGGACTTCTCAAAAGAAACATTAAAGAGGGGGTAATTTCCAGGCAATCAGTCTGGAAAAAAGTATTCAAAGTCATGAAAAGCAAAGACCTACATCCAAGATTACTCTATTCAGCAAAGCTAGCATTTAGAATGGAAGGGCAGATAAAGTGATTCCCAGATAAGATCAAGTTAAAGGAGTTCGTCATCACCAAGCCCTTATTATATGAAATGTTAAAGGGACTTGTCTAAGAAAAAGAAGATTAAAACTATGAACAGTAAAATGACAACAAACTCACAGCTATCAACAACTGAACCTAACCAAAACCAAAACCAAAACCAAAACAAACTAAACAAACAACTAGAACAGGAACAGAATTAAAAAAAATGGAGATCACATAGAGGGTTATCAGTGGGGAGAAAAAGGGACAGAAATGGGGGAAAAGGTACAGGGAATAAGAAGCATAAATGGTAGGTACAAAATAGACAGGGGAAGGTTAAGAATAGTATAGAAAATGGAGAAGCCAAAGAACTTATAAGTATGACCCAAGGACATGAACTAAGGGAAGGGAGAATGCTGGCAGGAGGGGGTTGCTGGGCAGAGGGCGATAAAGGGGAGAAAAAAATGGGACAGCTGTAATAGTGTAATCAATAAAATATTTTTAAAAAGTTGATATTGCTGAATAGAGATAGATTCATAGATAGAGAGCAGGCTGATAGCTCTGGGGGGAGGGGTGGGTATGAGGTAGAGGGATGGAGCAAAAAAGAGAAAGAACCCATGGACAAGGACGAGAGGGCGGTGATTGCAGCAGCAGAGTTTGGGGAGGAGGTGGAGGAGGGTACAGATGACAAATGGCAATGAAAAAAACACAATATAAATAAATAAATAAATAATTTTTTAAAAGTTCAAAAATCTCTGAAGCACTTCTGGGCAAAGAAGGATTTCAGTAATAAAGCTGCTGATTATTAGCATGCCTCTTTTTTTTTATTAATAACATACTAAACTGTACACCTCTTGAAAGATGAGATATTTTACTTTTTTGTATTTCAATATGTTGCCTGATCTGTAATATTAATACATATTTGTTTGAATAAAACCAATAAGAAAATAAATTCATTTTCTAATCCAATTTTCACCTTGAATAAAGCATTTTTTAATACCTTAAACCAGCAGCCAAACCAACTATTCTTAGATTTGGTATCATGAAAACCACCACTGCAGAACTATTTATTCTGCCTCTAGATACTAGCTCTCTCTTTCCTATCATCTAGTAGATCTTGGGCAAAGAATTTAAATGCTTCAAGTAAAATACGTTATCTGTACATTGATTACATGATCATAATGATAGTCTCAAGACTGTTATGAGAATTAAATCACTTGACACGTTAAAAAATCCCAGTGTAGTGCTGGGGCTCATAGTCTGTGTTCAGCGCACAGTTACACAGTGTCACGTGGGTTATCTTCTCGTTCATTTCCCAGTTGCTTAGAACAATTGTTCTCTCTGTTTGGATGACACAGTTATTGTACAACTTTCCTCGCGCCCCTGGAATTTTTTATTTGACTTTGTTGCTGTTGTTAAAAGAAGATAAACATATATCTTTAACTTACTAAAACTGAGAGGTGATGATTTGGGTAATGAGACGCATGTTTCTCCTGATGAAACTTTTGGTGACATTACTTTCTCTTCAGACCAACCTGTGATTTTCTCCCACATCGCTTTTTAGTTCGGCTTATTCTCTCAGATCTGCGACGTCTTTCTTGCCTTTTTTTTAAGTTTGGTTTTTTAGATTATGACTGTACACTTTATATATTCTTTTCAGGAAAGACTTGTGGACAGGAGGATCTTGTAGCCTAAAATGTTTTCTTTTAAAATTCCTTTTTATATTTAATTGCAATTTTTCTTTATATAAAATTCTATATTAAATATATTTTCTGAAACATTTGATTGTTTTTTTGACGTGGAATGCTACTATTGAGATGTATGGTGCTAGTTTAATCCTCGTTTCTGTGCAGATTCCTTTTTTTTTCCACTGAAAGAAAATTTGTTTTCTTTTTGTGTCTGGAACCTTGAAATTTCACAGTTCTCTCTTTGAGTTGTACCTCTTTTCTTTTTTTTTATGTCTGTGGAGTCTTTCAATTTGAGATTTTTTCCCTAGATTTTTGTTTTGTATTGGCTTTGTGATAATTTACGCCCATCGATTGCCTGTCTTCTGTCTTTCTGGTCTTCCAATAGATACGTTGCACTTTCTGGATATAACTGATTGACATTTAAATTTTTAAATGTTTTCCATTTCTTAGTATTTTAAATTTTATATTCTGGAAGACAGCCTTGTGTTTATCTTCCAGATTGCTAATAAAAAATTGCCCATTTATTAAGTATTCTTATTGATCATTTCAATTAATTTTGTCAATCATACTTTACATTTCCAAAAATTCCTTCCTGTTCTTTCATGGTGGCTCACTCTTATTTTAGGCATGCAACGTCTCCTGTTCTCTCTGAGGTTGCTAACAGAGATTGCTAAAAATTATTTATAGTTTTTGCATCATTTCCATTGTGATTACTTGGTTTTCTCTGGAAAGATTTTGTAATCAGCGAATTTCCGTGTGTCACTGATACTTAGCTGCTAAACTGATTAAACTCTTTGGCTCTGCAGATTTGTAGACCTGTTGCCCTAACACCCTTTCTTTTGTGAATGTTGGCCTGATGAACCAATCCAGTTGCCAGGCAAGCCTCTCTTTAGATTGAAGTCTCTCTGTAGTGCGAGCATGCTGGCAATGACCATGGGATGGAGGACTTTGCTTTGGGGGTTGGAGTACTTTGATTTATTTTGTTCTAGGTAGACCTGCTTCTCCTTCCTGATTCCCAACACCCAGCTCCATCGGACAGATCCAGAGCCACTCACTGCTCTTTCCTGCCTCTCTTCTCAAGAACTGCGACCTCCATTGTGGGGCCGTCCAAGAGAATCTTCTGCTCAGGTCAGAGGGGACATCTTGAGCTGGGAAGAAGACTATAGTGAGCTGCTCTGCACATACTGAAGAGAGGGTGGAAACTGAATAAATCAGAAGTTCTGCAAGTGGGCCTTCATTGGAACTCACCCTTGGCCATCTAGACCTCTCTCTTGCTCTCTGTAACTCATAACTTCATATTTATAGCCACTTAATTGTATTTTCACCACTGAGTACAGTTCCTATCACCTATACTCTTCACCCAAGCATATAGTAAGATGTGATTTCTTTGGTCTAGATTATACTTGTATACAACCCCATTTGCTTTCTGTCTTCTAGAACTTTGTTAACATTTATTATCTGCTCATGGCAGCCACATTCTCCACTTTTAGCATTCTTGTGAGTTTATTTACTTATTTTTATAATATATCTTTACTCCCATTTCAATAGTATAATGAAAAATATTTTCAATATATTGTATTGTAAAAGAAAATGGAACATTTGATAAATATGATTTAGGTGTAGACATTGCAGAATGTTAAAAACTGTGTATTAGTTAATTCTTTTGGCAAAAAGAGATGACAATAAAATACATTTTAATAAAGAGGGGGTAATTTCCACATTTGGATCAAGTTCAGGAAACTAATTTAAGGTAGAAATAATATCCTGTGGCTGGTAGAAATGGGGGGTAGGCTTACACCCAAAGCCTTACAGGTCACTAAAGTGACAAGAGGAGAGAGTGTTTAAAAAAAAAAACCTGATAAAAAAAGTTGTTTTGTAGGAGCTGGGACCTTTGATGGAGGGATAGAATGAACCCACAAGAAAGAAATGAGGAAGTAAATGCACTTCCCTTTTCTCCCTTCTTCTGATCTGCTAGACTCTCATTAATCAAATCCACCTGGTAGCCAGAAGGTGAGAACGGTTACTGATGCCTTTACTACAGGTCAGCTTCCAAGGACGCAGAGCAGGGTAAGTAGGATGGAGTGGATCTGCACAAACAAACGGGAAATGTCCAACAGAACTCACCCTTCTGCATCCACTCTTGTACTTTGTCCATGTGAATCACACAAATTGCCATCATCTCTGTTGAAGGTGATTCAGTGATTTACCCACCTGGAACTTAAAGCGGAAGGTATTGCCATGTGCTTACATAGTAAGCACAGGTGAGGTAAGAAATAAACAAATAATTAAGGTAACATTTTACTGCTGCAGTCCCCATTTCTGACGAGTCATAAGGCCTTATTTGGTACTTACAGCCACTTTTCTTCACTACTCAGTTCAAGTTTATTTGATCTCTGCCAGCACCTCCGCTCTATGGAGTTCTTTACCCAGTGAGATAATGTATTATCTCAGTCCAGGGTCGTCTTGTTTTCATGGTGTCCCTATTGTTTCCACTGACTTGGGCTCTTGGGAAAGGAAGTACCAATAAGCACCCCAATATGCAGAGCACCCCTGCATTCCACACATAGACCTCCTCGTGCTAATCGTTCCTCGTAGCAGGAACTCAGTTTTACCTTTGAGATTGGCATCGATCACTCCAGTCAATACTCGGCCTCCTTTTCTTTTGATGGGCTCTGTGGTATGAGGAGCTGTCAGTGGCTACAAGGAAGTGCCAGGTTCCAATTAAGTGGACCATGACTGTGTTCCCTGGTGGAAGCTTTCTTCATAAGGAATATGAGAGGGGACCCAGAATTTATTTATAAAAAACTGTGTATTTATTCTTACATGTTCAAACTTCAGTCACCTTCAAACTATTCTCCATTTGTTGCAGTGCACCCAGCAAGATGTTTTTCCCACTGCTCAGAACAGTTTTTGAACTTGTCAGTTTTGACACCTTTTGGCATTTCTGCCATTTTTTGTTTGTTTGTTTCACTGCATCCACATTGGCAAAATGTTTCCCTTTGAGGATGTTTTTCACCTGGGGAAACAAAAAAAGGTTGCTTGGGGAGAGAATGGGTGAATGGGGGTGTGGGGCATTGTGGGAATGACGTTTTTGCTCAAAAACTGCTGAGCACTCAGTATGGTGTGGGCAAGTGTGCTGGTAAATCACCCATCATGAAATGGGCAAACACATTGAAAGAGTCTTAAAAAAATTTCCCTGAAGCAGAATGCAGCCTCTCACAACAATGCCAGCTAGTATACTAATATAGACAGGTTCCTACAAAACTCACCTATTTGGGGAAGCCTGTACTATAAGGAACCTTCCCTCCAGAAGATAGTTCCAGGGTCTTTTCTTTTTTTGCCCCTCTAGTACAATTCCAAATCCACTTAACCTACAGTTGCAGGTCTGGAAGTAATATTCTCAAGTTATTTATTTTGGTAATAATAAAAAATATTTTTATCTCTATTTTTTAGTTCCTTGTATTTTATGGTTTCAGAAATGATGGCCCCCATATAGAAAGCACTAGGTTAAATCATATAACTTGTCTTGTGTACAGAACTTAAACACACAGATTGCTGTTTTCCATTTGGTGAATTAACTGAGTCCTTGGTTGGCCATGACTTTGTTACGTGAAGCCAGCATCTCTTGGGTTATGGGCACATGGTAGACCAGTAAAATTTGTGGTTATGAGCCCATGGTCCTATATTCTTTGCTTCAAAATGAGTCTTTTGGTGGGAGATGATATCGTTTGGGGTTCCACAGTGATAGACAATGTTAATAATGAAGGCTCTTTTAGGAGCAGAGCAAAATAGAGAAAAAAGTGGATCTGTAGGAAAATACAGCATACAAGTAAAATTTATTGTTTGGTGAGAAGAAGAAAGGCAGAAGAAAGAAGAGAGAAAAGGAAGAAAAGAAAAGGAGAGGGGTGGGGATGTGGATGGGAAAATGGGAAGGACACTGGTTTAAAGAATATTTAGAAAAAATAATTTACTAGGGTTAAACTAGATAGGTTACCAGTGAGACGCATTCTTTTGGTTTAGGCCCCTTGACATTTTATATCACTGGTCATGTGCTTAGGATCCTCCTCTGACCTTTCCTCCCCTGGCTTGTTGCTAGTCATGTGGTAAACCCCTTGGAGGGGGAACAAGGGCTGAAGAGTGGCCTCATGCAACTCTCATGCAGGCCCCTGCAGGACCTCTCCCTTAAGCATTAACCCCTAGAGACAGCATCTAGGTCTCAGTTCGGTTTCAGCTCCAGGCCCAGAAAAGCACGAAACCAAACAAGTGTGTCACGACTGACAGGACCAGATGAATTGACTACTGAACCACCTGACCTGGCGCTGACCAATAGCTGGAGACCACAACCCTGAAAGGACACACCTGGAAAGCTGATGAATATTCTATTGTGATCCCCCTGGGAACCTCTCCTAAACTCTCCACCCTTAAAAGCCTTTAGGACAGGGACCCAATGAGGCCCTCTCTACAGAGCACCTGGGAGCCTTTCCTACCCTCTTCCCCCAGGGTGGTTTTCCTTGCTTCTTTCTTTCTTTAAAGCTCCAAGGGTCCTTCTTTTAGCTCCCAAGTCCACTTATTCTACAGCTTACTTTTTTTATCTCTGTGACTTTCTAAATAAACTTTCTCTTATAGTTTAAGTCTTGGATCTGAATTCTTTCTTAGCCAGAACTCAAGTACCAAGGTTGCCGAACCAAGTTCCAATTGCTGGTAACATTCTGGTGCAGTTTTTGCTGCCAACAGTTATAGTTATGTATAATACATTTGAAAGGTTTTCAACCTTTCAACTACAGTTATAAGAAATTTTTAGTTAATTTCCTAGCATAATTAGAGTTATTTTTGTCTAACTTTTAAAGAGATAGAGAAATGTGGTTTAATAAATAGAAACTAATTGACTATGGAGAAAGCAACTAAGTAGTTAAAATTAAATGAGATTTGAAATTTGTAGCATTTGTATTCATTTCTGGCATACCTAACGTGTGTGTGTATTACCTATTATGAATTTTAGTTTTAATTAATACATCATTAAATTTAGTGCTTCTTTCTGGATTCTATATATACAATCATATTATATGGCAAATATGAACACTGGGCAATTTACATGAGACCCTTTGCTAAATTTTGAAGCATGCCTCTAAATTATTTCAAGACATCCACCCACTCTTAGCTATCTTGTATCTGAAACACATGATCACTGGAGACAAAAATAAAGTGTGTCATTTTTGGAGGGACTTGTGAATATTGTCCACAGTTTTTGTTTTCATTACAAAAGAGAGTGAGCAGCGTCTCCAGGGCCTGAAGCTGGCACACTCAGCCATGCTTACATTCTTAAAGCGAGCTCGAGAACAAACAGTTCAAGTGCATACATGACATATTCCTAGACTTTTCTTGGCAACGTGGCAGAGAAGTTTTTAGCTACCGACATGTTATTTAATTTTTATTTTTTTCTGGCACCCCTGGTGGCAAAATATGCTTGCAAAACTGTTACTTTTGTTTTTGCCTTTTAAATTTCTTGTGTAAGAGTGAAATATTTTGTGCAAACAGGGTGAGCCTTAATCTGTAAGAGAAAGGAAAAACGACTCGGGTCTGAGAGCTGCGGATTAAGCTGTGGATTCACTGCCTGTCAAGCTAGTGCCTGAATGGATAGTGCTCAGCAGCTTGTTAATATACAACACTCGTGTGCATATTTACACACACACTCATAGATTTGCATACGCAGCTATGCAAGTTAATTAATTATGCAAGAAGTTAATTAGCTTCTTTTAATGGCTGAGCAGAAACAAATGAGAAAAAAGCATAATGATGAACGTATGAGCAACAGGCATAGTTCTCAAGGTTAGAATGATGTCATTCTTACTATTTGTCCATTCAGCGCACTCAGAGTTTAGAGATAATTTCCACAAGCAATTCCTGTTCTCATTTTCCCCTAATATCTTCTGGTTGCTTTTGAGCATAAAATTAGCAAGGAAGCTAGTGTGCCATTAGCTCCTTTTTATAAGGTTCTCTTCTTTCAGCCATTCCTTCTACTCTATACCATGTGCGTTGCTCACTCTAGAATCCTTGCCGGAACAACTTGAGGTATTTGTTTTACAAAGAAAAACTGTAGAAAGAAGGTTTCTCCAGAAGATACTTAATTACAATTTTTACCTTGGGAAAACATATTATGTAAATACGTTAAATATCCTCGTCTAATATATAGCAACATAGCATTGTTAGCAGAATATTAATTCTTTACTGATAAGTTTTGTCTATAAATACTTGTATGTACTATTAATATGCAAATAATATACCCCTACAATTTATATAGTTTTAATTTAAATAGTTTTAAATTAAATTTATGAATTTTGTTCTCTTTTCTGGTTAAAATTGCAAGCCTTTGATCTACTTCTTTCCTAATTAGAAATCATTGTGAGATATAGTAGCTTGATGAAACCTCAACTATTCAACATTAATTAAATAATCATTGCATTAGGTGAGAAATATTCAGAAACACACATGAGAGAATTATAGCTAAAATCAAATTAAGATATTTCCATTAAAATCTTGTTAACATTCTGGATGCTACAACAATGAACAATGTACAGTTAAAACTTGAAGATGTTCAATATTTTTAGTAATACTATGATACGATGATAAATTACAAGTAATTTCAATATCATTAATAGTAATTTAATGTAAAATAGCAATGATTGGTGAAAAAAGAGACCTAAGAAATGACTTTTCCCCTAAATCCTCATGGGACCCTTTAAGTTTCTAGTGACTTCCAGGTCTGTCTATTTGCTGCTGGTGTGTGATTTGCATATTCAATATCAGTTTCATAGGCACTTGAACAGAGAAACTAGCCTGGATGCGTGAGTGAGTGAGTGTGTGTGACTGTGTGCGTATCATACCATCTCTGTAGATGCTCCACTTTAAAGAAAGATACGATAGTAAAAGGACTACTCGTCCCACTCCTGGCTGCTGCCTTATGAAACAGGAAGACTGGCGTTGATGAGAAGGGACTCTGGTTGTGCTCCAGTGACTTCTGGAACATTCAGCCTCAGCTTCCAAGAGTGAAGCAAGGACTTTCAATGGTATCTGGCAGTCCTTTGAAAAACTTATGTAATAAAATATTTTCTCTCTTTCAGGCAAAAGTTTTTAATTAGGTTTACATTGTTTATTTTTTGTGCAAATGTTAGCGGTCACAACACTTGAGGCTGCTAATTTGGCTCTGTGAACTGCATGACACCCCGCCATAGCCCACTGAGTGGTGTTCACTCATGTTCACTCTCTGGGCCTAAGAAACTGTGGCTCTCAGGTGGGCCCAAGGAATACGCATACCTCACCATAGCACCTAGGGTGAACCTTTACTTACTCTGGTGTGTACCAGAGCTTAGATCTCTCAGAGACCATTTGAGCACTTATTTTAAAGAGCCGACTTTTAAAGCAACTACAAAGATTAAATAGAGTGGAGTTCATAGTCCCTAAAAAGTTGCTATTGTGACCAAACTGTTATTTGATGATCCTGTGTGTCATTTTTGTACATTTTACATGTTTTACATATGTAATGTAATGAAAGGACTGGTCAGAGTTACTTTCTTTTGTAATTTGTCTTTTATCTTTAGTTATATATTCTATATTTGACGTATTTTTATATTTAAAATTTTTGATAATAAATAAGTAACTAATGTTTTTAAAAAATATTTTTATTATTTATTTTTAGAGAGGGGAAGGGGAGGAGAAAGAGAGGGAGACAAACATCAGTGTGTGGTTGCCTCTCCCATGCCCCTCACAGATCCCTACCTGGCCCATAACCCAGGCATGTGCCCTGACTAGGAACTGAACTGGTGACCCTTTGGTTTGCAGGCTGATGCTCAATCCACTGGAGCCACACAAGCCAGGGCAGTAACTTTAATGTTTTATACTTTTAAATATAACTCTAAATGTACAAATAAAAGTCATAATAAGATCAAACAAAATAGAGAACTTACTATGTATTAGGTTTTTTTCTGAGATGATTTAACATACATACCTAATTTATTTGATCTTCACAACAATTACAGAGTAGGCAAAATTGTTCATGTATCTGTAGTTTATACATGAGTAGTTGGGGCATAGAAAGATTCTGTAAATTTCCCAGGTCACACAGCTAAAAAGCTGGTGAGCTGCGCTTCCAATTTAGGCTGTCCGGCACCAGTATTTATTTCCTTAATGACTGCTGCGATGTCCCACGACAGAGTGAAAGTTAACACAAAACAGTGAACTCAATGCAAGAGCTTTGTAAAACAAAAGAAAACACACCACTACTGGTCTTGTCTATGTGCGTGTAAAAAGAGTGCACAGTCTCAATGTGATGGCTCTAAAGATTCAGACATTAGTCAAGCATCACTAAATATACAGGAAAGAAAATAAATTTAGAAAGCAAAATACACTTTGAAATATGAAGCACATGATATTTGAAAAAGGTGGCTGATAATGTTTTCAAAGATAGAAGTAAATGGTGTGTCTTTTACTTACTGGTTAATTAATGACTAAAATGACCTGGATTCTAATTGCATACCAGCGTAGTTAGTTGAGTGCATTCATTAAATGCAACATTAAAACTTGTTCAAACAGAGCCTCACGTGTTCAGAATTTCCTTGGATACTGATGATCATTCTTTCAAACTCTACTTTAGTTATCAACCAAAATTTGATTCACATTTTGTTTCTTATAGGAGAAGAAATAATTGCTAGTGAACAGGATTGCATAGGTCCCTGCTCTCGTAAAACCTACATTCTTTTGAAGGATGCGAACAACACACTCCACGCCTACAACACAGGTCATTGAGCTGGGTGAAATGCAACGTACACACAGAGCCTAAACCGACGCAGAGGAAGGGCCAATAAGACCTCCCTGTAAAAGGGAGTCAGGCGCAGGAATGGTTTTCCAGGCAGCACCAGTAAAGCCTTGAAAAACAGAAAACCAAGACACTTTGAAAATCTCAAGAAACTGAAGAGCAATGGTGGAATAGTAGGGCTTTGGATTTACACTTTTCTGAGTTCAAATCAGAGCTTTACCATTTTTGAAATAATATGACATTTTGTGACATGGGAAAGGTTACTTCATTTTTCAAATGCCTAACTTTTGAAAATGAAAAGAAATCTATCCTACCCTGAAAATCTTTCGGGAGAAGTAAAGGTGGTTTGGTATGCAGAGCGTTAAGGACAGTATCTGGTGTACAATGTGCTCTCCAGTGCACAGTGGCTAGGCTGTAGAGAGCTGGTGGGGAAATGCTGAGAGGGGCAGCTGAAAGGCTCAGCCTCGGGTGGCAGTGTAGGACATCCAGAGTTTGAACTCTGTCCTCGGTGTAATAAAAAAAAAATCAGAAGGACTTTAAAATAAAAAATCACGCCATCAGATTTCCATTTTGAAGAAAAATTAATATTGGCATGTAGTCATGTAGTACCATAAAAATGAAAAATATTTTATTTTGTGAGGTGTTATGAAGACAAGACTGAATAAAAACAAACATGTGCAGTGGCAGCAACAAAACCCAATGCTCTGTAGAAAGGCACACTTTATGCATTAATATATAGAAAAATCCTGGCGGCCAAATAAGATCTTAGAGACCCACCTACATGCAAAGAATGTCTCTGGATCACAAAGCAATTACATAACTTGTTCATAATTCTTAGAAAAATGTATGGACATTTCAGTTGTTGACATATCCACATGTGCAGACAAATAAAAATCACATGCCTAGCAGATGGTCAGAAATTTGATTACACTTAAATTCAGTATTGTAACATTTGTGAGTTTTATGTGCTTAGATTGTTGTTGCCTGTTACTTATTATACTGTGATTGCATTCAATAAATGTTTGCTGAATCAATGTTTATGTGCAAGTCATTTTAGTTTTATGCTTACTGTCACTTCTTTTTTATGATTTTTGTTATTACTTTCCTTTTTATTATTTATGTATTTATTTGTATTTTCTATGGCATTTTTTTCCCTTTTACCATTTATCCCCCTTATACCCGTCTCCCTTTCACAATCACCACATTATTGACCATGTCCATGAGGCTGTTTTCCTTTTGGCTAGATTCTTCCATCTCCTAACCCCTACATATTTGTCATCCTGCTCTCTATCTATGAGTCTGTCTCTCTTTTGATTGTTTGTTTGTTCATTAGATTCCACATATGAATGAAATTATATGTTATTTGTCTTTCCCTGACTGGCTTATTTCACTTAGCATAATGTTCTCCAGGTTTATCCATGCTGTTGCAAAGGGTAAAATTTTCTTCTTTATTATGGCCAAGTAGCATTTGACCAGCAAAGGGGGAATAGAGGGAACAAACGTAAACATAATAAACACATATGACAAGCCCATTGCCAGCATCATACTCAATGGGCAAAAACTAAAAGCATTCCCTTTAAGATTGGGAAAAAGACAGGGATGTCCACTTAACCTCTCTTATTTAACATAGTACTAGAAGTTCTAGCCATAGCAATCAGAAAAGAAAAAAAAAAAGAAATAAAAGGCATCCAAATTGGAAAGGAAGAAGTAAAACTGTCTTTATTTGCCAATAACATGATATTGTACATAGAGAACCCTCAAGATTCCATCAAGAAAATGCTAGAACTGATAAGTGAATTCAGTAGTGTCAAGATACAAAATTAATATCAAGAAATCAGTTGCATTTTTATATGCCAATAATGAACTACCAAAAAAGGAAAATAAGAAAAAAACGCCACTAATGATTGCTTCAAAAAGAATAAAATACCTGGGAATAAATCGAATCAAGGATATAAAAGACTTGTACTTGGAAAAGACACTGAAGAAAGAAATTGAAGAATATACAAATAAGTGGAAGCACATCCCTCATGCATGGATAGTAAGACTTAATATTATAAAAATGTCCATGCTACCCAAAGCAGTCTGTAGATTCAACACAATGCCTATCAAGATTTCAATGACATATGAGGCCTGTCCAGAAAAACTCCATCAATTATCAATATAATGAGAACAATTTGTGTGACATCTATGTAACCTGGCAGCTAAGGAGTATGGACTGGAATGCACATGCGTGAACAATGATGACTTCACTGTACTAGTCAGTGGGGCAGTAGATGCCATTGAGTGAGCCTGCGTACTGTGTGGCTGTCACATTCAAAATGACTGAGTGAGCAGAGCAGTGGATTTGCACCAAATTTTGTGTTAAACTTGGACATTCCTCTGCAGAAACTATATGGATGATTCAAAACACTTCTGCTCTGATACCAGAGCAGAAGGAACAGCATGGTGCGTTGCTAATGACTTGATTCAAACTGCTACCAGTGAACCAAGTTTCCTCAAGAAGGTCATAACAGAGATGAAATGTGGGTCTGTGGCTGTGATCCAGAAATGAAGGCCCAGTCATCTCAAAGGAAATCGGTTGGTTCTCCATGCCTGAAGAAGGCACAGCAAAGTTTCATTAAGATCAAAACCATGGTAACTGAGTTTTTTTTTATTGTGAAAGGTGTTGCCCATTGCAAGTATGCCTCTCCAGGCCAAACAATTAATAAAGAGTACTACCTCAATGTTTTCATTTATTGAGAAATGCAATAAAAAGAAAACAGCTGCAGCTATGGGCAATTGGTGATTGGCAGCTTCATCACTACAATGCATCCACTCATGCATCACATGTCCTGCAAAATTTTTTGGCAAAACATCAAATGATCCAGGTGACTCAGTGCCCCTACAGTTCAGATTTGGCACCTTGCAACATCTGACTTTTTGCAAAATTAAAATCACCTTTGAAAAGGAGGAGATTTCAGACCTTAATGAGAATCAGGAAAATATGATGGGGCAGCTGATAGTGATCCCAACAAAGGATTTTGCAGTGTTTTGAACAGTGGATGAGACCCTGAGAGTGAGGTCCCAAGGTGCCTACTTTCAAGGGGACTGAGGCATCACTGTCCTATGTACAATGTTTCTTATATCTTGTATCTTCTTCAATACATGTCTTTATTTTTCAAAGTACATGACTGGATAACTTCTGGACAGACCTTGTATTTCACAGAAATAGAACAAATATTTCAAAAATTTATATGGAATTACAAAAGGCTCTACATAGTAATAGTGATCCTGAGAAAGAAGAACAGAGTTGGAGGAATCATGCTACCTAATAGGAAACTATACTGCAAGGCCCACACAGCATGGTACTGGCATAAAAACAGATACATAAACCAATGGGACAGAATGGAGAGCCCAGAAATAAACCCACATCTTTATAGTCAATTAATATTTGAAAGAGAAAGCAAGCACATACAATGGGGTAAAGATAGCTTATTCAATCAATGGGTGTTGGGAAAATTGGACAGATACACGCAGAAAGATGAAACTAGACCACTCTCTTATACCACACAAGAATAAATTCAAAATGGATTATTGTTGCTTCTTACTGATTATATTCTTGTGTTGTCTTACCATGTAATATAAAATTGTATGCTCCCTTTGGATTATTTGTTCTCTTTCTATTTCATTGTGTAGGATGTGTACATGATAATATTGTTCGCATTGCATTACTTATGGTCTACATCATATTTTCTGAGTTGAAATTAGTACCTTTCTCCCTCCCTCCCTTCAAAACATATAACTTCAAGTATTTTGAAATGTATGGTTAAAGGCCCCACTATGTAGGAAAACAATTTAGGGAGGGAAAAGTCTTTTTAGTTTTGAAGACTTTTATTTATTTATTTTTAGAGAAAGTGGAAGGGAGGGAGAGAGGGAGAGAAACATCAATGTGTGGTTAGCTCTTGTGCACCCCCTACTGTGGACCTGACGTGCAACCCAATCATGTGTCCTGACTGGAAATCAAACCAGAGGCCTTTTAGTTCATAGGCCAGCACTCAATCCACTGAGCCACACCAGCCAGGGCAGGGAGGGGAAAGTCTTTACAGGAGTACAGTCGCAGATTCCTGAGCCCTACCCCAGACTGACTGAATCACAATTTTCTGGGTATGGGTTCTTTGGCATCTGCATTAAAAAAAAAGTGTTTAGGAGATTCTTATGTGAATTCAAGTTAGAAAACCTCTTCAGAGTGTGTGTGAAATTCTTTTCTGTTGAAGTAAAGAGATCTGAATTGTCTCAGTATTGCCATTTCTTTAAGTGTTATTCAGCTGGTAAAACAATATCCATGACAGAGGATCTGAATTTCTTCTAAATTAATCAGAAAACTAACTTCATGAATAATTGACGAACAAGCAATGTTCTAGTCTGAGTGTTTGTGTTGCTCCATAATTCCTGAGTTGAAATCCTAATGCCCCACGTGATGGAATTAGGTTGGGAAGGGAATCAGTGGTGAGGGTGCAACCATCATGAGTGGGATCAGTGCTCTTAGAAGAGGCTCTGGAGAGCTCCCTTGGCCCTTCTGTCAAGTGAGTAAACAAGAGGAGAGAGGGGAGGGAATTTCACGGGAAGTGGGGAAGGGTTTGAAGGAACTAGTATAAAGGACATGTGGACAATAAGAAGGGGGGAGTGGAAATGGGAGGGAGGGGAGTGGAAAAGGTGGGGGTGGTGGACTGGGATGGGGGTGAAGGGCAAAAACTACTTGAACAACAATTAAAATAAAAAAAACTAAAAAAATAAATAAAACAAAGTATGTGATCTTTAAAAAAAAAGTGAGTAAACCAGGAGAAATCTGTCTTGTAGAGGGCCTACCACATAACCAGTTGGGCACCCTATCTCAGACTTCCAGCCCCAAGCACTGTGAGACACAAAATTCTATTGTTCATGAGCTGCTCAGTCTATGGCCGTTTGTTATAGCAAACACACTAAGACAGCTGATAATATAGACACTGATTAGGTAACTTCTATATGGACGGAGAGATGATCATTTGAACATTATCACCTGAAACGTGTGCTCAGATGTTATGTAACAACTTTCAGTGTGTTTGGTTTTTTTAATGAATGCCATAATATTTTCATGTGTTCCAAAGCTGGGAGAGTTAATTTTTAAGAATCAAGATTCAAAAGGATACCCACAGACTCAAATCAGATTGAATGTATCACAATTAAACGTCAAATGTAAAATCCCATACCAGGTTAAAAACATCCATTATATAATTCCAGGATGTGGAAAGAACTGGACTCAGGACAGTTTATTTCCAAAAAGCAGATGGCTTTAGTTGAATGCAAGCTGCCTATGAATCAATAATGCGAAGTAGTTGCCAAAAATGGAGAAATTGCTTTTACACTGTAATGTTTCAGCAACAGCAAAAGTAAGTACAAAATTAAAACAATGCCATCAGCATTACAGACTTTTAATTGTTGTATGTTCTCTTGAGGGCCTTGAGCATGTTCATGTATAATCCAAAGAGTTTAAAATTAATATATACATTGTTATTCAAATGTTGCTTTTTCAATCTAATATGATATCACAAAGCTAATGTGATTTCCATTACTTGCAGTGTTATGCTGAAGGCAAGAAAAATTACGGCCCAGTGTTGCTCCATGCATGACCCTGGCACAGAGCACAGCATCTGGAGATGAGCTCCCAGAGGCAGGGAGTCTGCAAACACAGGGCCCACATCCTGCCAAGAGAAGAAGATTCTTAGGGATTCGTGAAAGTTCTTACGTACTTGAGGGCTCATTTCATTTTCCTCGTTTGTCTTGAGAGAGCGTAATTAAGATCAACTGAATTCAGTTCAACAAGCTGTTATCAATCTCCTATTAAATTTCAGGCACTGGGCTTGGAGTTCAGAGCTAAATGGACAAAGAAGACACAATATCTGCCTGTACTCAAAAATCTTAGAATCTAGTTGGAAAAGCAAACGTATAACTCCTTGTCAACTCCTTTTAAAGCCCCTGAGATGAATTTCCAAATCGCTTTTCTAAAGAATTATATCAAATTTGTCTTCCACCAGCATTATATAAGAAAGTTATTTCAACACATTCTTAAGGAAACATTGTGTATTAACTTTTTTCTAGTTCTCCATGAAAATGGGCTATCATTTTAATTTCCATTTTCATTGCTAGCAAGAAAGTATTTTCAAATACTTATTAATAATGATCAGTTATGTGAACTGGTTGATCATATTTTCCCTTAATTTATTGAAGGAAACTATGTGAATTTTTACATATTAAATGTAATGATTACATCTCCTAGTTTGTCTAATATATTATTAGTAAAACTTATTGTAAATTATCACAAAATTATTTTAAATTAGTAATACTTATTTTTCCCTAATTTATTGAAGGAAACTATGTGAATTTTTACATGGTAGGTATAGTTACAATATTTCCTAGGATTTCTTATTGAGGATTTCTTTTAAGTAAACATATTTCAAACCAAAATATATTAGCAAGTTCTTTCTAAATTATCTGGAAAAAAACAGAAGACAGCATTTTATTTATTTTAAAAATATATATTTTTTAATTTTTAAAAAGATTTCATTTATTTTTATAGACAGAGGGGAAGGGAGGGAGAAAGAGAGAGCGAAACATTAATGTGTGGTTGTCTCTTGCCTGCCCCCCACTGGAGACTTGGCCTACAAACCAGGCATGTGCCCTTACGGGGAATCAAACCAGTAACCTTTTGGTTTGCAGGCCCACACTCAATCCACAGAGCCTATACAAGCCAGGGCTGAGAATTTTATTCAGAAGAAGAGCAGTATTAGAAATCACTGGATAAATGAAAATTTTTTTTCATTAAACATCACTGGGGAAACTAGCAGTCTATTTTGAAAAAAATTTCTATCATTTATATAATATAAACAAATTCCAGATTGATTAAAAACATTAATATTCAATAAAAACTGATTGAAAACAATCAATTCTTTGAGTTAGGGTGCACATTAAAAGATAAAGGTAAAATACTGTTTGGCCACAAAGATAAAATCTGTTTCTACACAATTTTTCCTCAAATATAAATTATTGATTTGCTGAGAATACATGTGAATTGCAAGCTTAATGAGTAAAATATTCAACCATTATCCATACTTACATCCCGATGCATGGGAGAAAATGACAACTTGTATAACTGTCTGAATTCTTGAATCACTGTGTGATTCAGTTATTTCATCAGTGTACTCCCATGTTCCTAGGACAGAGCTGTTTTCCAACTCTAAATACAAACAAGTCCAGTAACTTAACACGTTATTTTTATTTAAATGAGGAGCCTGAGTCTAAGTACTATCTTTATGATCAAGGTCAACATTAGGTAGTGTGTCAACACATAGGTCGTTTTGACGTCAGTGACTAAGTTCTTAACCCCTCTGTATGTTATTCTTTTATGAATGGTAGCCCATAACCAACCAGACACCAAGAAGTAGCTTTCAACCTTCAATAAGTCTTTAATGAGTGTCTGCTGTGTATCATGCACCAGACTAGGGACCCTCCTCCCACAATGGAAAAACTGACTTCCATGGCTTAAATAAGTAGGGATTTATGTTCCTCATGTAACTGGAGGGAGGGAGGTGTGGCTTTGACTCACTCTTTGACAATGCCATGGTCAGTGCCTTTATGGTTTTCTTGGACACAGATGCCTGCTTTCAAGGAACAAACAAGGGGGAAGTAATGGTGACTTCCATGACTGTCATTTCAGTAGAAGTAAAAAGGTTTTCCAAAACTTCTCCACGTATTTCTAATGAGGTTTTATTGATAAAACAGGGGACTATAGCCACCTTGTAAGCAAAAACGTGGGAAAATGCGTATGGGTTGCAATGTTAGACTCACACTGGTGTTTCTCAATGGAAATGCTTCTGTTGTTTTGGGAAGGACAATTCTTCGGCATGTAGATTGCTCCATGCCCTGGTCACCAAAAGTTGGCGGCTCTTCCCAGCCATTTTGAAAAAGCCAAAAATACCTCCGCACTATCCTAACCACTCTCTTAGAGTGTGGAACTGCCCCATTCAAACCTCACTAGAGTACATTAATTGTCACCTAAAACTCAGGTCCCAGGCATTTTGCTGGCCTGAATCAAATGAGAATTTGTGAAGAAATAAAAAGAAAAAAATGTATACATTGGGAAGGCAAAATTATCCACCACGTATTCACAAGGTGCTGTAGATTTCTGGTGCAGTAGAGATCCTGGCAGAGGCAGGAGATGAGCGCAAGGCATTTTATCAAGTAAATCTTTAAGCATAATAATGAGGGCCAGTTTTCTCATTATTGGAGAAGGAAATGGCATTTATGGAAATAAAACAAAATCAAACCAAGTGAGGTTGGATTGAAATTAGTTATTGGTGTGAAATCATAGTTTTCAGGATATATAGCTAGATATGCAAATAAATATAGATGAAATGTGTGTGTACATTTATTCTGTAGCTCTGTCCACTCAGAAGGACTGAAGCAACAACACTCCAGCAGCAAAGAGCACGCCTTCTACCCGGGTCTTTCTTTCCTCCGTGAACAGAAGCAGGGAATCCTCAGAGAAATGACCGAATCCAAGCCTGGGGCAGAGAAAATACTAGATGAACCTGGAATATCTCTTCAGGCCAGGAGTGCTGGGAACAAGTCAAAAGAAGAAGAAAGCAGTTTGAAAGCTTGGTTCAGAGAAAACCACTGGCTTAAAAGGGGACATTGGGAAGATTAAAATTTACAAAATAGAAGTCAGGAGTTAACGACCCATTGAATAATTATTGAAAACCACGAATCACTACAGGTATAAATCAATGGAAAGTTTGTGGAGCAACAGGACATTTACTTTTCACAAAATAGTTACTACTTGTAAGTATTTCCAATACATTCTTCTCTCTTGGAGAGAAGAAGAATGTAGTGGAAAAGCCTGGTGGAGGTCACCTTAATCGAGTGATAAAATAATAGAACATTAGTAATGGGACACATCTAAAAGTTATGCACAATCTTATAGAATAAAATGAGAATAACACTATCACTTAGATGTTTTTCCTGATAGAAATGCATAATCTGAATCTAATCACAAGAAAACAACAGATAAATCCACATTGAGAGGACTTCTACAAAAGCACATGCTTATAATCTTCAAAAGTTTAAGATCATGCAACTCAATGAAAGACTGAGGGACTGTTCCAATGAGTAGCTCTGAATTGAACTTTTTGCTATTACAGGATGTTATGGGAATAGTTGGCAAGATTTGATTGGTTTATGAGAATGAGAAAGTAGCAATGTACCAACATTAGTATTGTTATTTTGGTGGTGATATTTATGAGAATGTAAGAAATGACCTTCCTTCCTCTCTCTCTCCCTCCCACCATCTCTCCCTTCCTTCCTTCCTTCCTTCCTTCCTTCCTTCCTTCCTTCCTTCCTTCCTTCCTTCCTTTTCTCATACCTCCCTTCCTCCTTCTCTGTCTGTCATTTTTATCCTTTTTCTTTCTTCCTTTCATTTTCTCTTAGAAAATGCGCACAAATATGATGTAAGTATTTGAAGGTAATGAGACATCAGATTTCCAACTTACTCTCAAGTGTTTCAGATCAAAAGTGATCTCTACTGTACTTGCGAGTTTTCTGTAGGTTTGTGATTATTTCAAAAATAAAAATATATGTTTTGTATAATATAGACTAAAGTTATTTGGTATTGATTTCTATGGTTATTGTTAAAAAGTGCTTTAGTAGGTGGAGCATAGAGAATTTTTTAGGCAGTGAAAATACTGTATGACACCATAATGATGACTACATGTCATTGTATGTTTGTCAAACTCATAGAATGTGTAACACCAAGAGTGAAGCACAATGTAAGCTCTAAACTTTGGATATTTTTATGTGTCAGTGTAGGTTCATTAATTGAACCTACAAATGTATCACTATTGTGGGGGATGTTGATAATGGGGAAGGCTATTCCTGTGTGGGGGCCAGGAGAATATGAGAAATCTCTGTATCTTCCCCTTGATTTTGCTATGAACCTTAAACTGGTCTTAAAAATAAAATCATCACAGCCCTGGCTGGTGTAGCTCAGTGGATTGAGTGCGGGCTGCGAACCAGGCATCGCAGGTTCGATTCCCAGTCAGGTCACATGCCTAGGTTGCAGGCCATGTCCCCCAGCAACCGCACATTGATGTTTCTCTCTCTCTCTCCCTCTCCCTTCCCTCTCTAAAAATAAATAAATAAAATCTTTAAAAAAAATAAAATCATCACAAAAATGTGCTTGGTACGGTAAATCTGTATTAACCAGAATGCATGAGACATGATTTTCATTAATTGGACTTACTAGTTAACCAAGTGAAAAATGAAAATTCCCTTCTCTTTTAATCTGTTTGGTATATTTCCAAGTATATCATTCTGCATCACTGCCTTGGGAAGTTGAGTAAAATGCACCCTCAATAAGTGTATTTGACAATCTGCGTCATAGCATGCCATTTATCAGTGCCCTTTCTAAAGGACAGCTATTCAGGGTGTAACAGACTGAGTTAACCCTGTGATTTTTCAAAGGATGTCTTCTAAAGTTGCTTCCAGGGATAAACCTTTGACATTGGCTACAGCAATTGGAAAATATGGCTATAGTTGGAAAATTCAGAAGATACGGTTTCCTTAACAAGAGTGATGCCCCAGCTTTCTTCTCATCTCAATTTGCTGAAAGCTTCTGGCAATACAAGTGTTATGTCCTTTTCTAGTTCCTGCAATAGAAAGCTCTGCAGGCCTTAGACTGGTGTCTGTGCCCCGGGGTCTCATTGTAGAATAAGTTATATTGGTGGTACTTCACAGGGTTCTCATGTAGGCCATGAGAATAGAGTCTGTGGATGGAAAGAGCTTTTATAAGAAGTGACACACTTAGATATATGATATTAGTCGATGGGAATCAAGGAAAGTACCTTCACTCACTTAGTTTTTCCCACGAAGGACATCAAAACTGTTATTTTAAGAGTTAGCATTTGTCCAATATCTGACAGGTATCTTTCCATAAAGAAACAATGGAAGGACTTTTTTGTATCTAACTTAAAATTCTCCACAAAATGAGAACATCATTTACTTTACTGAATTAAAAAAGTGGTTTGCAAAGTTTTTTGATGGAGACTGTGAAAGAATTCTGCCCCAGCCATCCTGCGGTATTCATCTCAGCTGCGGGTGTTCATTAAAACACGCGTAATGCACAGAATCTAGCATAATTCTGTGGGGACATAGAGAACATGGCCACCCCCTCCAGTGGGGAGCGCGCTGTTGCTTTACCCCAGTGGGTTTTTATTGAGAAAGTAGACTCAGTTTGTGGATTCACAGTCTGGCAGAAAGGATCAAAGGGAACAGGTAACTTACAAAGATGATAACAGAACTCCTGCTGTGATTCTGGGCAGAGATTGGAGTTTTATCATATGAAAGGACTACAGGTTCCAAAGGGCTAGTTTTGGTTTCCTGTCTGTGTCTTTAAATTCTAAGTTAATAACATCCTCCAGCAAACAGATCTCACAGGATCTTGCATATTCTATGGCCCAGGCCTGATTACCCTGGGGGCCCGCCGTCTCTGGTCTGAGCTGCCCCTTTGGCTTTTGCTTGTCCCTGAGAAGGGCAGGAGACAGAGGCAGCCAGGAGACTTGGATTTCTCACATCTAAGTACAAAGACTCAGCCTATGAGGGGGCAGGGGTTGATGCCGATCACCCCTTCCTTTCCGCAGCCCCTTCATTTCCACAGCCTCGTGAGTCTCATTCCAGAGGCCTTTACGTGATCAGCACCTGTCTTAGGTCCATTCTCCATCTTAGAGAATTGTTACCCATCATTGGTTAACTGATCAAGCATTAAAGGCCAAGCACTGAACAGGTAGCGTTCATGCCAGGGGAATAAGTTTTGTCTCCTTAGTGGCTCCTGGTCCAGAGGTCTCTCACTCAGCCTAAGTCACAGGGGGTCACAGCTTCCTGAGACCAGGCAGGGCGGTCCCCAACAGGAGACTTCTCACTGGATGATGCTCCACGGTTGGGTAGACCAGTTGAAGTTGATAGCAGTCAAATCAAGACACTAATTGAGAGCAATCAATGTGGGAGTCGTACCACGTGGGAGATAGCTGACATGCTCAAAATATCCAAATCAATCAAGTTATTGGTGAAAATGAAAAAAACCCATAAAACCAAAAATAATAAAGGAATTATTATTGTATAGAATAATGTAAATATAGTACACAATGGAATTTTGAGTTAATTTCTTTTTTCTCCTTTTGGGTGAAATCTCTGCACAAAGAACAGGTAAAAGAACACGCGAGTTTTACTCCAGTTCAGCCTGGATCACGCTGCTGCTGTCCCATCTGCTGTGCATTTCTCAGGGGTTGTACCAGTCTGCATCGAGCTGTTGCTTCCTCCCATCAGAGATATTAAAAATGACAGAACCATTTCTCATTCTCTGCCTTTAGTTGATCAGCTGGATTTTAAACAACTTTTGCTCAGGTGTCTGGATGCTCTGCATTTCTTGCTAATCTGAGGGATCAGTGAGCTCAGAAATACTGGACTGTTTTGCACAGGCCCTCTGCTATACTCTGGCCATGGGAAGAGTATCTTCCTCTTTAAAAGCCAGGTTAAAATACATGTCTTGAGACTCTCATGAGAAGTGAAATAATTCAGACAGAGAAAGTTAAGATCCATATGATCACTCGCATGTAGAATATAAAATGAAAGCGACAAATGAACAAACAAGAAAATCAAACACAAACTCATAGATACAACAGTATGGCGGTTGCCATAGGGAACAAGGATAGGGGGTAGTAAAGGGTAAAAGGGGTCAAGTATATGGTGAAGGAAGATGATTTGACTTAGGGCAATGAGCACACAATGCAATATGCAGAACATTATCATAGAAATGTACACTTGAAACCTATATGATGTTATTAACCAGTGTAACCCTAAGAAATTAAATAAAAATATTTTAAAAATTACATTTCACACTAATAGAAGAAGGCCATGCTCATTGCCATACCTTTAAGACATGTAGTATATTACCACAGTGAGGAAATTAATGGTTATTTATTGTCTAATCCATACTCTGAGGGCACAGGTTCACATATCGCTCATTATTATTAATTTCATGTAATATCATGGAGAATCTCATGGGAAAGGATAAAGAGGGCAGGGCACTACTTCTCTCCAAATAGCGTTTAAGGCAGCAAGAATGTCCAAGTCATTATTGCTGAGTAACTAGCATTTCTCCCACTGTCTTTTGGCACCAAACAAGTTATATTTTTGAGTATTTGAGTCACAAAGACCATCAGTATGAAGAGAGAGTTTTCAGATTAAGAATGACACTTCACATTTCTATGGTGCTTCACCGAATTTTTTGCTCATCACTCAGCCACTTCACATGGTTGCACTCACCACTAACAATCCCTGGAGGAGTGAGTAAGTTTTATGCTATGCCCTCCTATCTCATCCTGTCCCCCAAAGGAAACATCCTCAGATCCTAAGGCCAGTGTTAATAAATTGAATTAAAGAAACAGAAGTTCTTTGTATGATTTATAGTCATCATTACCTATTGACTAGCACACAAGCATTTTTCAAATTATAAGGGAGATAAATGGTAATGAAAAAATATAATAAAATAAAAAATAAGATACTTTGAGCTTGGAGTAATTCCATTGGGACTATTATACTAATATAATATCTGAGAAATTTAAATGTTGAAGTACTAAATTAGAGAAAGTAATGCCAAGACTTTGTTTCCAAGTTTATATAAATACTGCTCATAAATCACAAATGAGAAAACTATTATAAACAAACTGATATAAAATATTCTGTCAAGATTGCATTTGCCATGTGGTAATAAAAACTTGATTATCAGGTAAAGGACTGGAAAGCAATTTATTTGTCATAGATAGAAACCTGGGTCAGGGATGTCTAGGGCTGGCATGGCAACGGCTGGTTGCTGTCAGGTACCTCTACTCCTGCCAGTATTCTGGTCAGCCCTGCTTAGCATGTGGTCTGTGACCTCAAGTTTCCCTACTATGGCATATCTTGCTGATGTCCCCGAGAAAGAGTGAAAGGCAAAGGGCAAAGGCTGAAGGGTACTGCCAACCGACTCTGTCTTTCTCACCAGCTTTATAGGAAATCACAGCCCATGACTTCCTTTAAACCTCATTGGCAAGAAGCATGGCACCTAGCTACCCCAGTAGTATCAAATTTTGCAGAGCTAAGTATTTTAAATTGGGTATGTTGCCATCACACAAAAAGGTAGCCTTCTGTGAATAGGAAGAGATATGAAGAATGGATATCAGGCAGGATACTAGCTAAATTAAATAGAATCTCATAAAAATCACAATCATCGGGTTCCAAAACATTTCTGAATTTTTATTACTGAAATATATATCTCTTTCTATTAATTGTAAAATAAGAGAAATTTTTCATAGATGAGATGATCTGTGACTTAATACATACTGATATTTACTTGTTACCTCAGTAGCTGTTCATAATGCTTATGATTATTTATTTTCTGCCAAATGAAAAACAGATACATCTAAAATTACCTCTGCCATTTCTTCCCTGTTCTTCTGTAATTGGTATATTCAGTACTTCTTGGATTAATGGATTAAAGGAGAAATGCATATATTAAAAATTAGCTTAAAGTAATTTAAGTTACTTTACATAATTACTTTTACATTTTACACATAGAATTAGTTTCTTAGATTCAGAAGGACAATATAATTTGAGTTTTATTTGTTGTTTTATATTGCACCAATATTACAAATTAAATATACATTAAAATAGGTTTTAAAACTAATGTGATTCATCAGAAAATATGCAAAGTGCTTATTTTGTGAGTATCACATTAATCAATGTTATTATAAATTTTGTTTGTTAATAAGTTTCCATTCTAATTTATAAAGAAAAACAAACAGCACATTTTGGGTAAATCTGAGCTCTTGAAGTGAGCTACTCCAGGCAAATGCTTAATTACAGTTAATTATTCATGTCTGAAGTAATCAAATTAGTATCTCCTTATTAAAATTAATTATAAAATTAATGAATTCTGGTTGTTATTGTTCACACAAATCTCTTTAAATATTACAATGGCATTTATCTAATTCCTAATAAGTGGTATATGGTTAATTTTTCAGAGATTGTAAATGTGTGTGTGTGTGTGTGTGTGTTTTGGGGTAAGTAATATGGAAAATAAGAGGTTTAATAAAAGGAAAGAAATAATCCTTAAGGAAATAAACCTCTTTATCTACCCACTGCAGAATATTACTGAAAAATAAAATTCCATCAAGATTTCTCAATTTCCAGCACTGACCAGTATGGCTCAGTGGGTTGGGCATCATTCTGCAAAGAGAAACATCGCCAGTTCAATTCCCAGTCAGAGACTGGGCCTGGACTGAAGCTTCAATCCAGGTCGGTGCACGTGCAAGAGGCAGCCAATTGATGTTTCTCTCTCACATTGATATTCTTCTCCCTTTCTTTCTCCCTCCTTTACCTTTTCTCAAAAATAAATAAATAAAATCTTTAAAAAATGATTTTCAATTTCTAGACCATTGTTTAGAGAATGGGATGCTATGAAAATGAATAGCAATGGAAATAGTCCTTGGAGAGCGGAACTGGTCCTGGTATTATATACATATAAAGTAAATGGGGACTCAGAAAAGAAAGAAGCTTCATGGCTAGGCCACCCTGCACAGACTCTTAAGAAAGCTTTCCCTCCATTATGTCCTGCTGCCTTAAGACCACTTAAAAAATAAAAGTGCACCCTTCAAGCATTGTGTGAAATAACTTGAAGCTGTGGACAACATTGCATAGTTTCATTATGACCAAAAGGAAAAAAAAAACCCTCAAAGAAATACACAAATATGTGGGTAAATGAATTGGAGGAAGAAAGCATGAAGTCATGAAGTTACTGAGTGACATCAGCAAGATGATAGAATAGGAGATACCGGCCTTATCCCCCACAAAAACCAACAATTGATGGCTAACCAGAAATAAAGATAGCTCTGGGAGAGTTCAGAAACTAGAATAGAAGGCCTAAGAATAACTGCATAAAAACTGTGGAAAGAACAGTTTTATTTTGCTTGCATGATCCTATCCCCCTGGCCAGCACTGTTCAGTACCAAAGTGACATCCCTGGTCCAAAAGTTGTTCTTGAGGAAAATAGAGAGCAGGGTGAGCAACCAGCTTCTCCATTGTTTTCTGGGCACTGTCCAGTGGACCAGTTTGAATTTCATCCCATTTCTCTTGAGAAAAAAAGCACAAAACTGGAGCCATTAACTCTCCTTACTTCAAATTGTATTACAAAGTTACAGTGATAAAAGAGTATGCCACTGATGTACAGACAGACATATAGACCAATGGAACAGAACAGAGAGCTGAGAAATAAGCCCATGCAAGCACGGTTAACTGATCTTTGAAAAGGGTGCCAAGAAAACAAAGTGGGAAAGCACTAGTGTCCTCCACAAACGTTGCTGGGGAAACTAGATGACCGCATGTAAAAGAATGACGTTGGGCGCTTATCTTAAACCATATACAAAAATCAACTCAATATAGATCGAAGACAAGTGTAAAATGTGAAACTGTAAAGCTCTTTGAGGAAAATATAGTGGGAAAACTTCTTGATATTGTCTTCGCTAAGATATTTTTCATTTGACACCAAAAATACTGGCAACAAAAGCAGAAATAAATGAGTGAAACCACATCAAACTACAAAGTTTCTACACAGAAAAAGAAACAATCAATAAAACAAAAAAATGTATTCTATGGGATGGAGAAAATATTTGCAAATAGTATATTTAATAAGGAGTTAATATCTAAAAATATAAGAAGAACTAATAAAACACAAAAGCAAAACAACATACAAGCCATTTAAATAATGGGCAAAGTACCCCAAGAAAACATTTTTTCAAAAGAATACATATAAATGCCCACTAGCTACATAAACGTGTGCTGGACATCACTAAGCACCAGAGAATGCAAATCAAACCACAGTGGTACGGTACCTCACACCTTCAGTACGGCTGGTATCAAAACTTCAAGTGATTATGAGTTTTAGTGAGGACATTGAGAAGACGAAATGCTTGTACAGTGTTGATGGAAATATAAATTAGTAAAGCCATTTTGGAAAACAGTATTTTTAGAAAATAAAACATTAAAAATAGAACTATCACGTAATCCAGCAATCCCACTTCTGGTTATGTATCCAAAGAAAATAAATCAGATGGAAACAACCAATGTGTTCATCAACAGATGAATGGATAAAGAAATTTGGTGTGTGTGTGTATATATATGTATATGTATGTATATATAATTTATGTACATATGGAAATCCTGTCATTTCTGACAACACTGATAAACCTGGAGGGCATGAGGCTAATGAACCAATCCAGGCACAGCAAGACAAATATAACAATATATATGTATATATCAGTTATATGTGAAATTAAAAAATAAGTAAATAAGTCTCAAAATAACAGAGAATATAATACCAGAGACTATGGGGGTGAGGAAAAGGGCAAGAAGTTGATCAAAGGGCACACACTTTCAGTCATGAGATGAATAAGTTCCGAAGACCTAAGGTAAGTGTGACTATAGTTAATATATTGCACACATGAAATTTGCTGAGAGTGTAGATTTCGGGTATTCTTACCACACAAAAATGTGCTAACTGTGTGAGGTGTTGGATATTTAATTATCTTCATTATGATAATTGTTTTACAATGTATACCCATATCAAAACCTCATGCTGTATACCTTAAATATATATACTTTTTATTTGTCCACAAAAGATATGAAATTACTGAAATAGAAGAAAATGTGAAAAAAATTAGTGTATGAAAATAAAGAAAAATAGAGTTTAAGGTAAGTGGAAGTAGTAGGCACATTAGTTGGAAAAAAGAACCTCCATTAAAGGTAATTGCTGTTCCTGAGACAGAGTACCCAATGGAAATGAAAAATCACTGAGAAATATAATACAAGAAACTTTTCCTTACGTTAAGGAATAACTGGTAACACAAATGTTGCATAAAATATGAATAAAATTTAGCTGCTGTTGGGCGTATTCTGGCCAGTTATCAAACTTTCAGAATTGAAAAGATCATCAATGACTCAGGCAAAAATGCAAGGAATTTTCAAAGAAAAAATATTATCTAGCTATATTTAGAACCAAAAGAAAGTGGACCATTGTCTAAAATAACCTGAGGGAAATAGAAGGAGGAATGGACTAAGAATGTCACAGGAGCCAAGTTGCCATTCAGCCGTGAAACTGGCGGGCTGACGTCCTCCAGAGCATGAGAATAGCAACCCGCACTTCCCGAGTGCCTGCTCCAGGCGGAGCCCTTTCCTGAATGCTTCACAGGTATGACTGTCTTAGATTCTCATGATAATCTCCTGAAAAGAATACAATTGCTATTGCTACTTAATAGTTAAAGAAATTGAAGTAAGGTAATTTTTCCAAGTGTTCACATCTTGTTGATGACAGAGCTTGGGTTTAAACCCAGGTAACTTGGCTGAAAAAATGTGTGCTTTGCTACTACACCACACTGCCAAGAACCTGAAATAATCCAGAGAGTAATGAGCCAAAGATGTCTTCTGAAAAAGTCAAGAAATACACTAATAAATCCAGTAGGTGGTGAAATTCAACCAGCGAAAGATGAATTCATTATGGTCGCAGAATAGAATGGCCCTCGGAAAAATTAAAATGTTAATATGATAGTGTATATACTAGTACAATTAACAAAAATGGGGAGCACAGAGTACAAAAGTGGGGATGACGTACCACTTATAATCAGCTTATCTTTCTCATCTTGGCAAAAATGGATTCTGCTCAAAATTGAAATATGTCATTAAAATGATGGCTTCCACTATGCATGCTATTCATAGACTTATTTTTCTTAAAGAGTTTCATAGAAGTTAATTTCTCTGATGTGAAAAATATCTGAAGTCCACTTTAATATATTACATATCATCTGTATAATATAATTCAATGTCATAATGTTACTTATTGCTATCTATCTGTTTAATTAAGTTGTGAAATACCTAGAATAACATTCCCATTGTATAGCAACAACTCTAGATATTCATGGTAATAAGAATGAAATAATTTAGTCTAGGAGTTCTGTTCTTTGATTTTTTGCTTGTTGGTTTCTGGCATGAGAGTGCCCAGATAATTCACTAGAACTCTCTGGGGTTGGGACCTGCAGACCTAAAACAGCAGAGGTGAGAGAAGTACACAATCTGAAAAGGAGCAACTAGAAAATCTGGCCAGTGAATCAGTCCTATGTCCACTCCTTGAATACTGGACTCATGTAGTCTAGTACTTAGGGACACAGCATTATATACTGGCCACTAGTTCAGTGCATACAACATGTCCTGGACCTTTTTGTCCCTAGCCACGCAAGGGTGGCACAGTCAAGGCCTGGCCTAAACACGGCCCTCATCCCCAGGGGCAAGGGGACTGCTGGTGGTGTTAGCAATGTGCTGACAGAGTCCGTGATGAGGGATTTGTAATGACATGAGAAGCACTTGTCACTCCTGGGTTCTCTGCAGCTGCAAAACAGAACAAGCCATGGAGGCCCCAGGGGCCAGTCAGGGGCAAGAGCATTTGGTGACAGAAGGGGATTATGTCAAACGGGTTCTTACAGCGTAAGTTGCGCGGATGCCCTGATGCAGATTTGAGGTGTCCTAGATGGGGAAAGTTGGCCCAGCCTGTTGAAGGAGTGACTCGCTTGGTCAGAATTTGTTCTTGGGGTCTCTTTTTAGGTTTCTGACCCTTCCTTCACCATTCCCACCCCATGCCCCAAATCCTTAGTTATCTGTTTCCTTGCTCTTCCTCTGGAGCTGGAATCTAGCTGCTCCTTCTCACCCTCTTGGCCTCCAAAATCTATGGAACCGATGCCGTTTCCTGTTTTGACAGTATAATGGCGTAGACATACTGTGTCTTCATTTCAATAAAACATTTGATGAAATCTCTTCTAGTATATTTTTCACAATTGCCAACATTACAACTTCCTTTTTTTATAGTATTTCATGGTCATATTTTCCAGTTATACTGGCATGTCATTAATCTTTGTGATAGTAAAGAGTAGTTCCATCAGTTTCCCCACTGCTCCTGACACCATCGATGACTTGTTCTTAGATTAAAATTGGCACTGGACTGGAATAAATGTTTAGTCTAGTTTTAGTAGCTATTCATTTAAGAATGAAGTATTGTCATGTAATGGAACTCAAAGTGTCTCAAGTTCTATAGATATCTTCCTTATAACATTTTAAAAGGCAATAATGCAAGAAGATAACTAATTATTCCAGCACTGTATCCTATTGGAGGAAACATTTTTAACCAATGTTCCCTATGAATGGTCCACCTACGTCACACATTTATTAACAACTGTTTCTTCCTACCTCCTTCTTCCCACTCAGGAAAAGAGATTAATCTGATTATTTAAATCCATCAAGTCTGATTACACCCAGTTATTAATGGGTGTTGCCACCGTGGATCAATCACTGGTATAACCTTAAAGTGATGAGCCCAGGATTCAGAATTTCTCATTGTCATTTCCTTGCTGCAGAATTGCAGGAGAATTCCTCTTAGGGTTTTGTGTTTTTTCTCTGACTCTCATGTTATTACAGAGCCCAGCCAACAGTGTTCTAGAACAACTATGGGGTTTGATTGCCCACCATCAGGAAGCATGAGTCTCAAGGCAAGAGTTTGGTGAAAAAGGAAAGGTGTTGTTTATTTAAAGGCTATACAGATTCAGAATAGTAGCAGATTTCTGCTGCTAAGTCTTGCTTCCTTTAAATCACCCTAAAACAAGTAGTCCTGCTTCCTTCTCCCAAGCCAAGCCAGACCGGTTGCAGAATATGCCACTCAAAGCACCATCCTTCAGAAACACAGAAGTCTGCTGTTCAGCATTCCCAGTCACAGTCCAGCTGCAAGCATCTCTCACGTGTCTGTGTGTTTGGACAGGAAGGTCCCCTGCGGCTCCACAAGCTCTGTTGCTGTCTTCTGTGTCGGAGGGGCACTAAGGATGTTTCCAATAGGCCACCAGACCTTCAGACCTCCAAGAAGACCTCCAGACAGATCTCATGGCAGACCTCATGTCACTCAGCCTGCTCCAATTTTAAATGCTTGACTCAGAACTTCCTGTACAGTTGAACACTTGGTTCATTCCATGGTGCCCTAGTGTCCAGCATTTTTGTCAGCTCCCCAGTGTCTTTGACCTTCTTTCAGCTGCCATCTTTAGTCAGGGCAAGAGTTCCCAGCCACACACAGGGATCCAGGGTGGGCATCTGCTCCCCTCCACCCAACTATGTCAGGAGTCACTTTGCCAAGTCACTGTGCTGGTGCACCTTCTCACAGTGAGGGATAGAGTATGCCCTGGGCAGCTTCCTCAGCTCCTGGCTTCAGGAAGACATGGGGCTGTTAATCTGCTTTTGTCATGCAATGTGCCTCAAACTCTGTACTTTCTGCTTTTGGGGCATCCATTCCTCTACCCCCGCTGTGTCTTTTTGCAGGAATTGGGAGAGATGGTGGTGTTCCCCTGTTTTCAGGGGACCCGTGAGCTGTGCCCTGTTACAGCGTTGTGTCTGGGTGGGTAAGTAGACCCCAGCCCTATCCTTGTCTCTAATGCAGGTAAATACACCAGAGCCTGCTGACCTCAATATTTAAAACGTGGAGGTTTTAGGGTGAGGAAGGTTTAGGAGGTTTCTTTCAGACATAAAGGCTAAACCACAGACTTCAATTTATCTTTCATTCAGAGCTTTTAATTGGAGAATACAACAACCAACAAAATGTTACTGTTTATTTTGATTCTAGTTTGAGGCTTGGGTGTTGTGTTTGATAACCATGTGGGAGAAATTTTTAGTAATGACATAGTATTTAAGCTTTCCCAGCTGAGTTAGTCCAGGTTCTCCTGAGAAACAGAACCAAAACAGGAGAGTTATTATGAGGTATCAGCTGATGCAAGTACAAGGCTAAGATGCCCCAGGATCTTCCACTGAGAGCTGGAGACCCAGGAAAGCTGGTGGTGTAATTCAATCTGAATTCAAAGGCCTTAGAACCAGGGGAGATGACCGGTGTAAATCCCTGTCAGAGGGCAAGAGAAAATGAGATGAGATATTCCAGCTCAGTGAGGGAAGAAAGAAAAGGGAGCAAATTCCCCCTTCCTCTAATTTTTGTTCTATTTAGGCCCCCAGTGGATTAGACTAAGCTCACCCTCATTGGCGAGGGCAATCTACTTTAGGGAGTTACCCATTCCAGTGCTGATCTCTCCTGGAAATACCCTTGCAAACACACCCATAAACAATGTTTAATCTGAATAGCTCCTGGCCAGTCAAGTTGATACATAAAATTAAGCATCCTATTTTCTGACTGCAAAAGTGACTATAATACCGTGGAAGTCTATGCTGACCTCTAACATACTTTATAACATTTAATGAGAGGTACTATAATCAGCTCTGTATAGGCCAGTCTATGTTAGCTTTTGCTATAGGAAGGCAGAGATAAGCATTTTATTTCTGTATCTCAGGCAGTTGGTATACTGCTTGCACACAGAAGTTATTTCAATGAATAACAATTTTAAATGTGTCATTTCAAAAATATAGTTTTCAGATATTCGGAGCTTCTCAGGAAGCATTTCATTAAGCATATACTAAATTCCTACAAAATCATACTCATTTAGGTTCCAAGAGGTTAAGGGGTTGGTGCATGTTTCTGTGCTTAGCAAGTGGCAGAGTTGACAATGTCAAAGTCAGCGCTTGGCCTCGGCCTGCTAAGCCAGCTCAGGGGTATGGGGGCGGGGGGGGGCTCCAGCTCCTGCTCTTGGTCAGACAACACTATCTTATGTGACCCCATACTGGTTTTTCTGGCTCTGGGCAGCAACTTGGTTATTCTTGGTGATGAGATATTTTGGTCTGCTGACTGACATGAAGGCTAATTAACTAAGCAATATCCTTATGAATAACATGGTGAGTGTCTCCTTTTATCATGTTGTTTATTGACAAGAGATTTGGAGTAAGATGAGAGAAGCAGAGGAAAGGCAGGAAACCAAATGTTTAAAGTAGACAATGCAGAAACATTTTTTGAGGAAGAATCTGAATTTCAACTGTCTACTAAGAATATGTATTATATTGCATATACTAAACCTGTTAATATATTAAGCACTTATAATATGAAATATAAGATAATAATACATGATAAAATATTATAACACATAACACAAAATAAATTTTTGTATTCTCAGGTGGGTCATTTCTGTGTGGGAGGGGTCAAAGGTATGGAAAATAGAAATACAAAAAACCTATCAGAAAAAATTTGTGTAAGGTAAACATGTCATAATTTCCTAGACAGTTATTGAAATTAGGTCTATGGATTTAACTCTAAGCTTCTTGACAGCCAAAGAAAAAGTGATATAAAAGAATAGTTATTAATTTTATATTGTGCAGGAAGAACGTTCATTTAGTTGTTGTTAGTGTGACAAACATATTTAAGTTATACTGTTTGTGCATGTACTTACATTTCTCTCAGTAAACACTTTTGATGTGTAATCTGCAGCCAGTTACACTCATGTGCTCCCCTGGGTTTTATTCCCTTCTATGAAGATTCCCCTGGACCCAATGTTTACACTGTTAACATTGACATTTAGCTAGATATTAATGAAGAAAAGGGAAGCAAAGGGACTTAAACAATTAATGTAATAAACTGGGGCACACGCCTGTTTGCTTCACCAGGAAGTTACAGCTTTACTCCCCAGGGAAACACAGCATTGCCCTGCTAAGGGAATTAATACTCCTTCCTTTTTCTTCTGTACCAAATTTTTAGGGGGCACAGGAGGAGGTGCTAAACCATAGAGGCCTGTCAGTTTAACTAGGCGGTGTGGACCCTATCCAAAGTTCATGAAAGCTGGAGCAGTTAATTGGTTCTTTTGAAAAATGCTTGGTCCACCCCAAACTAATATAATCCCAGTAGAACAAAGATGCAGGCTTGCGTTCTCTCTCTCGCTCATTACTGCTCTCTCACTCTACATTTGCATGTTCTCTCTCCATGGCCATGTGGCCTTAGCAACCACATGACCCATGGCTGTGCAGACTCCACATGCAGGCCCCAGGAGGAGCTTGAATACCACAGCCCAGCAATGGACGACAGCCTGAAACACGCTGAGTTAGCCAGATGCTGGACTGGACTGTACTTTCATATGGAGCAGAAAATGTGGGCAGTGGCCTTTATCCTGGCCCTACTGAAGACAAGATTGCACTTTTCTATGGCAGGATGGACAGAAATGGGACATTAGGAAGTCAGAAGGGGAATCCCCTTAATTTTAGAACATCAAAAAGTTTATCATGTAGCCCCATCCTCCTGTGGGTCTCAGGAAATTCTTTGAGACATTGGCAGAGCTCACTTTCCACTGATAACAATACCTCTGACTACCATGGAATACCTGTCCTGTCCTGCTGGAGTTACATGGTCTGATTCCCTTCTTCAAATGAATAATCTGTGAATCGTTAGTATTTGTGTTCCTTTGAGGAAACATTCTGTATTTGCAGTCTCTTTAGAGCTAGGAAACAGTGAAAAGAAACACCCTGGCCCTGGAATATACTACATTCCCCAGGGGAGCAGGAGGAGAGGGAAATACATTCCAAAGCAAAACTCTATTTTCCTTGTCACATACCAGAGAAATATATTTGTCTTTATAAGTAAGTAGGTAGATTATAGAAATTCCAAAGCATCAGGAAGTGCCCCTAAATCTTCTCAGTTTTAAAAAACTTCTCAGTAAGTCAAGGGTTCAATTCTTCTTTTTATAGAATTGATATCTCATTGGTCTTCTAATCACTAACGCCTTAGTGTGAACATATTCTCTCCAGCCAGAGAATATTCTCGAAAATATCTTAGGTATAATGAGGGTCAAATGACACATCAAATACATTTTGGATGGGAAAAAGTTAGAAAAAGAGGGCTTAGAATCCAGTTTATTGCATAACTGTTCAACCCTTAATTACAGGACAACTCAGCCAGGGCTGTGATCAGTATCTGATTCAATGTCAGATATATAAATAAAGAAAACAGCTGTAATAATTTCATATCTCTTGTAATGCCAGACTTATAAACAGATTTGAAAGTTTTGAACCATCCCTAACCACTTCTAGATGTCCTTACAGAAACTATTAAAGTTTTTTTTTTAACCTAGATGTAGAAGTCAGTAGAAGAAATAAATAAATGATAGAATGTATAACCTTACATGTGCTGTATTATTGACCTCAAGTCAAAAGTGACTTTACTGAAAAAGTACAATACAAATCCTTTCTTCAAAAAATCAAAACAAAAACAACAAAAACTTAAAAAAATGTTATGTGCCATTAAATTTACTTGATCTAAAACTGATTGATTCTAGCTGTCTGATCAGGAATGTCTTTCAAGTAGAGTGGATTACACATAACTCTGGGCCCCCAAAACTCTGTCTTCTTTAATAACAAGCTATACTATATGAAAATTATACTTTGTATGTAACATGGCTGATTATTGACAGCTCACAAAGAAACATTTTCCCCAAAGATTTAATTAGTTGTAGGTTGGCTGTGTAATGCCTTCACAATTATAACATTACATGTGCATTAAAAAATATATTAAACATGGGCTTTAAAATAAATAATATAGTCATCTGGCTTTTGTTAATAATTTTGATAACCACTGAGAGGAAATAAAGCAAGACTTCAAAAGTGCAAATGGTGTGCTATTTTCAGAGAAGGTAAGAAACACAATTTCTTTTTCCCTTTAGTGGACCCACAGCCAAGTCATTGAGAGATGAACCCACAGGGGACTAATTAGCTCTCATAACTCACGTACTCCTGGGGCTTTCCCACAGTACCACTGGGCCAGTCCCCAGCCAAGGGGATTTACCGCATCTCTCTGTGCCCTGTTCCCACAGGCACATCAATCTTCTCTTGTCAGAAGCAGGCTGAGGTCTGGAGTTTCATGTCTATGATCATGAACTATATTTCAGCTAGCAGAATGAAAGAAAGAATTGTGTTTTCAGTAAATTCATCTATTACTTTCACTTCAGAACTTTTAAATTGCTACTACCTGATGCAAATAACCAACTTCAAATGAGAGGAGGACCTAAATTATGGTTTTACCGTCAGAGGTCTACCTGTGACAAGGAATGAAAATCAAATCGTCAAGGGATTGCCAAGTAAAATGGTAGTAAAAGAGAAAGTTATAATTTTAGAGTCATCACATGATGAAATAATGGAAGGGATATCTCTTCATTTAGACTTGTTTTAATACCAGCCAGACTTGTCTTTTCAAAGTCTGTGAATCTCAGGGAGCAAAGGATCAAAGCAGACTGAAGGGCATTTATGGAAGATTTAAACAGTTGGTACTGAGCTAGAACACTCCTAGGTGCATAAAAATATTGCAGGGAAAATGTTGATCAAAGGCATCTGAAATGTTAACTCCCATCAAAGAGAGAAATGAATAAAATTAGTTGAGAAATTTAGTTGCAAAGAAAGTGGGAAAAAATGAACTAGATAGGAGAATATTGATAAAATACTTTTGAAAGTTATAATATACATATTTTAAATCATGCTCTGTCTGAACTTTTTAAAACTGAAAATATTTTAGAATATAAAAAAATTTACAAGTATTAATTATATACAGCAGTACTCCTTTTGGTATTAGACCTTTTTTTTAAAATTTACCCTCTATTTAAGAAAATGACGGTTGCCCCTTTATACTTAGAAAACTACTAATTATTGGGTTGGCCATAAAGTTTGTTCATGTTTTTCCTGTACAATGGCTGAACAGAAGCATTTAGCTATTTTTAACTTTATTTGAAACAATTTTGTTAGATTGTGTTGTGGCAGCTGTTCTATCAAGGTACATTTTGAAAAAACTGGTGAATTGGTGAATTGGTGAATTCAAAATTGGTGAATTTTTGTGTAGCCATTTAAATATTGAAGATGGAAGAAAATAAGCAACATTTTTGGCATATTATGCTTTATTACTTCAAGAAAGGTAAAAAATGCAACTGAAATGCTAAAAAAGATTTGTGCAGTGTATGGAGAAGGTCATGCGACTGAACAAATGTGTCAGAAGTGGTTTGTGAAGTTTTGTGCTGGAGATTTCTCAGTGGGTGATGCCCCATGATCATGTAGACCAGTTGAAGTTGATAGCGATCACAGGGAGACATTAATTGAGAACAATCAATGTTACATTGCAGCAGATAGCTGACATACTTAAAATATCCAAATCAAGCATTGATAATCATTTGCACCAACTTGGTTATATTAACCGCTTTGATATTTGGGTTCCACATAAGTTAGGTGAAATAAAATCTTCTTGACGGTATTTCCACATGTGATTCTCTGATTAATGTAATGAAAATGTTCTGTTTTTAAAACAAATTGTGATGGGCAATAAAAAGTGGATAATTTACAATAATGTGTCATGGAAGAGATTCTGGGGTAAGCAAAATGAACGCCCACCAACCGCACCAAAGGCTGGTCTTCATCCAAAGAAGGTGATACTATATACATGTTGGAATTGGAAGGGAGTTCTCTATTACGATCTCCTTCTAGACAACCAAACAATGAATTCCAATAAGTACTGCTCCCAATTAGACCAACTGAAGCAGCACTCAATGAAAAGCATTTGGAATTAGCAGAAAATTCATAATCTTCCATCAGGATAATGCAAGACCGCATGCTTCTTGATGACCAGGCAAAAACTGTTACAGTTTGTCTGGGAAGTTCTGATTCCTGCACTGTACTCTCCAGACATCGCACCTTCAGATTTCTATTTATTTTGGTGTTTACAGAATTCTTTCAATGGAAAAATTTTGACTCCCTTGAAGACTGCAAAATGCAACTGGAACTGTGCTTTGCTCAAAAATATAAAAAGTTTTGTGAAGATGGAATTATGAAGTTACCTGAAAGATGGCAGAAGGTAGTGGAACAAAATGGTGTATATGTTGTTCAGTAAAGTTATTGGTGAAAACAAAAAAATGTCTTTTAGTTTCACTTGAAAACTGAACAAAACTTTTGGCTGACCCAATATTTCTTCTAATTAATTATGCATAGTTGAACTATTTATTTCAAAAATATATTTACAAAATATTCACATTATGGGAAAATAGAGAAATGGAATGGTGTGTAAATATATTTTCTGACACAAATAACTACTTCATGATTAGTGAAGTCATGTCTTGTGTCATGTTCTCCTGCCTTTTCTCTTACTTTGCATTATTCTTTCTTGTATTTCTGATGAAATTATATTCTTTTAAAAACATCATTGGATAATTTATCATACATGGGTATTCTAATCCAGAGCAGAGATATGGAAAAAAGGAAATTACAATAGATTTTGGGGAGTGCTAATAGTATTTTCTGAAATAATCACAAAGAGTATTAGTGAGGGTGAAAAAAATCAGGGGTAAGGCAGGCTCTAGATTTATGATTTGTGTGCATGTTTTAGAGATTCTAATTTATGGGCAGAAAGTCAGTGAAATACAAACCTTGGTCCTGATAGAAATACAGAGAAAGAGAGAGAAAGGAGTAGAAAGAGAGATATAGAGAGAGAACCATAAATAATGTTTAAAGCACAAATTAGAAAACAACAAATTTTTAATTTGGAGTAAAAATGCATTTATCTAGTTTTGAGCAAAGAAAATCTGATACTTTGCTATTTTTGATTAAAAATATTTATGTTAAAAATTCTGTAATGAAGTGCTGAAAATCTATTTGTTTTCTTCCAAGTCAAGCAAATGAAGTACTACCTCAAAGGGCCAACAAATGAGGAATTATATAAAATCTATTTTTAGAGGAGCATTTTTCCACTGAGTTTGTGCCTTGCCATCATAGAGTCTATTCCATTTCATTCTAGTTTGAGACTTCTGTAACCACACGTTCCATGTCATTAAGAGGGCGGTATAGCAATGTTTTCCCGAAGTATTGGTGTCATTGTATTAGTTGCTGTTTACTCACAGTTTGGGCTTTTCTCAGACAATTTGGTTTCAGAAAATTTACTTTAATATAAAACATACCGAATTATTTTTCTTAATGGCAATTGACAGGAAATTGAATTGCGTGGAATGCGACACGGTCTCGTGTAGCACTCTATCCCTAAAGCAACAATTTCAGTCTGGTCTCAGTCTCTCTTGCCTTGTTTATTGCCATGACTGGGCGATTTCCCATCCAGTCATTCCCCAGCCAGCCTCCACTGCTGCCATATTGATTTTTCAAACTGTAAACATAATCATTCCACTCTCTTTCAAAAATTTTTAAGTGATTGCTTACAACCCACAAGAAAACAGAGAAAACTTAGATTGGCATACGGGGCCCTTTAGACGAAGCCTCTGACTACTGGCCCGGCTGCCTGTGCCTCCAGTCTTCTCTGTGTTAGCTGTGCCGAGAGGTCAACCCCCAAGGGCATCATGTCATGGTGCTTCCTCGGCTGGGGCAGCTCTTTCCCTTCGCTGTTCTGTGCATCCTCATTCTCCCTTCAAGGTCAAATCTTAACTGCACCAATTTTCTGAGCCATACCCTTAAGCACTCTTTTTTTTTTTCCCTTGGAACCTTATGCCAGAGCCATTTGAGCTGTAGTTTCAAACCAGAGCTCAAACTGAACTCTTTGCTAATCTAAGACTTGCACGTAGAGGTCCTGTAACAGTTGCTTGCTGAAAGAAAGAGTGAATAAAAAACAGACTGCCTCTTATCAAACATTAGGGACATGGAATGTTTCATTGCTGTCCTCCATCAGGCTACTGCAAACCTCTGAGAGCGCACATAAAATTGTTATCTTTATGTGGCCAGAAATTGTGGGACCGGATCACTGTCCCACAATGTAAACTCTTCTTAAGGTTATCTATGAGAAATTTAATATACAATCAAACACTCCCACCCCCTCCAAAAAACTCACAAATGGTTTTTACCACTTTTGCTTACTTACTTACTTACTTACTTACTTTATTTATTTATACTATTAGAGTCCTACTATTACTATATTCAAGACACCATGGTAACTAGGTGTTATGGATACAAAAGCAAATAACATGTGGAATTTCCCCTTCAAGTATTGATGCTTCAGCCCTTACACATCCCCTCTCTCTTCCTTTCCTTTGTGCTTCCTCTCTGCCTGAGGAGGCACCGGTAGACGGGCCTTCTGCTGAAACCTCTAAGTAAATCGAGTGACCGAGGGGAAAAAAAGAGCATAAGACCTGCATTAGAGCCATGTTTCGGGTCTGACCCCACCTCTAAATTCTGAGGCCTTGATCGTTACTTCACTTTTCTGAGCTTTGGTATATAGATGTAAATAGTCATGGCGATCTCTGCCCTCTGTGTGCTCAAGCTCCTTTGAGAAGCAAATGATGGAGATACTACATTTCCAAGTCACTGGCTTTAGAGCCAGGTGGGTGAAATTTGAATCTCTGCTCTACTTACTATTAGTTGTGTGACTATGTTCTCTCATGTTCAAAACGGGGTTATAGTATCCATGTTGTTTTTGTTAGGGTTAGCGCTATTGTTAAATAGGTATATAGGTCAGACATTTAGGACATTATTAATTAATATAAATTTTATTGTTATTTTTCGATAAGTTTGGGGTTACTTTATGCTTCTTAAAATTCTGTAGAAGCCTAAGAAAAGAGTGGATGTCTAAATCTTACCATTTGTGAGATGACTGGCCAAGCCCCCTTAGCCTGTACACCCATGGCCTTAGGATTTTCTCCCATAATCTCACACCTTTTCGACAGCAATCAGCAAGGACGCTGGGTACACAGCAATGGCCAAGGAGCTTGAGGCTATGTGAAGTGAGGGCTACTCTGGAGTAAATTGTCATGCTCAAAAAATAAAGAATGAGTCAGAGCATGCCTAATTCACAGGAAAGAGATTAGTTGCAGCAGAAAACATGTGGAGTTAATTTGGTTAGAAAGGAAATATTAACATCTTGAATTCCACACAAAGACTCCTACCCTTGGATGATTTACAGAGCCCCATTACAGCTCTGCATAAACGTAGTGGGTACATTATAAAAAAGCAAATCAACGATGGCTATTGTTACAGTGAATGCTTGTGTTTTATGGATATTCAAAACCTTATTCCACATATGTAGCCTTTACGAATATGGAGCCTAGGGATTTGGGGGGAACTGAAATAAGAAGTGATATTTACATAATGTGCCTTCAAGTTCCATTTTGGCTAAACTTTAAAATCTGATTTTAAAATAATTTATACTTGGAAAAAATAAAATAACGTACACTTGGAATAAGTCAGAAGAGTATGCATCTATAATATAGAAGTCAGCTGTAGCTGGAATAAATGAATCTTTCATTAATTTAGCGTCCCAGACAACTGCTAATGTTTTGTCATTCAGAGCTTGAAATTTGCTTTTGGTAAGAGTTCCTGAAATTAGTATAAATGTTTATACTTATGGAGATCCATATATTCATCACTTATACTTTGTGTTTTGATGCAGAAATAACAGAATTTGTTTCTCTTCAATACTATCTGTAGGCTTGCTTTCTTCCTATACCCAAGCCTCTGTTTTGCTCTGTTTTTTGCTTTGGGAATTTTCTTTCTTTCCAGCTTTCCTGCCTTAGACAAAAAGTGTCCTTCCTCAGAGGCTATCTTCAGCATTTTTTGTTGTTTATTCGTTTTCAAGACACTTCTGCAGGTGATTATAAAAGTATCCTTAAGGACCCAATACTGGAACAGATAAATAAATTAAAACTTTAGAGATAACCAAATCAAGACCATTATATAGTAAGTTAGGTGATCGCCAAAACTAGTTACATAAAAAGAAAATTAGCTAATTTATTTTACATTTACATTTCTGCATGTGTGAAGACCCTGGCCTTCTCTTATGTAGATTCAAGGTAATGAAAACTTTTACTGGAATTTAAAAATATATTCTTGAGGAATACATTTTGGATTTGTAAGATTCTTCTTTGAAAACATTTTGAAATCAATTTTGTTAAAATAAAAAGTTAACATTTTAAAGCATTAATATTCTAGATTAGTATCTTTCTTGTTTTTAAAGTTTAAAATCTAAAGAACTTATAAAATTGCACTTAAATTGCATTATATAATGGTATATATGTGTGTATACATTATATATGGCTATATATACACATTTTATACACACATGTATAAGTGATTTAGAAATTGCCACAATTCAAAAGAAATAGTTTTAAATCTATAATTGTATCAATCATAATCATATTTGTTTTGCTTAATGGCTACTTTTTATTAGTGTTTATGAATCAGGCAATACACTGTGTCCTGTGTCCTCCCCACACATTTACGCATTCTTTACAAGAATCCTAAGTCCTGTGAATTATTATCCCTATTAAACCCAGGCTCAGGGACAAAGTAGCTCAAGGTCATACAGCTTTTGACAGGCAGAGCTAGATTACATTACCTCCTTGATCATAATCACTACACTGGCTTTTAAAAAAATTAGGTTAACTCTCTTAAGTTAATCAGTGGGATGCAATGGAGAACACTTTTAGGGACTTAAATACAGGAACAATAAGGTCATGTAGTTTACATCAGTAATATGTAATGGATAATAAAATATCTATTCCTCATTTTAAACAAATGACAGATGAATATTATTTTATGAAACAAAAACATTGGATTGGGATTCCTGATTTTACAGATGGAATCATTGTTGGTGTCTCTTACACAGCAATTAGGATCTAGTAAAAAAAATCAAACTGCTTTAGGTTAATTGGTGTAAGGAAATGGTTAGATGGAGCTGAGAGCGAGGCCACCCAGAAATTAGCAACAGCAGGGAGCTGTTATTACTCTCGGACTGGAAGGGCCATGAGAGCAGGTGGTGTCACAAGAGTCAAGAAACCACGGCTGACTCACAGCTGCTGAAATCCTGATGGATGGGCTGTGGTCAGGAGTTGGAGCCGCAGAGGCACCAGCTCCAACCAGAACCGCGAGAGGGACAGAGGGAAGGAGCGATCCCATGGTTTCTTCCTGTTTTAGCATTCCAATCAGGATTATTGATTCCAGCCTTCCCCTGTAGGCCCCACCTGGAAGCTAGAAGCTCCTGAAGGAGCAGGGTTTCCTATGAAGTGAAGCAAACCTCTTCAATCCACCAAAATTTAACTGGATAGTTTGGATAAATCATGGAACTACTGTGAAACAGTTTCCTTACGTAGAAAATAAAAGTATTCCCTGATATTGCTGCCTCACAGAACGATTAAGAGAAGTAAATGAGATGGTGCGTACGAATTCTTCATTTATATGAGAAGGCCCAAAACAAGTACAAATTTTTACTATATTTATATGCACAAAGCATAACAGTTCTTGCTCTGTTGATAAACGAGCTGGAGCAACAATTTCTAATGCAAAGGTAAATATATCCTAGAGGTAACTTTCCAACCCATGTGATTAGAGAAAGGTTTTATTGCTGATTTTGTAGGAATTGTAGGAAGACCCAATTATCTCTGATTGATGCTGGAATTTTTACATATATTAAGTTATAGATGTGTAATTATATATATGAAATATAATAATAATGAAAGGGCACACGGTAGCTCCAAGAACCCTAAAATACAACAGATTTACCACAGGATTTAAACATTCAGTATTGTCATTCAGAATCTATGACAAAGGAGATAGTCATGTTACTTCATACAATTCTTTTAGAAAAAAATTAATTCAGAAATTCTTCAGCTTTTGTATTTTTAATAGCTGCCAAAACAAGAAATTCAGAGTAAACTGTTAACAGAAGGATATATGCCTGATAGGGGAAGCCCATTTAAATCACTGCTGCAGTCTTCAGTTGAAAGTCTTGCTTTATTTCTCAAATAAAACAGTATGTCTTCAATAGCTTGTTTTGAAGAGGGAATGTGTCCTGCATATCGTGTTTCTTATATCTGTGTAAGTTTTTGTGGTAACTTTTTACTAGAGAAAAACTTTTTTTCCTCGTCTCAATAGGCTGGGTTATGCTGCAGTAACAAATATAGCCCTAGATCTCAGTGGTTGTAGAAATCCAAGTTTGGTAGGCAGAATAATGACCCCCACCCCAATATGTTCATATCCTAATCCCCAAAACCTGTTGAAAATGTTACCATAGCAAAAGCAAATTTGCATATGTGATTAAATTAAGATTATTGAGATGGGGAGATTTTCCTGGACTAGCTGAGTAGGCCCAATATAACCATGACAGTTCTTGTAAGAAGAAGGCAGGAAGGTCAGAGTTGCAGGGATATGTGATGACAGAAGCACAGGTTGAAATTGTGTCACCATGAGCTAAGAAACGTGGGTGGCCTCTAGAAGGTGGAAAAAGCAAGGAACAGTTAGACTTTTCAAGTCTTCAGAAAGAATACAGACGGACAAACATTTTGATTTTAGTTCTTCAAGGACCATTCAAACATCGGTCTTACAGAACTGTTAGATTACAAATTGGTGGGGTATTTTTTTAAAGCCGCTAAATATATGGTAATATGTTTCAGCAGCAATGGGAAACTAAAACAGCAACTCTATTCTTATTTACATCATAACACAAATCCAAGTCTGGTTGTTTTTCTCCTAGTGGTGGTTCAGGGATTCTGAGTCACTTCCAATCAGTAGCAAAGTCCCGTGGACAGATTCCTAGTGTGCTGCTGCAGGCAGGGTTTGTGTATCAGCCACAATTGTCTCTTTACCTCCTGAGAATTCAGTTGTGTGGCCCCAATCTAACTGTAGAGAGTCTGGGAAACATAACTGGTGTGAAGAGAGGGGAAACTATTCAATGAATATGAAGACATTTCCAGCAGAACCATGTATAAAACTCTTCTCAAAATCCTTTAATGATTGTTACATATTTTTTTAAAATTTAATGTTGGAAGGGAGATAGCTGATACCAATAATAATATTGTTTTTTTAATTGATATTTCTTTTTTAGATTTGTCATAGGGTGCTTTCTATATTTTCTTATGTTTTACTTTTATCAAAGATTTATTTCAGAAAGAACATACAAGTTGTGGCAAAAGTAGGTTTACAGTTGTTCATATGGAAAAAGATATACAGATCATGATTATTACAATAGCTTTATTAACCCTGTTTTGCAACTCACAACTGTAAAATTACTTTTGTTCCACCTTGTATTTTATAGATGCTTGTATAGAATACAGTATATCCTTTAAATGAATTATATTGCTATTGATATTATATGCATATTTATATCAATTTGTAATTTTTAATCAACAGAGGCAAATTTTCTTGTGTTAAATTATAACTTATTTTTCCTCTTTTTTGTTTCTAAATCAGGCTCACTTACATTTCTTAAAGTCAATCTCCAGTCTGTCACATTTTGTATAATCTTTTGGCATTTGATTTTTGCTACGTTTTTTCCTCTACTTTCTACAATAGTTTCTCATACTGATCTTCAGAATCATTTAAAAATATTTTCATAGCGTCTCTTGTACTAATTTTTTAAAATATAGGTGTTAAACCTATTGCCTTGGCTGGTGTGGCTCAGTTGGTTGGAGCATCATTCCATAAACCAAAAGGTCACATACCTAGGTTGAGAGTTTGGTCCCTGGACTGGGTGTGTGTGAGAGGCAACTGATTAATGTTTCTCTCTCTCTCTCTCTCTTTCTCTCTCTCTCTCTCTCCCTTCCCCTTTCTCTAAAATCAATAAGCATGGTCTCAGGTGAGGATTAAAAATAAACTATTATTATTAAAATTTAAGTAAGTAAACATAGTACATATGTAATAGTGATGTTTACCTGACATCATAAATGAACTAGCAGAATTAATAAACACTTGTAGTGGACATTAGATAATGTATGTGAAGTACTCAGAGATGAAGCTTTAAGCTCAGAATGGCTGTTCACTCAAATATTTTTATCTTGGGAATATGGCAATTATTGAATTTTTCTAGGGATAACAGTAGAAACATGGATAGTGTTTACTATTCCTGTCTTTGGATTACATAGTTGGATGAGACGAAATAGCCATTTAAAGAAATACTTACAGGAGATAATATGTAATAGGAGTCAGAGAAGATTTTTATTCTACATGTATCTGTTACCTCGAAATTAATGCATTAGTGCTCCATTTATCCGACCATGGTAAATGTAATCTGGGTTTTTCAAAGCTGGTCAGCTGGTACCTTTATAGGAATCAGTCTCCAACAGCAGCTGAAGACCTTCCATTTGAGTATAAACAGAATACATAACTTAAAATTCATTGTTAGACTGGGAGAACTGTGTTCAATCTCCAGTTTGTTATTTCAACATTGTGGGTCTTTGGATTTCTTAAATCATGAAAACAGATCTCTCGGTACTTTTAGTAGTTATGATTTAATACAACTGGCAAACTTGAAAATACTGAGCTCAGCATATCTAAAATTAGGTGATTCTCTCCCACTGATTTGAACGAATGTGCCATTTTTTTTCTCTGAATCATATGGATAAACATTGAAGCATATTTTCTGAAAAGAGTCATTAACAATCACTTCCTGAGAAGAATTTTGTTTTTGACACATCTTGATTTTTTCATGTGGTGCATACCACAGAACTTGAGACCAGTATTATAATGATAATTACCTCTTACAAACAAAGGGGTATTTATATAATAAAAATGTCAAGGTTTAAAGAATGTTCTGAAGAATTTAAATAAGGCAAATTTTCAATAATCGTTGCAACTTTACCTTACCCAGAAATATTTTTAAGATGACTGAAATAAAGTCAAAGCAAACATTTTCATAATCATATGAATAATATCTATTCTTTTATTTCTATAGATTGAATTTTTTAGCCTCTATAGTATCCATTATGTGCTGATTGATGATGATAAATAGCACACATCAAGTTTAGTCATTTAAGACATTTTAATATTTATAATAATATCAATGAAATTGATAAAATTATTAGTTATTTGAGCATAATAGTTTACATTCAATTAGTTTCACTATTTTTCGAAGCAGTTATATATTATGTTATCTTTATAACTACCTTTAAGAGAAAGATAAGAAAGATGTTAAAATTTCTATTTTCCACAATAGCAAACTTATGACCAAGAGTTAACAACCTAGAAAAGATTATAAACAAGTTAGTTATAGTTTGGGAATAGAAGTACTTTTGTTAGTCTTCAGCAGAGAAACATATAAACATATAAAAATACATAAAATAATTTTCTAAACAAATGGCAGTTTTGTCATTTTTATCACCATGCTAAACAATATTCTTAATTTATTTCATTATTTTTATTTTATTGTTAGTTCCTTATTGCAAGACAATCTCATCTTTCCACTGAGCTTCTCACAACTCATATTTATGTATAGCTTCAAGAAGTTAAAATTAGCTTAGATTGGGTTAAATGTCTTGTATACCTGTATAGTTAACTTTATTTGTTTTTTACTTTTTTAAAATTTTATTTATTGATTTTTAGAGAGAGGGCAAGGGAGAGAGAAAGAGAGGAGAGAAACATCAATGTGTGGTTGCCTCTCATGAGCCCCCTCTTGGGGACCTGGCCCACAACCCAGGCATGTGCCCTCACTGGGAATCAAACCAGCGACCCTTTGCTTCCAAGTCTGGTGCTCAAATCACTGAGCAACACCAGCTGGGGCTATATAGTTAACTTTATAAGAAACTACCAAACTGCTTTTCCTATGTGTTTATACTATTTTACATTATTATCAGCAAAGTAAGTAAAATCCAGCAGTTTCACATCCTTGCTCACACTTGGTATAGTCAATCTTTTAAATTTTAGCCATCCTAGTAGGGTTTTTTTGTTATTTAGGTTTTGATTGCATTTCTCAAATGAGTAATGGTGTTTAACATCATTTTATGTGCTTAGTTAGTCCTTGTGTAGTATCGTTAGTGAAATGTCTTTTAAAACCTTTTGTCCAATTTTAAAAAACTGGGTTTACTTTCTAATCATTGAATTTTAAAGACTCTTTATAAATTACAGATCAAGTGTTGTATTAGATATATTTGGCAAATATAGAAAATATTTCCTCTGTGGCTTGTTTTCCCATTTTGCAACAATATATTATAGAAATCAGTGTTGATTAAGTCTAAATTTATCTTTTTTGTTGTTTTCTTTTATGGTTTGTGCTTTTCTATGTCCTCCCTGAAAAATCTATGCTTTAACAGATTTGACCAAAAAGAAAAACCTCTAAATATTAAAAGATACTTAAATTGCCAAATATTTGAGCCTGATTTATTCATATAGATGAAAAGAAAAAAAAAGATATATACAGTAGCAACTATTTAATCTAACTATTTAAATAAGTTAATCCTTTCCTTGTTTCTTCTCAAGTAAAACCATTTTCATAAACAATTTATACTGCTGGAAATGTCTGCGTTTATTTATATCAGGAGTGTTTATTTTTCCAAGAGAGTTAACTTTCTCCTTTTCTCATATGTGCCATGAAGAACTCAAAGTTTTCTTGAATGGCGGAAGCATACTGGAACCTTTCAAATAGCGCAGACCCAAACACTGCATTGCACCCAGTGCACACAGGTTCGTCCTCTGCCAGAGAGCGGGTCAGTGGGCAGCAACGTGGCAATCAGAAAATAATGCCAGGACTACAGCATGCTTCAGGGCTGTGCACATACAGACTGACCTGATGGCTGGTGGGCAGGACGCTTGGCTATAAAATCGTCAAGATTTTAGCTCTTTATGTAAAAGATGGTAATCATCCATATCCAACAATAAAAGTGTGTTCACATGGTATCTGTCGCGCCCAAATTTCCAGACACTTGGCTACATTTTAGATATGTGAGTGTTATTTCTGAAGTGTGACTAACTCCAACTCCTTCCTGTTTAGGGGTATTATAGTGAATACAACTTCCCCTGAAATGATGAAAAATAACATTTCTCCAGTTATGCTGGCTCCTCCAATAGCACTTTGGTTTTCGTTTGTTTTATTCTGTTTGTTTGTTTTTGTAGAGTGTAGTTGGACCGCTAAAGGGATCCAATATGGGTAGCATTTATAAAACTGAAAATAATGTTTAACCTCATTTCCATAACCCAAAGGGAAATTAGTTGGCTGAGGGAATTTTTTCGGAGTGGTTTTGTTCTCCTCCATGCATCAGGGAGGCAAATCACAGAAAGTTACAGTTCCTCTTCCCTCCAAGTAATGGGTAGACATTTTTTATATGTAGAAACATATTGGATAGTTAGCACGAAATTTATTAGAACCAGTCATTTCCTGGGGAGTATGGGAGTTCCATAATAATGGAACCTTTGGAGTGGGCATTTCTGTAAAGTGATAGGTCAACCATGGATTCTTATAGGAGGACTTGAAAGAGTAATTATCTGATGATCCTTCTGGCTTAGCCATTAACTGATCTAGGTTTAAAGAGGATTAGATTGTTGAAAGACACTTTCTGTATGAATTTTAGGGCCATATACTACAAGCACAAAATTTATATGTGTAATATAAGGTGGTTAGCAGTGGATCCATCCAGATCCTTATATTACTTTATTTCCCCCAGTATTTTGCTATTGCCAAATAAAATCAGTATGCAATTTTTTGTCATGGAGTCTGATTTTATCCCAGGGCGTTCATACTGATGCAGAATGCCCTTCCTTTCCTGTGCAGAATCAAGAACCCTCAGAGAAAAGGCAGCCTGTAAATTTCTACTCTAACTTTTCACTTAAAAAAATTTCCTTATTCTTTTTTTAAGGATTTCTTTTTTATTTTTAGAAAGAGGGGAAGGGAAGGAGAAAGAGAGGGAGAGAAACGTCAATGTGTGGTTGCCTCTCACATGGCCACCACTGGGGACCTGGCCTGCAACCCAGGCATGCACCTTGACTGGGAAACGAACTAGCAAACTTTTGGTTCATAGCCCATGCTCAATCCACGGAGCTACACCAGCCAAGGCAATTTCTTTATTCTTCGATGGCTCAGATGCACCACACATTCCCTTACCACAGAGATTTTGGTCACACTCTTCTCTCTGTTTATAATCTTCCTATGAGTATCATAATCTCAGTTTTGACCCTGAGGTTAAGTGGCCCCTCTCAAAGAGGCATGTCCTTATCACCCTGTCTTAAAAGTTTCATGCCCCCATCATCATGTTTCTTTATAATCTGTTAATTTTTTTTTACAATTTTGAATTATTTGTTTTTCTATCCTCAGAAAGTGAAGTTGTCTCACAGGGAGCGGACAGGCTGCGTCTGAATACCAGGCAGGAGACGTGCAATGTGGAGATAGGCCCAGAAAAGGAATAAAAAAGTCCGATATCCAAACTCCACTTAGAGGGAGAGTCACCCATAAAGAAGATAAAGAGAAATCCCAGAGAAGGTAAAGCAAGATGATAAATATTGTTAAAAAAAAAAAAAAAGGAGTGATTCACAGGGTTGAAGCTGAGTGTTACATCCAGGATGTGCTGATCAGAGCAAGGTACCGCCGACCTTCAGATAAATTACATTTCCTGGCTGAACACAACGCCTTACCTCTGAAAATTGCTGTTATGATTGTGTTTATTATGTTTGCCATTTCGTTTTCCAATAAAATATTCTCTGGAAAATATGATTTCTCAGTGTGAACACAGTTTATGCAGACGCCAGTCTTTTTAGAAATGTGTCTTGCGTAATTGCCCTGACACCAAAAATGCACAAAAATATACAGGAAATCTTCTATTATCAGTATCTTACCTTAGAGATAAATTTTAAAAGGATAAAATATTCTAAAATATATATAAGCATTCATGAATTTAATAATAATAATAATAATAATAATGTAATTGAATGTGAATTACCTGAATCTAGTGCTATCTTTTTAATGTTTTATATTTATGTTTCCATGAAGTCAGTAAAATCAATTTTTTCTTTTATTTCCCCAATTATACTTTTGAAAATTCAATCTTGAATAAAATGTTTATCTCAATGAAGCCAAAGGCAAGGAGCATTTTCTTCCATGCAAACTGAGCTGGTCTGGTGGTCTGGTTGTTTCTGCTCTCACTGACCTTCTGCCCTTTCTCACTGCGTTAATCTTACAGCACCACTGATAGCCCTGCATTTTAAGGGAAAAATTAATCTTCGAATCCCAAATGCAAATTTTAGAAGTCACATATCTTTGCATGGGCACTAAAACCACTTGGTAAATTAGAGCTTAAATCCTGTCATCAAAACTAATCTTTCTGTAGCTTCTCAGAAATAAAATCACCAAATTATTTTTGGCTTCATCAAGGTTTTTGTATGTGCTTACTACTAAAAATAAGTTCAAAAAATCAAGAGTTTGGGTTTCATTTTAAGTGAGACCTAAACATAAGAAATATAATATCTTTACTAAGCTGCTACAGAAACACAACCAGGCCATCACTATTAAATTAGTTTGAAAACTAGGTTTGAATTTACATATTTGAAAAATCACAACTCATGGAAATAGTAGCTATGCCAGTGTGAACTGTGGCCGGCCTATGTTTTTGTTTTCTTCCTTCTCACACACACTTACACACTAAGTACTGAGGAGAAGTGAAGGCCAGAAACATGGTAAACAATAAAATTATATTAGAACATTCTTATGTGTTCATATCACAATAGTAAACTTTTTCCCTTGGAGCCTTAATTTTTTCCCTAAAAGAAGCTCCTTAATTTTGTTATGGCCTAGAGCCAGCGTTTGTAACTTTCCTGTATATCTTTCTCTACATTTCTTCTCATAGAAATAAATCGATATATCTAGAACCCTTGCATTCTGAGAACATTAATTCTGAAATGGAAATAAGGCTAGTTAATCCTCCTAGCTCTGTTTAAGCTGAAGACCAAGAAACTTAAAACTTTCCAACTGTGGTAACTTCTAGACCATTTTCTTCTAGACTTTTGAGTGAGCTCCAGAAAGAAGGGCCAACAGTTTCCTTCTATGTTACATATCAGTACAGTATCATGAGCTTAGGTGTTAAGCTCCCTGGAAATACTTGAAGAGTCATTAAACCTACTGGATTTTCGAAGCGTCCTGGCTTTGTAATGTTCTTGGTTACTGGACATTTTCAACCCTGTGGATCTGTGGGCTGGCCAGGTAAGTCCGCAATCATATTTTCTCCCTGTTGCCTCAAAAGCCTGAAATGAGATGCACGCTTGAGGAATGCGTGTGTATCTTGTTTCTCCTAAAACTGGAAGATGGCTGTAGCATAATATTAAGCCATTCACCCTCCACGAAGATATGTGTTTTGTAGAAAGGAAAATCATGGTTAACTAAGACCTATTGTCCTGTAAGTTATTTAAACTCACAAGCATACTCTTTAAGGACAGTTAGTATGCTCTATGGAGACAATATCACCCCCTGGAAAAGAGGGAGGGCTTTATTATTGATGCTTTCCAAAAACAAAATAATGTTACATATTCAGGCATAGCTATTTCTGAGAATGAAGGGAAATCAAAATATCAACTGTATTATATATATACTAAAGATGACATCATATATGGTAAACATTTCCAATACATGGCTTTGAAATTGTCTGAAATTAAAGAAAACCTGGTATGTGCATTCTGTGGTTGTTGGCAAATAGAAACGTCTTAGCATTTTCAGGACATTAGAAAATGCTTCTGAAGTTATCCTTGGTTTTCTAACATGCAATGTGTCTTTGGAAGGAAATGTTGTTTTATTCTGTATTCTTACATACTTTTCTTCCAAAGTTGTTATAACAATTTTTGCATAATTGTATTTAAAAGACTATAATAAAGGATTCCACAGTGTTGAATAACCGCATAGAAGCTTTAACTTGTATGTAAAGAAACACATTGAATAAAAGCATTGCAAATGTTTTCCTTTTTGTTTCCTTTCATAGGAAACTTGGAAAGAAATATTATGGTATAATTATGTAAAGTTTATTGTTTATAGTCTTTAACATCCATCGACTTTTTTACTTTATTCTTTAAATTCCATATTCTTATAATGCTCGTATTTTATTTTTAATATTTTATTGATTATGTTATTACAGTTGTCCCAATCTTTCCCCATTTGTCCCCCTCCACTTGGTACCCCTCTTCCCTCCACCAACCCCCTCCCCTTAGTTCATGTCCATGGATCATGCTTTGGCTTCTCCGTTTCCTGTACTATTCTTAACATCCCCCCATCGATTTTGTACCTACCAGTTATGCTTCTTAATCCCTGTACCTTTTCCCCTATTCTCCCCCTTCCCCTCCCCGCTGACAACCCTCCAAATGATCTCCACACCTATGATTCTGTTCTTGTTCTGGTTGTTTGCTTAGAAGAAGATCAAAACTACGAACATTAAAAAGGCAACAAATTCACGACAATCAACAACTGAATCTAATGCTCATATTCTAAAGTAGGAGAAAGCTCTCTAAACTCAGCAGCTAACTTGCTATAACACATGCAAATTAAGTAACCCATTTACTCCTTAGGCTGCGAAAGTCATTCATAGCTTCCAATTATACCACTCGGATGATTAACAGGTAATAATACGCAAACACGTTGTGTACTTTCCAACCACTTGACCCAGTTTATTTTTTCATTAGTGACACACATGCCGGTATGTATCACATCCGCCAACTCGCCATCTCTGGAAAATATGTGTGCTAGGCCAACCTCACCTCACAAAACTTTAACAAGAAATTGCAGAACTTGGCTGCTTTGAAAAGACTTCGGTGCTCTCCAATGTCTCTTGTGGATTTTCTGCTTTTGACATTTTTCTTGAAGACAGAACATGGTTCTGAATAATTAAATTTTAAAAGCATATTAACAAATTTTTGTATGGTATTCATAGCTTTCAGAAGATAGTCATATCTTACCACTAAGTTATGAATACAAGGGCTGCAAAAGACTTAAAATTGTTTCTTATTCTTTGTAAGTAATGGACATTAGAGGAGCCAATTACAAGTAATAGATATTAGAGGAGCCAATTATTTTTTCCCTTCATGGTTAGATGCCTGAAATCAGAGTAGCTGTTATCACCACCACACGCCCGTTAGATCCAGGGATAGGTTGTTAAATGGCCGCAGCAGCGTAGCAAGCTGTCACTCTGTCCAGCTGAGATGCTTTTGCAGGGTGGGTTTTTAGTTTTAACGAGGAACTGAGGTAACCCGATCTTGACACTTTCAGAACCATTCTTCCCGGTGCTTTTAGTAGGTCTTTCTATTACAGTTCTTCCCTGATGCCTGTTTATGCCCAGGAGCACTGATTTTATTTAAACTAACATTTGCATAGGAGAATTCTACCCACTTGCCCCTGGTCCTATTCTTCCTCCCACCATTTAGTGCTCAGGAATAATAGGATTCTGCTGTTTTAATTCATACGAAGTTTTCACAGAAGCAATCATGCCCTCAAGCCCTTCAAAGGCTGTTTATTTTTTCTCTTTAAAACTAAAACCAAAACCCTGGTCTGCTAGCTCATTTGGTTAGATTATCCTCCCAATGAGACAAGGTTGCGGGTTCTGTCCCTGGTCAGGGTGCACGCAAGCAACCAGTGAATGCACAACTAAGTGGAACAACAAATCGGGGTCTTACTCTTTCTCTTTCTCAAGTAAATAAATAGAATTACAAAACCTGAAACTGTATATGTGAGCATGTGTATTCTGTAAGGGATAAACTGTAGATAAGCCTTGAAGTGCTCCTGTCAAACTGCTATTTGCTACTGACTACTGACCTGGCAGCACAAAGTTACACTCCCCCAAGGAAAGAGAGAAGATTCCAAACAACCAACGATCTATTGCCCACATATTTAGAAACACTTATTATTCATGTTCAGTAGAAGAGTCTATGGTCTGGCAATCTTCAAGCTTCTCTATGTCTTCTTATAACAGAACCCCAAAGTATTGACCAGGACAGGGTTTTGGGACACCCACTTCTCTTGTGCACAGGTATGATCATATGGCTAAGTATTGGCTGGCAGCTTACAAACAAAAATGACGTGTGAAATGAAGCATCAGGTCTTTGAAAGACAGCTTCTTACTCTCTAATTATTTCTTTTCTTCTTCCTTTTGGTTGTGTGCCATCTTTGAAGAGGCAGACAAATACCACACACTAAGGGGGTGGGGGGACCCTTAGATTATGCAGGGACACAGCAGGGTATCTATTAGAGCTGAGTGAGGTTAGCCTGTAGTCTAACTTACATAGTCAGCCCTTTTCATTATGAAAACTGTCAAACAAAAATTAGAGAAAACATAATAAACATCCATGTATGTACAACCCAGAATTAGCAAAAGTTAACTTATTAGTAAATTAAAGGAGTCCACTATAAATAATTTATCTTTCTTCCCTTCTTATAAGTTATTGCTGTTTTGAACTTAGTGTACCTTTCCCAGTTGTGTTCTTGCAGATGTACTGTAAACGTGTGTGTCAAACAAAAACATTTTTATTGCATTTGAAACTTTTATATGAAGGATATCATATTACCCACTGGATTCCAAAACTTTCTTGTTAAAAATTTTAAAATTAAATTTATTGGGGTGACATTGATTAATAAAATTATATAGGTTTCAGGTAAACAACTTTCTTTTTTTGTGTTAGTGTGCTTAATTAATTTAATTTAATTTTATAATGCTTGTGGATACCTTTTGAATCTCTTTGTTATTTATTTGTGTGTGTTTTAACAAGCCTCGATTTTCTTTGCTTTACCTTATCTTCCTTCTGGCAATCTATTGAGATAATTGAGTTTTATTCTAGCCTACGTCTTTTCTGTACTGGTTTGCAAGTCACACCTATCAAAGGGAGACATCTGCAACAGTGTCAACAATAAAAATAAAGCCAAACAGGTCACTTTACAAACTCATGCATTGTTAATATAATCTAATTTCTATTTTTCTTTTGGATATGACAATAAAACCAAGTCAATATATTTTTAGATCCACTTCATTTACTTTGTTTTTAAAATCAGTATTTATGTAGTTTCATCAAAATGCTTTACTGATTTCTTTCTTCACCAGTAATTCTGGTGGTCCGCACTTCTCTGGGTCCTACCTTCTCTTTGTCAAGCACGTATTTAGCAACGCCTTTTGCAGCGGCCTGTAGTCAGATCCAGCCCCAGTGAAATGCTCATGATGCATTTCCCCCCTGAAATACCCACCCCCAACACGATTAAAAGCAAGATCTTGCCTATTAGTGTATTGTCTCTAGCAATGTTTAAAATAGCCCTTGAAATAAAATATTTCCCCAGAAATCCAAATTTCTGGTTTTGTTTATATAAATTTTATTGAATAATCCTAAGTAGTATGGAGATACTTAATTTCAGAGGCTTGAACTTATACATAGAAAATTTATTCTAAGTTAGAAAAAACATTGTTAGGTTCTGTTTATAATAACAGGTCAACAATGAAAGAATGAATAAAGATAAAACAAATTAATCAAAAAATACTATTTCTTGTTTTCTTAAAACAGTGAGTTAAAATAGTATTAAACAGTAGTATGTAATCTAAGTTTTCCTCATAGAAATTTAATTTAATTTTATGCTTTTAACTAAACCATCATTTCATTTTTATATAAATTCTTATTTTCTAACTGAACCCCTAGTTTATCTATGTCTGAAATGCAGAAATTGTGTCTTTTTGTGATGGCAAATTGATGTAATTGTTTTCATTTAATTATTTCTATCTCAAAAGCTTTTTTGTAGTCTACTGCTGTGCATTCAGTAGGATTGAAATTAACAAGATTTCTACTACAAACTATGAAAAAATAATTTATGTTTATTGGTAATCAATGCCATTTTCAGCTATAAGATTGCAATTAATAGAGAGGAAGCTTATATTAAAAATTGAGATTAAGGATAGACTGTCATGAATGAATAAACAAGAAAAGGATAGCTTCCTCTCCAGGCATCCACACCCACATTTCACAGGTAGACATGTCCTGCCGCACATGTCTGTTTGCATCGTCAAGGCTGGTGAGTTCCCTCCTTTTTAAATTTATAAACATCTAAGGCAGAAACCTGGACACCATTCTTGCTACTGCCTACTCCTTACCATTTGTGTTTGGTGCACTTTAGCATGCATGTCAAAATTTGTCCTAAAAAATAAATCTGATGTGACCCGAACAGTATACAGTATAACATGATTAATTGTACCACAAAATATTAAAAATGTTCATGTGTGCTATATCATGAAAAATATTTTTAAAACACTGGATGCTTCTTCCCATGTGGTGACCCCTATAACCAGGGAAATCGTATTTTTAGCCCTTAGCAGATGGAGGAGAGAGTGGGAGGAGACCCAGCGTGGAGACTGTAGGGTGGAACATAGGGTGGTAATTAAATGAATCCTGACAATGCATTTTTCTTCAACTCCACATTTTTGCAACCTTTTTAGATACTTTCTTTTTTTTCAAAGAAAAACTCCTTTCTTAGAACTTTTTGGTGGTGATTGTTTCAAAGTAGAAATAATATAATAAGGCAGTAGATAGCATAGGAGAAATTTATGTGGAGCAGAATTTCTTGTTTTAACCTTCAAATGTCAAATAAAGATAGGTGAAGAAATATTTTTTTAATTAGACATTCTCAGTCATGTGGCAAAGATGGTACTATGTATTTAGCACCCCACTTCCTCTTCCTGGACAGGAAAAACTATAATTCTCAAGTTCCTTTGAGTATATGTTTATCATCATATGTCAAAGTTCTGACCAATTGCATGTGGGAAATATTGAAGATATTTGCAGACATAACTCCTAAAACAATAACTCATATGATTCTGTAATTCCCTCTTCCCACCCTAAAGTGACTTTGGAGGCCATTTGCACCAAGTGACATAACAATAAAATGGGAGTGGCCTGGTTCCTAAGTTGCTGTTTGGAGGAGAGCCGCTGAGTAAAGCTCAGGGACCCTCACACCCATGTGGGGCTGTGACATGAACAGGAAGGAAACTTTTATTACAGTAAGCCAGTGAGATGTTGACATGTATTTGTTATTGCAATATATGTAGCTACCTTATTCTGACTGATACTGAAACTATAAAACAAAAACTAAAATATTCCAGAATAATGAAGAAATTCAATCAAGGGGTAAAGACTCAGGAAGGTATTGGAGGCTAGAAAGATGGTAGTCCCTATTAGACAGTGAAAAAGATAATTACTTGTACTTACTTGAGAGGAAGCTTATAAAAACTAGGAACCATGGAGAGATAAATGAAAGCATGAGTGTGTGTGCCTATTATTGACTGTACTTGACAAATTATTACAAAAAAAAGTTAATTTCAAAAATGAATTGGCAGGTTTATGGGCAGATAGGAAAGAAAATAGGGAGGATAGAGGTTTTGCCCCTTAGATTTCAAACAGTAAGGGATGGGATTACAAAGAGTAAAGAACAGAGTCATGTTATGATCATCAGTTTGTTAGACTCACATGGAGAAAAGAACAGCCTGACATCTGTGGCATTTAATACAGCCCTCCACTGAATAAAGGAGCTGAGGAGAAAAGAATTTAAGGGTATTGTCTTCCTACATATTATACTAGTTAATCTTAAGTAAACATTCAGTGGAGAGATAGGCATGGTGATGGGAATAAGGAAATTAATGAGTTTTGTGATTTAAATCAAGGGAAGAACTATGGCTAAGGTTTCCGGCTTAGCGAATGGATTGGAAGTAAACTGCAGAAGCCTACTAAGTTTTTGACAGAAATATAATGCCAAAATCCTGACTGTTTAACACCAAAAATAAGACTTAGGCTTTCATTATTGATGGAAAGCATCTCCTAAGGAATTCACATTTCAGATGTAGACTGAAGTAGGTCCGTGGACAAGGAGTAACTTCCCAGAACCTGAGGTCATGGAGGACAGGTTTAAGGGAGTTGTTTCTCCAAAGAAAGAGAGAAAAGGCCTGAGTAAGAATCTCCCCCAGCCCCAGAGCAAAGTGCTTTCATAATAGCTGCCCAGTGAGATTTCGGGATTTCAGTTAACCCATGACTGCTGCATGTCCTCCACTTTTCTCATTTCTGATCAGACGCGTTTACTGTGGATGTTCTCTCCCTGCATCAGGTGTGCAGAGACAACTTATCATTTCAGCTGATAAGTCATCGGACCTAAAAGGTCCATACACAGACCCATTAGAGACAATACACATTCCTGATGACCCTGGTCTTTAACGGAGGCAATGATGTGATAAGAATGGATAGAACTGACCATCCTTTGGGAGGTGGTATCCTTTGGGAGGTCGTGTTCAGCACATAAAAAGAATGAAATAGTTTGGTGACCAGAATAGTGGACTGCTGGAGAGACAATGTTAGGCTTCCACCGAATCATGTGCCTGAGTCTGGCTAATGGGATGTGGATGGAGGGGATGTCAGCCAATTTCAAGCCTAGATCTTCGAATCCAACAGGTGTGCTTGGAAGCCTTGTATTTCAGGTGACAGACCTACAACATTGCTAAATTTGTTGAGCATTATTTAGTGTTTATTACACAGAAATAAATGGAAACATACTCATATATACTCACATATACATTTGCAGACACCTTTGTGATATAAGCATTTCCTGTTATTATGTATTAAGAAATGTTTCTTAGAGCAAATAGTTCAGAAATGTTGGGAGAACATGAAATAGTCTCAAGACAATATTTCTGAAATAGTAACCAGTGGGCACTTGGGGAAAGTGTGATCCCATTGAGTTTTTTCTCTGTAAAACATCTATAACAAGATCGAATTTTCCTGATTATTTGGAGGGCTGGCAATGATTCATGGAAAAAGAAGACCTGACATATGGGAGTGGTTGATAATTGTTATGTATTTATTAGTGGTAATGCTAATTTTCAGAATGGATAGAAATTATTGAGAGTATATTATTTTTTAAGTAGTGCAAATGCTTGCTCCTCAAATAGGACAGGAGGTTGGTTCACTTGCTGCTAACATCCGACCTTCATAGAATGTGTCATTTGACAATTCCTTTCCTAAATTTTCACATCTAAATGGCAGGAAAGAAAGTAACAGTATGTGTCCCATAGCCCGGACACTAAGTGAGACTGTGTTGGGAGGCCCCCACTCACTGGGGTCCTGCTGCGGGGCTCGGATGTGTCACAGGGCGCAGTGGGTGGAAGGGGACCTCCGAGTGGCAGGTCCGGAGCCTGCTCTGGGTTGGCTGAGCTTCTGCTCGGGGCTCTAGTACTTGCTCTCTGTTTTATAATTACAAAGTCTTCTGGTTCTGTATCGTAAGATAAGGAACTGCTATGGACCCAAAGTTTTACAGCATGTCGTTATCTAGGAAAATTGCCTTGGGGCTGAGTCATTTGGCTGTTATCTTTTTCTTATTTATTTTCCCCATTATTTTGCCCTCTCTGATTTTCATTGTTCAGTCTTTCTCTGATTGCTTGTTTTCGATCAGCATCCTTATCATCTTAACAGTTTAGCATTGACAAAATATTTCTTAAAGCCAGCACTAAATAATCTGTTGGCAATATGCCACCTGGACCCACAAATAGAATAAAAAACAAGGCATTAAATTATACTGATTGGGATAGATTTCCTTCTAACATTCTGTAGATAAAAGGAAATTGTTTAAGCACACTTTTGAAAACAATAGATATTAAACTCTTGCAAAACAACATTTTTGTCAGCTAATTGTAAATGAATGAGAAACATATGGATTAAGTTTCCATCAAAACACACACATTTAAAATTCAACAGAATTTGTTTGGCAAAAGTCTTTTTTTATTTTGCCAATTTAAAAATATCTGAAAACAATTTGAGAGTTTCTTCAAACATAAAAAGTCATAGGATATTTATTATTTTACAAACTCAACAAAAAGGAGAAAAAAACTACAAAGTGACTTCTACAGAAATAATTATCAAGTGATAGGATTGTAATCTTAATAGCCCATAGATTATTTCAAATCTAATTACCTGACGATAAAGAACATTATGTTCTGAAAATTAGAAGTATGTTGGAAAACTAAGGAAAATAGTAACAACCCAAGACATGAAATTGTGCTGCTTATTCTGAAATATGAAAAGGGTAGATTTTCTTTCAAATAATTTATTTATTTTTTATTTTAAAAATATTTTATTTTAAAAATATTTTACTTATATATTCATTTATTTATTTAAGAGAGAGAGTAAGGGATGGAAAAACAGAGGATCATCGATGTGTGAGGAAAACATCTTTCACAGGCCCCCAGCTGGGGACCTGGCCTACAACCCAGGCATGCACCCTTGTAATAGAATACAGCCAGGTCTGCCGCAAGAGGAGATTTAAAATGGGGTCCAGAACTCAGGGTATCTGGGAAATACAGAAATATTGGATATCCCCAGCCTCAAAAGTCTGGACTGGAGGATGAGATCTACTGAATAGGGCCATTTAGAGTTAATTTGCCTATCAGTAATAGCAAGAAAGCTTCTTAGCTGATATGCAAAAATGATTATTTTGCATATCAACAAGTCTAGCTAGGAAGATAGGTGTGACTTTACCTCTTGATGTAACTAGGAGGTAGTTCCCCTGGTTACAACACCTTTGTGTGAAAACTTGGAGATGGTTCGCTCCACCCCAGGGCCCCACCTGCTCAGACTAACTATGGCAGCCCAGAAAGGCTGAAAATAAAGGAGCGCTAGCATGGGTAGTCATTTGTGGGAGGAGTCGGGAATGGGTTTAGGAGGAAATTCCAGGCTGGGATTTAAACTAAAGACAGCCCTCATGAGATGAGAGAGACAACGCAGGACAATGAGAGAGGACAATGTGAGACCACGCAGGAAGAAAAGGGGTGAAAGCATTCTTGCTGGTGAGCCATGAGAAGCTGCCGAGGTTTTGGACTAAGAACTGGAGATCGTGTCTAAGACACAGCTGATGGTGCTGGGGACTGTGGGAGACCTGCCCAGCTGAGCACTGATTAGTGGGAGGAACTGGAAGTGTACCCAAGCTATGAACTTCTATTTCTTTTTCCTGAGATACAGTATTCCTGACTGGCTTGGTTGGGCAGAGGGGGGAAGGCAGGACTGTGTGTGTTTGTGGGTATTTTAAAGGACTTTAGGATTTTAACGATGACGTTCTGCCATAACTCTAGACCTGTATAACATTTGAATAAAGAATTCCTTTCCTTTTTACCAAACTCTGGCATTGAGAGCCATGATTCCTAAGGGTGGTGGGCAAAGAACCACAGTGACAGAAAGACCCTGGGGGAGGGGTCATGTGTTGGTAACAGTGTTTGAGCCCCCCAGTGGGTCCCTTTGGTAACACCCTGACTGGAAATGGAACTGGAGACCTTTCGGTTCACAGACTGAGCTCAGTCCACTGAGCCACACTAGCTAAGGCTCAAATAATTAAAAAATACATTTCCTATTAATATGAATGAGCATTTATTGAACTTAAAATTGGAGAATAAAATATACTGTGTATCATTGGTTTTAAACAGTAATTAACCACTTTGACTTTAGGTCTGATAAAATTAAACAAAATTCTATTTAAATTTGATTGGAAGCAGTGGGAAAAATGTAAGATGATTCTATTAGTCAAGACTTCTGGTTTAATTGTAGAACTTTACTGGAACTATCTTACATAAAGTTTTTTTTAAAGATTTCATTTGTTTACTTTTAGAGGGAGGAGAAGAGAGGAAGAGAAACATCAATGTACGAGAGAAACATCGATGGGATGCCTCTTGTGCTCCCCCAACTGGGGACCTGGCTGGGAACCCGAGCATGTCCTCTGACTGGGAATGGAACTGGTGACCCTTTGGTTTGTGGGATGACGCCCAACCCACTGAGCCACAAACACTCAGTGCTAGACAAAAACATCTTTAAAACTTTAAAGAAAAAGAAATACATTGGATCTCACAATGCAGAAGTCCAGGTCATGGGCTGATTTTGACTTGACAGTGTCCAGTGACAATGACTCACTTCCTGACTCTTACTTCTCCTCACTGTGTTGGCCGTTCTCTCAGGCAGTATTTCACTAAATGACAGAGGAAAGCTCTTAGATCCCCAACATAACACCATTGTGGGCAAACAAACACCTCCCGTGGGACAAAGAGTTCTAACAAAGAGTCCAAGGGATAGCGCCGTGCTGCCACGTGACTGGTTCATCTCTGCAGCCACATTCAGCCCTGAGCAAAATCCTGGCGACTCAGGGAGGAAGGAGCAGGATCCAAACAAGATGACCTGAGGACGGAGGGTGGGGGCAGTGGCTTCTCAAGAAATAGGGCTGATATTTCCAAAAGAAATGTGAAGGGATACTGAACAGACAATAACGTCAGAGATTCACAAGAAGGAGTTTTTCATTCTCTCCCAGTACTGTCTGCAATTTCTACAACATCAGTGGCATTATTTGCTATCCTGATGTAATAATGTACTGCATTAGTTGTTTTTCTAAAATGTGATAAAAATGAATGAATTAATGTTCCCTGTCTGGTGAATTGCATTTTCTTTCAAAGCATGCTAGTGTGTTTTAATCAAACAGGGTTAGAGAAAGTGGATACTTCACTGATATATTTTTTTCTTAGATCCTTTTTGTTTTCCTTTACAGTTGCTCTGTGACTGTGGGTGAGGTTGGGCTAGGAAGCCTAGCCCCAGGGCCTCCTGCTCCAGAAAGGCAGGGTCTGGGGCAGACAGGCAGATGTCTCAAAGAAGGAAGATATGAATATGGTGACTGAGACCTTATCTGCTTAGGCTTCAAGAGGAATTTTTCCTTGGGTTTCTTTTTTTGTACTATTCTCATCGTCACAGTGGTAAGAGTTCAAGAGCCAAGATCAGCTGGAGGGGGTCAGGGCTCAGGGAAAGAAGACCAGGAAAGTATCTGGTCAGCCACGAAAATATGTGTAAGGAGTTGTAGAATCCCGTGCTATGCAGTAAGATAAAAGACTTACTGCATAGGGTTTTGGACACTGTCCTGGTTAGTGCTAGTCTGTTCTCTGTGCTTGTCTTCTCCTACCACTTGTATAATCAGAACAGAGCTGGTTGAGGATTCTGAGATAGTATATGTCATTTATGTATCTTCTCTGATGACAGAAGACTAGTCATAGAAGTTCCCCACTATGCGATTTCACAAAGAAAAGAAGATCTCTATGGAAAGAGGTATATACTTAAAAGAAAAACAAAAGAAAAAGAAAGAAAGAAGGAAAGGAAAAAGGAAAAAGAATCCTCTTAAGTATAAAGACCTTTCTTTAAGCACAAAAAAATCAGGGTAAATATTTGGTATTCAGTTTGCTTTGTGGCTTCTTGAACAACTTGAAAAGGAACAGTTGCCATTGAGAGAATGTTTTCATGGGTGATTTAAAAAATAAATTGAAAACCAAAGAATGTTTTTAGACAGTTTAGTCAGAGTTTAAAGATTCTATTTGCATAATATTAAATAATTTAATTCCCTGTGCTTATATTACATTCCAACTTAACATACAAGGCAAAAAATGTCCTTTTGAGTGGTGCTTAATCTATATATCCTATTTATGTTTTCATGAGTGAGTCAAGAAGTATTTACTTTGGAAAGATGGGAAATGAATAATAGGGAAAAAAAGTCGAAACCCTTAATTAAGACCACTGTATGTCAAAAGAACTTAAGTTTGAAAGAAATATACTCACCATAACATAAAAAAAAGTTTTGCTATGGTTCTGCTCATATTAATTGCTGATAAAACATATGGCCTTAATCTGAATGTCAATGACATTGTCAATTTATCATAGAAAAAAAGAACATAAGCAGGAAAATCTCAGATATTCCATGAAGCAATATTTTCACTGATATGTCCCCTAGAGCAAGGGATTTAAAGAAAAAATAAACAAATAGGACTTCATCAAAATAAAAAGCTTCTGCACAGCTAAAGAAAACATCAGCAAAATGAATAGGGAACCAACCATATGGGAAAATGTATTTGCAAATGATACCATGATCAAACGTTTGATCTCCAAAATATATAAACAACTCACATGACTCCATGCCAGGAAGACAAGCAATCCAATAAAAAAATGGGCAAAGGACCTGAACAGACACTTCTCCAAGGAGGAATACAGAGGGCCCAGAGACATATGAAAGGATGCTCAGCATCACCGGCCATCAGAGAGATGTAAACTAAAACCACAATGAGATACCACTTCATGCTGATCAGAATGGCCATCATAAGCAAAACAACAAACAACAAGTGTTGGAGAAGTTGTGGAGAAAAGGGAACCCTAGTACACTGTTGGTGGGAACGCAGACTGGTATAGCCACTGTGGAAAACAGTATGGAATTTCCTCAAAAGCCTAAAAATAGAACTCTCCTTTGACCCAGCAATTCCACTGCTGAGATTAAATCCTAAGAATCCTGAAACACTAATCCAAAAGAACCTATGCACCCCAATGTTCATAGCAGCACAATTTACAATAGCCAAGTGCTGGAAACAACCTAAGTGCCCATCAGTAAATGAGTGGATCAAAAAGCTGTGGCACGTTTACACAATGGAATTCTATGCAGCAGAAAGAAAGAAGGAGCTCCTACTTTTCATGACAGCATGGATGGAACTGGAGAGCGTTATGCTAAGTGAAATAAGCCAGGCAGTGAAAGACAAATACCATATGATCTCACCTATATATGGAACCTAATCAACAAAACAAACAAGCTAGAAAAATATAACCAGCGACACTGAAATAAAGACCAAACTGATAGTAACCAGAGGGGAGGGGGCAGGGGGATAATGGGGGAGAGAAGAGGAAGGGTTGTCAGGGAACATGTATAAAGGGCCCATGGACGAAGCTGAATAGGAGTAGGACTGAGGGTGGGAGGTGGGGGTGGGTGGGGCGATGGACAGTGGTGGGGGGAGCACTTTAAAAAAAGAAAAAGAACCAATGATTTGATACATTCGCATATAAGTTCTTAGTCTTTGATTTACCATTTGTTATTCACAGTCTGAAAAATTGTTTCTGGAAAAACATATAAAATGAATTTATATATTGTTACAATCTTCAATTGTAGAAGATCTGAAGAACAATTTAACATATATTATCTTTAAAAAATATTATTTTAATACTTTCTAGAACATGGAATACCGAATGACAAATAAGGCATAATATTACTGTATTGATTATTAAACCTACATTACTAAATTTATAATTATATTTAATATATCATTTTCTACAAATTGATCATTCAAAGTTGCTTAATAATCTAAACTTGTTTAAAATAATAAATATTTACTTTGAAATATTTTTTCCCACACTACTGATTTTGAGGGAAACTTTTGAAAACATTATTAGGAAACGTCATTGAAAAAGTACCTTGTAGTGAGCATTAAAACATGTAGATGTATCTTGGTAATTATAATATTCAAGGCAGAAATGGACTTGAAGACACTTATTTTGGTTTAGCATAGAAGGGGATAACTGGAACAACAGAAATCCTCCTTCCCACTAATAGTAAGTCTGTTCAATAACTGAAATCTACAGGCAAATAATTTTCCTCTGCTTAACATAACAGATTTGATCAATCTCTCATTCTCTGATAAGTGGATGAGATCCTAAAAACTGACAAGAACCTGTAAATAGTAAAATTAATTTAATTCCTTTGCCTGTGAAGGTGCAGGAATAGACTGTGAAATATGTGATATCGCTGAGATTTAAGCAATATCTTTGAAACAAGTATTAGAAACAAGTGCATAATGAAGAATGATTAAAAAACAGAATTCAGCCCTGGCTGGTGTAGCCCAGTGGATTGAGCGCGGTCTGTGAACCAGGCATCGCAGGTTCGATTCCTAGTCAGGGCACATGCCTAGGTTGCAGGCCATGTCTCCCAGCAACTGCACATTGATGTTTCTCTCTCTCTCTCTCCCTCCCTTCCCTCTCTAAAAAAATAAATAAATAAATAAAATCTTTATAAAAAAACAGAATTCACTAGATGGTTGAGTTCATATCAACTACAATAATTTACTGGATTAACTTAAAAGTAGAAAATAAATATAGTTGAATTATTAAATATTCATTTTTACATCTAAACAAATATTTAATAATAGATTTTCCTGCTAAATATTTTATTCCCTCTGGTTTTAGCTAAAAAATGATTAATAATTTGTATGAGTTATTGTTTACAACCCAACCCCTATGAAGATTTCATGATAAGTTGTCATATTGAGTCAAATTAATGGCTTACATAATCAAGTGTTTTGTTTCCGAATGACACCAAAGGACATTTAATTAAGATGGGGAACAAAATTGGCCATTGCACTTCTCCCTGGAGAGTCTTATTTGTATTTTTTTCATCCAAAATAAATTCTCTCTTTAGCTTATTTTTCTTAAGCCAGTTCCCTTGTTATGTCAAAATATTTTTCATAACCTTTCAATTTTTCTGTAAAAAATACTTGTGTGTGCACAACTCACGCACACATGAGGATGTTCTCCCATTCACATTTTTTTTTTTGCCCTCTTAAAAAATTTATGTATAGATGGGCTAGCATGAGTTTTCCATGACTGACAGTAATTTATATTTGCTTAAATGTTTTTTTAATCCCTTATTAGACTTTCACCTAAGCTTCTTAGACCTCAAGAGCTACCACACAACAGTTTCTATCAATTAAAAGTAAAGATAGATTCTTAGTTATTTAAAGCTCCTATAACAAAATATCACAGGCTGGGTAGTTTATTAACACTAGACCTTTAGTTCTGGAGGCTATAAGAGTGAGAACAGGGTGACAGCATGGTCAGAAGTGGACTGATCAGCCCTGGGGGTTTCTTTCACGAGGGCACTGATCACAGTCCTAAGGGCCTTCCCTTAGTGATATAATCACATCCCCAAAGCCCCACCCCCTAACACCATCACCGTGGTCATCAGTATTCTGGCATGTGAATTCTGGGGGACACAAGCATTCAGGCCAAGCAGAGGCATAGAGGCTGATAGCTTTTTGCATAGACGACAAGGGTAGGAATTAACATCTCAGGAAGGCTCTCAGTAGGAACTGACTCTTGAATGACACATTGAAGGATGTGTAGGGAATCACTGGATAAGTGAGGGTAGTAAAGACCAGGTGGGAAGAGCCCTTGCACAATGTCAGGGAACTCGAGGCACGTTCAGGAAATCACAGCATTCTTTTAGTGACTATAATATCAAGTGCACTAGAGTTGTGTAACTGGAAATGTGGGCTAGAAAATAGTTATTCAGTGCTATCTTTACCAGTGTTTTTCAAACTATTATAATTAGGAATTATACTTTAGTTCATAATCCAGGATATATATAATTTATCTTTATCTTTTAGATAAGGCAAGCCTTGATTTACTTGGTCATTTTGGTTCTACAGGTCAAAAATCTGAGACAGGTCTCACTGGGCTGAAATGTCACCAAGTCCCTGGGTCCTGGGAGGACTGCTATTTCTTTCCGCAAGTTCTCAGAAAGGGCATCTTTTTTTCTGGCATTTTCCAGTTTCTAGAGACCACCCACATTTCTTGGCTTATGGCACCTGCTTCCATGTTCAAAGCCATCAGTGGTGGGTCTAGTTCTCACACTACCATATCTCTGGTCCTGTGACAGAAGGAAAACTGGAAAAGGTCTTATGCTTATAAAGGCTCATACGATCAGACTGGACCCACTTGGATAAGAATCTGCCTATCTCAAGTTTCTTATTCTTAATCACATCTGCAAAATCCCCGTTGTCATATAAGGTTACCTATTTATAAATTCTGGGAACTAGGATATGGACATCGTTAGGGGGTTATTATTCTATTCAATACAATTCACATTCTGGTCTCCTAAAATTTACATTTTCCAACATGCAAAATTCATTCACTGAACCTAAGTTCCTCAAAAGTCTGACTCATTAATATATAAACTAAGTGTCCAAAAATCTCATCTAAGTCTCATCAGTTCAGAAGTCCCAAATACCATCATCTGAATGATTTTATTTAGGTATGGATGAAGCTCTGGGTATAATCTACCCTGGGGTAAAATTCCTTTCCATTCATTAATCTGTGAAAATAAACATGCAATCTCTTCCTGAAATAGAGTCGTAGGACAGGCATAGGGTAACAGAGACATTCCGGTTAAAAAAAAAAAAGAAAATTAAACAAAAAAGAAGAAATGGGGGGCACTGGTTCTGACAATTTCTATATCCATGTGGGTAAACTCCATTAGGTTTCAAGGTCTGTGAATGACCCTCTGTGGTTTTCAGCTCCTTCTAGGTTCCTGGCTTCTTTCCTTTGAATCATCCTTCCCATTTCATGAAATATGTCAGGTGTTTGCAGCTGATTTTATCAGCTTGCTTCCTGCCAGTAAAATTTTAGGGGTCTGATAACCTCCTTTCATTTCATAGTTTATCCCTTTTAGTTCAAACTGGCAGTGTCTGTCGTAGTATAAAATTTCCAAGAACCTGGTAGATCTCCCATGTATGCCGTAGAGATTTACTCCACTAGATAAGAGATTTCCACAGATATTTCTTAGATAGTTCTCTATTTTTGGCTTCTGTTGAGATAACTGAGGGACAACACTCTTAAACTTCTAGATGTTTTCTGTGATTGAGAGCATCCGAGAGTCACGCTCTCTGTCTCTTCCAAGAGCTCTTCGTGTGACTGAGTGTTGTGACATTTTGAAGGACTGGCAGGATGCTCCTACAGCCACACCCTCAGCGTTGCCTTTAGATCATACATTCCTGACAGTGTATCTCTTAATTTTAGCATCTTGTGCAATCTGGATAAGCTGAGAATTTCCCAAATCATCACCCACTGGTTCCTTTTTGTTCAATCAGTCTTCTCCCACTTTGTCTCCTCCTTGCATTTTACTGAACAATAAAAAGAAACCAGGCTGCTTCTTCATCCCTTTGCTTAGAAATCTCCTCAGCTAAATAAATAATCTATGTAATCACTTAGGAGTTTTGCCTTCCACATAGCTGCAGAAGACAGTTCCGCTAAGATTCCTGCCACGATAGCATCAGGAAAACCTTTCCTCCAGTTTTCAATAATGTGTAGCTTATCTCCTTCTGAACCCTCACCAACAGCCCCTGTTACATCCATATTTCCAGTAATCGTCTACTTGCAATGACTTCGGCATCTCTAAGGCGACCTATGCTTTCTCTTCCCCGCACTTCACCTCCGTCCAGTCTTCACTAACAGCCACTGACATTCACATTTCTGCTAACAGCATGCTTAAGGCAATCTCAGCTTTGTGAGCACGCTCCTCAAAATTCACTCAGGCTTAATCACTGCCCAATCCAAAGCCACCTTGACATCATCTGAGGTGTTTGTTACAGCACTGTTTCGCTCTTTGTTGTTGCCAAAACAAATCCCCACATATGTAGTGGCTTTAAAACACACAAACATACTATCTTGTAGCCAGTAACACCCTCTTCCTAGCAATGCTCCCTGAATAGAGTGAAGACTTTCTTTGTTCCCTTAAGCTTCAGCTGATGCCCATGTTTTCTGAGGAACAGAATTAACAGTGATTTTTCTCTTCTCAAAATTCACATTTTCTCATAGACTGCATACTATTCAGCATAGCTTACAATATGTCCTGCTGTTTCATTATTTGTCTTTATAATATATGTCCACTTATTTTAAGGATACAATAAGATATCTCAAGACAGGAACCTCTGGAATTCCTAGCATGTATGAGAGTGTTTTTATATGGTAGCCACTTTGATTCCATTTGTGGATGATGACGCAAAGCATGACAGCTAACAGGATAGAAAGCAGGAAAGTTTCCCTCGTGAACTGAAGCTTTAGAAAGCCAAAATGCTTTCCTAACACTGAGTGACTATGTGTGTTTTAAATAATAACAACATTACTCTCTAATTTAAAGGTGTAGCTATTATTTATAACATAATCTTCTGATTAGAGTGCAGGTTGCAATATATACTTCTCTTTTATGAAAATGTACTGGCATCTTAGCTTTTCCGACAGCATGGATGGGCCTGGAGATTACCGTGCTAAGTAAAATAAGTCAGCCAGAGAAAGAAAAATACTGTACGATCTCACTCACAGGTACAATCTAATCAATAAAAATTAACTGATGAATGAAATAGAAACCGAGACATGGATACATGAAGAAACTGACAGCTGTCAGATGGGGGGGGGGGTGTGTGGTGACTGGTTGGAAAGAAGGTGAAGGGATTAGTCAAAAACATATGTAACACACAGACACAGACGGCAGTGTGGCGACGGCCGGAGGGAAGGGGGGTGGGTAGAGATAGGCAAAGGTGGGGAAAATGGGGACATCCATAATAGTTAAACAATAAAAATAAAGTTAAAGAAAAAAGGAAATGTCTCAGTGGCCATAAGTCACCAACACCAACTCCTTGCAGTTTCACTTCTTGATAATTAATACACTTGCCTTCACTGCTACAAAATAGTCTCTTGTGAATTTTTTTGCTAAGTCAACTATTGCCCTCAAGGAACAGATATTGTCTCTAGTTAGCTTTGCAGCCAAGCTGTTTCTTAGAATCACACGCAGAAGTGCGCTGATGTGGCAGCCAGCCTCCTACAACGGCCAGTGTTCCAGGGAACCGAGATGGGACACTTCTTTGCGATGTTTGCTGGCACCACGAGACTCTCGATGCTGCCAGCGTGGCTGTTATGAATAATTCCTTAACTGCACACGGTGTTCTGAACTGCTCTGTGCTCCCCATTCCAGAGCTGAAGTTCTAGGCAGGAACATCTGATTGGCCAAGCCTGTCAGGAGGTGAGGAGAGTAAATATCTCAAAGGAAGGAAGTGTATTTGTCTGATGAGGAGCCAAAAAATGACAATTGTCCATGAAACCAAGGTAGACTTTCTGCTGTAAGGTGAGGCCAACCCTCAAGTATCTGGACTTGTATGAAAGGCTGGGGGCCAACAGTTTTTTTCTTTTTCTTTCATAAACTGAGCTGTTCTCCTTGATGGGAAGACTTTTAACTTTCATCTAGTCTGATATTTCTCCATGCTTCATTTGAATATGGACGGGTAGTAATGACAAAGAACTTCCCTGATGAAGAGTCCATTTTATTATTATTATTATTTTTGCAGGGAGTATGGAGCAGTGCAGATCCCTTTATGAGTCAAGTAATTCTTGTATTGACCTTTTAGCCTTTAGTACTACTTTTAGAGCTACAGAGGGGATAGACCCAATTATTCTAAACATAACCTTCTCTTTAAGATGAAATATACGTGTGACTCTTTAAAAGTCATTGTTCCAATGTTATTAATCCCAGTTTGTTTAACAATTCTTCCTATGACGTACTCTTGACTCAATACTCATGCTCCTGCCGTTCCCCTTTGACACATACAGGCACACCAACATGCACAGACACACCACGGCAGACACAGGTTCACACACACTGCTATCCAAACAGATGCACACCCACCACACACCCCATTCGTGATACTGAGAGATGAAAACTTATTCTGGTCTGACTAGTGAATGGTGTGCAGGGGCTAGCATCCTACATTTCTTTGGTACCCTAAGACTGCTTAGGTTTTTTTGGCGGTCATATAATACTATTCACTCATATGGAGCCTTTTCACATTTGGGGGTTTTTTTGGTAATGACTATTTTTTAAAATTTATTTTTAATTTTACTTTTTTTCCATGACCATTTATCCCTCTTCTATCCCCCTCTCCCTACAATCACCACATTGTTGTCCATGACCATGAGTCTTTTTTCTTTTTTAGGGCTCAATCTCTCCATCCCCTAACCCTCCCACCCCCACAGCTGCCAGCCTGCTCTCTATCTGTGAGTCTGTCTCTATTTTGCTTATTAGTTCAGTTTGTTCATTAGATTCCACATATATGTGAGATCATATGGTATTTGTCTTTCTCTGACTGGCTTGTTTCACTTAGCATATGTTCTCCAGGTCCATCCCTGCTGTAGCAAAGGGTGAAATTTTCTTCTTCTTTGCTCTCAAGTAGTATTCCATTGTGTAAATGACCCATAGTTGTTCTGCCCGCTCATCAACTCATGGACACTTGGGCTGCTTCTGTACCCTGGTGATTGTAAATAATGCTGCAGTGAACATAGGGGTGCCTATGATCTTTCAAATTAGTGTTTCAGGTTTCTTCAGACAAATTTCTAGAAGTGGAGTCACTGGGTCATAAGGCAGATCCATTTTTAATTTGCTGAGGTATCTCCACACTGCTGTCCACAGTGGCTGCACCAGCCTGCATCCCCATTTCTTTTGAAGTATTGTCTTGTGAACTCATGTTTCTTGTGGAATGATGTCATAATCTCAGTTCGTGATGTGGGCTGAACCTGTGAATTAGGTTTCCAGTGCGGGAAGCCTTTGGGCGTGGGTCCTGAACCTGTAAACCAGCTGGGAGGCATTCTTTCCCTAAACACTATAGTTGTTTAAGTGTGAAGTCCTGGGACGCTCTTTAAAATCTCTGTCAGATAGCATTATGAAAGAATCTGCTGGAGGCATCGGAAACATGGATCTGTAATGTTCTGTGCAGGTGTCTCTTGCAGACACCAACATTCCTCCGCAAGGGTTTAAGCACACATTTCTTTCACACTTCAGAGGTCAGAGGACCATTCTCAGAATCTCCATGATTTATGTGGTGTGAGAAATGGCTTGGTCTAAGTCTTTTTCTATTCAAATTTATTCATCAATTCATTCCAAATCCAACCTTGAAGTTCATATTATGTTGCTGGGAGGAGAGTCATCTTGTCACCAAATTAATACTTCCTTATGAAACTCTAAGGAGGAATGAGAATTTCCCCTTACTTTAGGGCCAGGCAGATCTTGTAAAATAAATAAAATGAATATGTGCATTTACTTTTCACCTCTCTAAGGAAATACTCTCATTTTCTTTGAAACCCAAGGACCTGTCATTCTGTTTTATCCTGCTTTTGATAAATCATCCTCTACCAAGAAATATTTCTCTACACTCTAAAACTATGTGTTTTACACATAACTGGCAATTGACACTCAGGTTCAGGATTGGGGATTATTAAGGAGTGGTGGGGACTGTGGCAAAGAGAAGAGTATAGTTTTTCCTTGCTGGAGAGCCATTACCTAGACTGAGCCAATTGTCGTCATACAGGAATGTGAGGCCAGTGTTGCTAGATCTTTCAACTTTTTCAGGGGAAGCCAGAAATCTGGGTTTTTATGTGAAATTTTCCAGTTTTAAATGTTGGTAACATTAAAAAATATATAGGAGCCAAAGAAAACATACCTCTTGGCCAAGTTCAGGTTGCAAGTTGCTGGTTTGCAACCTCTGTTCCAGAGACCTGGAGCTGGGTCCTGACATCAACAGCAATTGCTCAGTAACTGTTACCTCCCGCCTCCACCCGAGAACCTGTGGCTCATTACAGAAATGGAACCTTGGTCACCCTTGTCTGGCAGCCTGCCCTCCTCTATCCAGGTTCCAAAGGTGGCAAGCCTATCGTGCTCCCTGAAGGGGCCTCACCGCATCCCTTTAACCATTAACTTTCCCACCAGGCCATGCATTCCCTAAAGGAAGGGGAAGTCTGTTCATGCAAATTGTATAGTAACTGAGACATGTTAATTGCCATGAATAAGCCCCACTTTACCAAGAATTCTTCTACAATAGAATTGCCAACGTTCCCCACCCCCAACACACACATTCTAAAAGAAGACCCTCTCAAAACACTGACTGACTTTTTTTTTTTTAACATAAGTGAAAGAATTTTTGATCTGGCTAAGCAATCCTTCTGACTCAGAAGAGTTATTTCTTTGCTGTCAGGAAAAGAGTAGAGCAGAGCAGATAACAGAAACAAATTGGTAAGGTGTTGCAAGGTCACATGATAGATATTGAGTAACTACCACATGCCCCGGAACTACAGATGTAGAAGGGAGCCTCCATGATGTGAAGAACAGTGTCTGACAAAATCTGCAGGGAGGTGCCTGCACAAGGGTGTTGGGACCTGGTCCTCTTGGGTGGAAGGCGCCACAGCTGTGCCTCCCTGGGTCTCCTTTGAGAGTGCTCCAGAGACAGGACTGACTGCGCACCCTGTCACTCCTGGGGTCTCTCTCCTTCTGTTTTCCAGTTTTCAAATCTCTCTACTCAAGCCGTGTTCGTAAATCCCAGAAAGGCCCTTGGACCGTGTATGTGCTTTAAAATAACACAGAAAGAGAAAAGTTACTAAATGCCAAGGCGTAACGTATACAAGGTAAGATTTCAGGAATTATAATTTTGCATTGGTGTCATTTCAGGAAAGTGATTACAGAGTTACTGTAGTAGGATTAGCTGCTATTTATGGAGTGGGGACTATACGTATTAGATATTATTCGTGTGTTCCTCTGTTGAATCATCACAAAAAATAATCAAGGGATGATTAAATGTTTTGGATGCTTTACATGCATTACCGTTTGATTGCTCACCAAAAAAACCCCGCCTAAATACAATAACAAGAACTGTATTATTACTTTACATAATATTTGGGGAAAATGAGACTTAAAGAGCCTTAACTATTTTGCTTAAATGGATCTAGTTGGTAAGGCCTGGGCTTGAACCTCACACCCATGAAAAGTCGTGAGTGTTCCATCACACGATTACATCTGTTTTACTGGGATCTAAAACAGTTGCACTCAGCGATTGCTATTTGAGGAATGTTTCACCAGTCTCCCAATTGCCTCATATACTTACGTATAAATTAGAATTTGGCCACAAGTAATTATTTCTAACAGAAAGCCTCACAGTGGGTTAAACAATGTTGCAATTTGGTTTTGGTTAGACACTAATCTGAGAGAGAGAGATCAGCATCAGAGGTTTTCACAAGCAGCGTTCTGGAAACACCACCTTCGGGAATGCGAAGGAAGCAGGAGCCCCAGGTAGAGGGAGTTGATTGAGGTTTAGTTTCAATAAGACCTCAGACAAGTTTGTGGGAAGCTCCGAGAAGGGGTGGCTCTTCAGAGTTATCTTGTGGTGAGGGGAGACCCCCAGGACCTTTACCCCCACAAAAACCAGGCTCTAGACACAGGGTTCCCCAGGAAGGGGACAAATCCCTGGGTGAGAAGGTGCTCTGCTGATGCAGTTCTGGAAGAGGGTTCTTGACAGCTCAGAGACACCAGCTCATAATTTTTCTAGAAGCTGCGAGAATAAACCCTGAAATCTGACTGGGGGTGTTCAGCCATTCAATGATGTCGAGACTTCTGCATGCCTGTTTCTCTCGGTCCTTCTTCATGATTCGAAAGATGGCAACTCCAACTCCAGGTGTCAAGCTGAGAGCCAGGGAGGAGGGTGTGGTGTGGGTAATCATGGCTCCCTTGTCGGAAAAGATAAGGTCCTTGCCTAGACGTGGCTTTTTCATTCTTGCAGATTAGAATGGTGTGAGGGCAAGGGATATTGACAAATTAATATCTACCTAAATGACACAGGAGTACATTGATGAATTTAGATTAATTCTCTGAGGCTGAGAATATTATTGCTTGATGAGGCTTACTAATATAGGAGAAGCTGAAAATGGATGTGTCATAAGCAAAACACCAGTACTGTCCACAGACCATTTTATTATTTTTATTATTATTAAATTTATTGGGGTGACATTGGTGAAAAAGCTCATATAGGTTTCAAGAGCAGATTTCTATGATACATCATCTGTGTATTGCATTGTGTGCCCAGCACCCAAAGTTGGATCATCTTTCGTTACCATGTATCTGGTCCCCTTTACCCTTTACTATCCTCCCAACCCCCTTCTCCCTGGTAACCACTGCACTATCGTCTGTGTCTGTGAGTTTCAGTGTATATCCTACATATGAGTGAAATCATGTGGTGCTTAGCTTTTCTGTCTGACTTATTTTGCTTAGCACAGTATTCTCAAGGTCCATCCATGTTTTTGCAAATGGTGGTATTTCCTCTTTCCACATGGCTGAGTAGTGTTCCATGGTTTGTGTGCACCACATCTTCTCTATCCAGTCACCTACTGAAGGACACTTTGGTTGTTTCCATGTCATGGCATCTGTGCGTAGTGCTGCAGTGAACACAGGGGTGCATATACCTTTGTGAATAGAGGCCTTCAAGTTTTTCACGTACATACCCAGAAGAAGGGTTACTGGATCATATGATAGCTCTATTGTTAATTTTTTGAGGAACTTCAGTACTGTTTTCATAGTGGATGTGTTACAGGGGGCAGCCAAGAGGGGGGACCCCAAGTGGGCATTTGAAATGGGGTCCAGAACTCAAGGTGCCCAGGAGATTTTAAGATGTCTTCACCCCCTTCCCCCACAGGTGTGAGTTGGGGGAAGGGACACATGGAGCAAGAACATGCAGGGATGTTTTGTACAGCAACAGCTTTGCAGCTAATCCATGGCATGGTCATTTAACATACCTATAGCCTTTGGCTGGTCGCTTAGATATGCTAAATAGCTGTTGCCATGCTCTGGGCCAGGGGGATGTAAAGGGACTCCCCCGCCCAAGATGTGACTGGGGGGAAGGTCTCCCGAGTTACAGTGCCTGCGTGGGAGCTTGGAGATGATTGGCTCCATGACATGGGGCCACACCTGCCCAGACCCACGATGGCAGCCAGAAAAGCTGGAAAGGACGGGAGTTTGAGGGCAAGTGTGGCCGAGTGTGGGAGGAGTCAGAAATGGGGCTGCAGAGGAAGATTGGCGTGGGGATTTAAACCCAGACACAGCAGCCATTGAGAGAGAACCATGCGGATTTGGCTGAGTGGGGACTCCCGTGGCCCTGGGGGAGAGAGGACCACGCACCTTTGCCAGAGTGGGGACCCCTGCAGCATTAGTAGGGGGAACCACCACCCAGCTTTAGCAGAGATCCCGGCGACACAGCTGAGGGTGCCGGGAACCCAGGAAGGTCTCCCAGCCAAGATGGATTGCTGGGAAGAACCGGGGGCTGCCTGAGCCAAGGACTTCTATTTCCTTTCCTGAGATACGGTACCCCAGACTGGGCAAGGGGGAAGGAAGGACTGTGTATGTTTGTGGGTGTTTTAAGGGTATTTAGGATTTTGATGAAGACATTAGGTCACTACTTTAAGTCTGTATAACATTAAATAAACACTTCCTTTCCTTTTCATGAATCTCTGGCATTGAGAGACATCTTTCCTATAGACAGCGGACATAACAGACCTGGGGGTTCCTTTCAGTAAAAGTATATTGTCCCAGGCCCCCCTTGTTGTCCTGTAACAGATGTACCAGTTTACATCTCCACCAGCAGTGAATGGGGGTTTCTCTTTCTCCACAACCTCTCCAACTCAGGTTTTTACCTGTCTGGCTGATAATTGCCATTCTAACATGTATGAGGTAGTGTCTCATGGTAGTTTTGACTTACATGTCCCTAATAGCTAGTGAAATTTCATTCTTAGTTTGTAATCACATTGATCCTTAAGCAGCATATGCTGCACAGCCTTACACAGATAATATGGGCATTTGAGTGAGGAGGAGAAGGGGTGAGGAGCAGAGGAGACTGGCGCTTGTCTCAGCTCGGTCCCTCTGGATCTGCAGGACATGACAGAAGATGAAGAATGAAGTGGCGATAAAAATAGAACAAGGATAACACACTGATTCTATGGGAATTCCACCCTTATAAGCAATAGGTAATTAAAAGAATGAAGAAATCTGGTTCTGTCTAATGAGAACTAAACTCTGCCTTCATTTATGTCAGTATCTGTTTTGCACCATCAGAAACATTTAGCTTCTTATTAGCTGTTGCTCAGTGCTATTGCTTATTGGCATTGATATTGGACAAGAGTACATCTGTGGTAAATTATCCTAGTAAGTCTTGTAAATGGGGTTGTAGAGAGTCTTTAGAAATTATGTAATGCAAACTCATCTTTTTACATACAGGAAACAGAGATCAAAAAGGGGTAAGTTGTCCAAAATAAATATAGTTATGAACTTTCTTACAAATTATATTTTATTGATTATGCTATTATAGTTACCCTGATTTTCCCCCTCTGCCCCTCCTCCACACGGCATCCCCTATTCCCTCAGGCAATCTCCACACCATTGTTTAAGTCCATGGGTCAAGTGTATAAATTCTTTGGCTACTCCATTTTCTATACTGTACTTTATATCCCCCTCGCTATTATCTAATTCCAGTTTGTACTTCTTAATCCCCTCAGTTCTTCACCCATTTTCCCATACTCCCCTCCCATCTGGTAACTATCAAAACATTTTCTCTCTCTCTTCATGATTCTGTGTCTGTTCTTCTTCTTTGCTTAGTGTATTTTTTAGATTCAATCATTGATAGAATTGTAATTTTTTGCCATTTTATTTTTCATCATTTTGATCTTCTTTTTCTTAAATAAGTCCCTTTAACATTTCATGTAATAATGATTTGGTGATGATGAACTCCTTTAGCTTCTTCACGTCTGGGAAGCTCTTTATCTGCCCTTTGATTCTAAGTGATAGCTTTGCTGGGTAGAGAAGTCTCGGCTGTAGGTCCCTGATTTTCATGACTTTGAATTGAATATTTCTTGCCAATACCTTTGGGCCTGCAAAGTTCCATTTGAGAAATCAGCTGATAGTATTATGAGAACTCTCCTGTAGGTCACTAACTGCTTTTCTCTTGCTGCTTTTAAGATTCCCTCTTTATCTTTAACCTTTAGCATTTTAGTTATGATGTGTCTTGGAGAGGGCCTCTTTGCATCCATCTATGCATTTTGGTCTTGAATATCTATTTTTTTCACCAAATTAAGGAAGTTTTCTTTCATTTTTGTTTCAAAGAGATTTCCAATTTCTTGCTCTTTCTCTCCTACTTCTGGTACTCTTATGATGAGAATGTTGGACCTCTTGAAGTTGTCCCAGAGGCTGCTTACACTATCCTTGGTTTTATTTTATTTTTTTAATTCTTTTATCCTCTTGTTATTCTGATTAGTTGTTTTTTGTTTCCTTGTATTCTATATCTTTGATCGGATTTTCAGCTTCACCCACTCTACTGTTGTTTCCCCATAAATTGTTCTTTATTTCATTTAGTGTATCCTTTGTTTCTGACTGGATCTTTTTTATGCTGCTGAGGTCCTCACTAAGTTCCTCGAGCATCCTTTTAACAAGTGTTTTGAACTCTGCATCTGATAGATTGCTTATCTTCATTTCATTTAGCTCTTTTTCTGGAGTTTTGATCTGTTCTTTCATTTGGGCCATGTTTCTTTTTCTCCTCTTTTTGGCACATTCCCTGTGTTTGTTTCTATGTATTAGAGCTGGTTTGACTCTGTGTCTTGGTAATGTGCCCTAATGCAGTAGGTGGCCTGTAGGGTCCAGTGGCACAGCTTCCTTTATCATCCAAGCTGGGTACTTGAGGTGCAGTCTTTGTGTGAGCTGAATACACCCTCCTGTTCTAGTGGTTGCTGTTGGCAGGTCAATGGCAGGGGTTTACCCAGGCCAGTCAGCTGCAATGATTGGCTGTGACCACTTGCCACCAACCACCGCCTTCTGTGGAGGATCAGCTGTGCAGGGGCAGGGCAGGGGTGCTCCGACATGGTCTGTAGCTGTCTACCGGGTGCACTGGCTCTGGGGTTTCCACGGTGGTACAGGCCAAGATCAGCCAGCCATCACTCTGTTTTGCCCGGGGCCACCCTGCCTGAGCTATACAGTGGTCTGACGTGGCTGCTGCTTGTGCCGGGCTTGAAGATCCCAAGGCATAGCCAAGCTGTGAATCTCGGCTAGCTGCTGCTAGTGCTGGGTCTGGGGCCACTTAGCAAGAGTTACGGTGACTGGGGCCTAGGGCTCACTGAGGCCAGTTGCTGCATGTTTGAGAGGATTTAGGAAGCTGTGAAGCATGAGCCAAGACCAGCCATTCACATGGAAAAACAGCTTGGGTGGGCCTAGAATTTGGGTGGGGCAGAGTCTCTGGGGATCTCCAAGGCAGGTCAAACAATGCTAGCCAGGTTGGTGCAGTCTCAGGCATGGCACCGGTTTGCTGGCTCCGTACTGACAGGGTTTAGAAAAGGGACAATGGCTTCTGCTTGCCTTGATGCTATGTACTTCATTTTCTCCCAGTGTGCCACTGGTGCCTTTCAAGCTGCTACCCTGGTACTGGAGCTCAGAGGGAGTGAGTCTGAGTAACTGAATCTGTATGCAGATTCTTTAAGAGGAACTGCTTGGGGCTCTAGAAGTTTCTTCCACTCATTCAATCCCCACTGATTTTTGCATCCAGAAGTTGTGGGGACTTACATTCCTGGTACTGGAACCTTGGGCTGGGGGCCTGTTACGTGGTTGGGATTCCTCACTCCTGAGATATCCCTCTCAAATTTTTATCCACCACATGTAGGTGAGGGGCCAGCCTGCTCCATGTCTGTGCCTCTCCTACCAGTCTGGATGGATGTAGTTTCTTTAATTCCGTAGTTGTCAGACTTCATTCAACTTGATTTCTGATGGTTCTGAGTGATGGTTGTTCTATATTTTAGTTGTAATTTTGATGTGCTTGTGCAAAGAGGTGAACCCTGTCTAGGTATGAACTTTAAAAAAGTCCTTTATTTTCATTTTCCATTAAGCAACAGTTATGTGTTTTAATGATCTTGGACTTTTCTGTGGGCAGTTTGAGCGGAGTAAGTGTTATACATGCAAAGAGTTGAAAAGATTCATTTATATTCAGGGAAAAGAAATAGAGATAGCTTAAGTAATTATTATGAGATTGAAGTCTACTTTATGAGCCAAACAAATCAAACATTAGAACTACCACCTGTTTTTTGACAAAGTAATTATTTAAAAATAATACTTGGTGATTGTTACTTTATTTACAGCACAATTAACATGTTTCTGAATCAGCAAAATACAATGGATATTTTAGCAAGCATCTATTCAACTTGGTGATTTCCCAACAGTCCAAATCTAAACATAGATTTCAATGTGAAAGTTTGTTTAAGGGGAAAACCTATCCAAAGAGAAACATTTGTTTCATGTGTAGTGGGGAAATATTGATCTGTGTGATTAGGTTGGTGCAGAAAGCTAAGAGTTTTACAAAAATTTCCACTGACTGGTTGCTTCATGTGATCCAAGTAAAGGAACTATTTGAAAAAAGAAAACCCGATGGGATGGGTTAATCACTTTTAAAAATGCTACTTTGGCCTTGGATGGTGTGGCTCAGTGGACTGAGTACCAGCCTGTGAACCATAGGGTCACTGGTTCGATTCCCAGTGAGGGCACAAGCCTGGGTTGTTGGCCAGGTCCCTAGTGGGGGGCACAGGAGAGGCAACCACACATTGGTGTTTCTCTCCCTCTCTTTTTCCTTTCCTTCCCCTCTGTCTAAAAATAAAATAAATAAAATCTTTAAAAAATGTTACTTTGGCAAAAATTTTCATGGGGATTGAGTAGTTTCAGAAGTAACATTTTTCCATTGTTGGATGTGCTACATGGGGAGTGTAAACAGTTTTAGCATGAGTGAATTGGCACAGGTGAGTGGTGCATTCTGAACAACAAAAGCATGTGCAGTAGTGATGATTGTCAGACGGACTCTAAACGTGATGTTTCTCTAGATACGTTTTTAGCTTACACTAATTAGCAAACTATCCAAATTATTGCTTTGTTTCTTTTTTCATTGCTTTTAAAGTGTGTATTCATTCTGATTTAAGTTTACATCATAAAAGTGTGTGTTTAAGAGGGGACTTTGGGTAGATTGTTGGTTAAACTTCCTTATTTTACAAAGAAATGAAGGTCAAATGGGGTAAATGACTTTGTTGAGATCACAGAGCTAGTTAGGGAAAAACTCCCAGATTTTTTCATGGAATTGCATTAGTCTGTGAAGAGAAATGGGGTCTCCCTCAGTCTGTACTGTCTGATCATACTCTACAAAATTAGATTCCTTGAACCAACATGTTTTTTTTTTTTAAATTTTTTAGAACAGGATGGTATATGAGGGACAGACTAAAGAACAGCTATTAAAAGTTACCATATGAGAGAGGAAACAGAAATGTTATAAAATATGGAGGTTTGATATACTTGTTGGAGGAACAAATAACATATATCAATGGACCTTAAGGATTGAACTATCGATACATGAAACATTTTAGTAGTTGAAGTTCATATCACCCATTTTGAATTATCAAGTCATTTCACTATACGTATATCACATATTCCATATACCTAAAATCTTCAGGGAAAGAAAGTCTGCAGGGGAGATTGAAACCTTGAACAGGACAGATTTTGCATACAAACTGGAGTACTTAGAAACAAAATGCAGTTCAGTGATGTGCAAAGATTTCTTGGGACTTCTTATAGAAAATAATGTATCGATATAATTAAAATCAGTGCATTGTATAGAATATAGTCGAATTGCATTTTATTAAGGTAATTCTAATATTCTGGCTCTTAGAAATTCAAAGTCTGCTACTTCTCTCTAATTCCAGTGAGAGGGGGATTGATGATAACAGCAATTAACTATTAATTCAAGTACACATTTTCTTTCCTCTTTCAATTTGTAACTAGAATGTGTTTTCAGTCATAAAGTCATTGTAGATAGCTTCTATTACTATGACTTAGGAATTTTCAATATAGGGTATTCATGATATTTGTTGCTTATCAATCATTGTTTTATGGTAAAATATGATATAGGCTCTAGTAAAACTTGATAAGTAGAAAACATTAGCATCAAATTATTTTAAATGCAATATTTCATGATTTTTATGTAACTGATAAGTAAAACTCTATATAGCCATGAATTACAAAAAAAATACTCCTAAAATCAATAGAGAATGAGGAAGGTTTATTTATTCTAATTTTCCTGCCTCATTCCCTTCTCCAAATTAGACAAAGCTTGGTATGATTCATTTTTCTTGTGAGATAAAAGTTCAAAGACATAATCTCTGAATTGTTATAAATACTAATAATTCTGAATTAAAAATGTCCCCACAGTGGCTCTGGCTGGTGGAGGGGTGGGGACAGAGGAAAATAATGGGGGAAAGAAGGGGAAGGGTCATCAAAGAACATGTATGAAGGACCCATGGACGAAGCCAAGGCGGGGTAGGATTGAGGGTGGGAGATGGGGGTGGGTGGGGTAGGAGGAGTGGGGGGAGAATGGAGATGACTGTACTTGAACAACAATAAAGATAAATAAATAAAAATGTGCCCTCAAATCTTGAAACTGAGGTTTCCAGAGTTGAGAAAAGCAGTGTTTGGAAGGGTTCTCATGATTGAGTATGAATTCCTGACTAGACAATAAACAATGTTGTTGTGGGCACATAAATACTAGTAAATGTCATTTGTTTCTTCAAGTGATCTAGAAACATGCACTCCTTTACTTATGATTTTCTTTCATTATAAAACAATTAGATCAATGCTCTCTCGTGCCATTCTCTGTTCTTTTCTGTTAAAGCCTTTCCCTGGTCACCTCTTCCATAGTGACATGCAGGATCAGCGTGGAGAGAGGGGGAACCATTTCTCATCTGTTACATTCTTTATAATTGGTCTCTGCTGGCAGTTGCATAAGACACAGTCACCTCAAACGCCTACCCTCGACGTTAAAATAAACCGTTCAAACAGCCAGACGTTAATTTTCCAACATTAGAGTTAGAACCTTGAGATTATTTGAATCGAGGGTTACTCATGGAAACTGGTGTTACAGAAGACTTGAAGGGTAGTGGACCGTCCAAGAGCAACACAGCCATGTGACAAGCTCCGTGCCCACATCAAAGGAGGCCAAGGCGTTAGATGGCTGCCACTTGGAATAGAGCTTCCCGGTTCTCTGTATACACCACCTAAGAAAAGCAGTAACAATAGAAAGGCAACGAAAAAAGGCCAAATTAGTGTACCCCTTAATTTAACGATTTGCACATATGAAATAATTTATTTAAAAAGGACATCTAATGTAAATGGATTTCCACTGAAGGTCTTAAGACTGATTTGTCAAAATTACTGTGTATATTGTAAGAATAACTTATACATACTATGTGTTTATACCTTATTTTTATAGTATTCAGGTAAATTATCTATCTTTGATCTTTCAATAACTATTTTGAAAATCACTGCATTTGTACTTCCTTGGAGAGAAAAAAGAATTGGAAATGGCTCTATCTGCACTGTGAAGGTCCAGCATGGGCTAGAAGCCACGGAATGACTTACTCCATATGAACAGGTGATCCAGGAATTTCCTGTAAACAATGCAGACTCAAACATCATGTGTGGAACAAGTTATTAAACTCTCTGGAATATTTATGCCTTCTGCTTTCTCTTTTTGTAGCCCTGGTAAAATTCGGATGCTGTTGGATGTTGCTGTTGAGTTAATGTGGCCACAACAGGGTAAAACAACTGTGATGCCCCCTAACATGGAACAAATAGAATAGCTGTGTATTAGTAATAGAACTTAATAGTGATCGAGTTTCATGTTTTTTCTTGCATTTTAACTCACATTTACCTTAAATCCCCCTTTCAAAATTTACAAGTTGATAGAAGATTAAACATCTAAAGAAAAAAGTGAGAAAGATGAATGAAAGGATTATGAATCCTAAGCTTTACACTGTAGAACACATTAAAAATTGAAATATCCAAAAGAGTAACATTGCTTTGCAGATCAGAGGAACCCTGAAGCAGCCCCTGCCCCCGCCACACACACTGTTCGTGCGGCGTTCAGTGGGGAAATCTCCTGAGTTGCTCACTTATTCCAAAGCCATGCAAGGTCTGACAAGGTAGGAACGTCAGCGTATCAGTTCCTGGGACGTAAGCCCTCATCCCATGGCTGTGAACCTTCTGAACTATACGATTTCACAAGAGCCCGCCCTCTCCAACTGTCATTTGATAGAGCAGAAACTTTGCTCCATTTGCACATTGCCAGCCTGTTCCCTGGTGTGGTCAGGATTAGGGGCCATGTGTTTCAGACAACCAGAGTTGATGGCCTTCATCACAGCACTGAAATTAGTTTACACGGAACTTTGTGGGACTGCAACCTTTGGTCTGTCAGGTCAAAGGAAAGGGCTCAGTTATGGAGAAGGCACACTTTACCTATCAAACCTGGATAACCATTATTCCACATGAATATGGACATTATCAATTATCTGTGATATTTCAGATCAATGATCTTCTTGTATAGTTTCTGTCTCTTCTATCTTTTCACTGAATTAATAATGTGGTTATTTATTGCTATCTGGTTGATGTTTCTGGAAGGTATTATGACTCAAATATGAGATTCATTGTTTTTTTTTTACCAGATTATAAAGTGAGGAAATGGTCATTTCTAACCAATTTACTTAAAGATATATTTTGCTTAAGAAAATGTTTGAATTGTAGCAAATTTGGCTTAAAATCAAATTTCAGTTAAAGAAGTCTCATTTGTCTGTTTGTACCTGAGTCGGATACTAGGTATTTTAAAACTTTCTTCTTTTCCTTTTTAAAATGCCCAGAATGGCTCCCCTCTCCTGCCTCTCCTGGAGTTGGGTGTGGCTCCACACTGAGTTTGTTAAATAGAATGTAGATCTTCATCCTTGGTCCACAGGAACCTACCCCCCACCCTCATTTCTCTCTCTCTGCAGGAGCTGGCCAATCAGATGTCAATGCGTGGGGCGTCTCAGGACCTATAAACTCTGTGTCGGACGGAGATGATAGAATTTCCTTCAACCCGTGCCTGAGTCGCTCTGGCGCAGACCCTCCCCCTCAACCGCTGGTTCAAGTTTAAACAAGCAAAACATAAGCTACTGTCAAGGCCAAGTCCCTGCAGTGTTGTTTCTCTGTTATGGCAGCTGAGGTTGCCTGAAATACTACATAGAAGCCCTTGGCAAAGTGTAGGCTTCAGGTCGTCATTTAAAATTAATTAAAATATTTTAAAGTGACAAACTTAGGGGGATAAGTTTCTAATAATGAGTTAATCTATTCAAATCACTAGTAGCATTCTATACTTTCTTATGGCTCATAACCTAGGAAAGATTTTACATTTTTTTTTAAAGATTTTATTTACTTATTTTTAGAGAGGGAAGGGAGGGAGACAGAGAGAGAGAGAGAAACATCAATGTGCAGTTGCTGGGGGCTGTGGCCTGCAACCCAGGCATGTGCCCTGACTGGGAATCGAACTTGCAATGCTTTGGATCGCAGCCTGCACTCAATGCACTCAGCTATGCCAGCCAGGGCAGATTTTACATTCTTAAAGGATTGTTTAATATATATACATATAATTTCCTTTTACATAGACTTTGTCTTCTAGAAAAGTTTTAGGTTCACAGCCACATTAAGCAGGAAGTACAGAGTCGCCATATACCCCCTGCTCTCACGCAGCCACAGCCTCCCTCATTATCAACATCCCCATCATTGTGATGTGTTTGATGTAACTGTTGAACCTACTTTAACACCATCACCTACAGTTTACGTTAGGATTCACTCTTGGCATTGTATGTTCTACAGGTTTTGACAAACCTGTATTGAGATGTGTTCATCAATACTGTAGCACACAGGGCCACATCACTGTCCTAAAGTCCTCTGTGCTCCACCTACTCACCCCCTGTCGCCACAGAGTCCTGGAAATCACTGACCTTTTTACTGTTTCCACAGTTTTACTTTTTCTGAATGTCATTTATTTGGAATTATACAATTATAGACTTTACAGATTGGCTTTTCTCACTAAGAAATATGCATTTGAGGTTCCTCCATGCCACTTCATGCCTAGATAGCTCATGCCTTTTTCGCACAGCTTATCTACCGTAGTTTATGTATCCACCTGCGGAAGGGTATCTTGGTTTCATCTGAGGCATGAGGAAACCATACCTTTGGCAAATATGAATAAGGCTACTCTAAGTATTGTATAGAGGTTTTTATGTGGACTCATGTGAGTTTTACTACTAAAGACTAGTTTTTCTGTTCTAGGACTACATATATAATATTTATGAACTCACTAATTTTTGTGCGCATTTGTGTCTGGTTTTTGCTTGGGATACTGTTTTGAGATTCATCTATAAATCAGTTGCAAATGTCAACAGTTTGGTTTCTTTATAGCTAAGTAATATTCTACTATATAAATACATGAAATATATACAATTTGTTTATATCTTTAGTTGGTGATGGATATTTGGGTGGTTTCCAGCTCGGAAATATTATGAGGAAAGATAAACATTTTGTGTGGGTCTTTTGATGGGTACATTTTTATTTCTCTGAAGTAAATGTCTCAGAATGGTATTACTGAGTCATACGGTGTGTTTATTGTGAACTTTATTAGGAACTGTCAAATTGTTTTTTGAAGTGAAAGTACTATTTTTCACTTACAACGGAAACATAAAAATTTCAGGTGCCAATCATCCTATGTAACAGAAAGGACTTACTATCTGTTGAGTTATGGGTGATCTTTAAAAATTTTTAGCCATTCTACTCACTATGTATGGTATCTTTTTGTGATTTTTTAAAAAAATATTTTCTTTTTTATGTTATTTATTTTTAGAGAGAAGGGGAGGGAGAAAGAGACGGAGAGAAACTTCAGTGTGTGGTTGCCTCTCTTGTGCCCCCTACTGGGAACCTGGCCTACAATCCAGGCATGTGCCCTGACTGGGAATCAAACCAGCAACCCTTCGGTTTGCAGCCCACACCCAATCCACTGAGCGACACCAGCCAAGCCACTTTTTTTAATTTGTGATTTTTTTTAAAAAATGTAACTTTTTAAGATATAATTTACATACAGTAAAATGTATCAGTTGGAGGGCTGTTTGTTGACTTTCGTTAAATGCACATATATTGAAATCACCACAATCCAGACACTGGATATTTTTATCTCTCCAAAATGTTTCTTTGTTCTTTTTTTTTTTTTTTCAATATAACGTCTCCACTCATTAACCCAAACAACCACTGATCTGATTTCTGCCACTGGAGATTGCTTTTGCTGTTCTAGATATCATATAAATGGAATGATTGAATATACTATGTTTTTGTGCATGTGTGTGGCTCCTTTTGCTTAGCATAACACCTTTGAGGTTTAGCTATGTCATTTTGAGTATCAGTAATCTATTCCTTTTTATTTCCAACAAGAGGTAATTGCATAATTGTATACTATTTTTTCCCAAGGTGTTCAATTTTATCTTTCCACCAGCACTGTTATGAGGGTCCTCATTGCTCCAGTCTGAGAGTGAGATCTAGCCTCTAACGTATTTTGAAATGCACATTACCATATTGATACCTAGAGAGATGATCTTTTAAACAGCTCTCTAGAACTGTTTATCTTGCCTAACAAACAAAAAGTTTATACTCATTGACAAACAATGATCCATTTCCCCTCCCTGCTAGCCCCTGAGAACCACCATTCTGCTCTCTCCTTTTCTGAGCTTGACTATTCTAGACTTCTCATATAAATGGAATTATGCAGTATTTATCATTCTGTGTATGTATTTCACTTAGCATAAAATGTCCTCATGGTAAGTCTGTATTGTAGCAAATGGCAAGATTTGTATGTTGACCATGTACCCCGTAGTCTTGGTAAATTTACATGTCAGTTGCAGGAGTTATTTGGTAGGTTATTGAGGATTTTCTTTGTACGCACTTATCATTTGCAAACAAATCTGTGTTGTACTCATTGACTGATTGGTTGATTGATTTTTTTACCTTATTCCACGGCCAGGTTTTTTAGCACAGTGCTGAGTGAAAATGGTAAGAATGGACATCGTTGCCTTGTTCCTAATCTTAAGCGGGATGGAGTCAGTCTTTCACCATTAAGTATGATGGTAGCTGTAGTTGTTTTTTTTTTTTTTTGTAAATATACTTTATCAGGTTGACAAAATTTTGTACTCTTACTAACTGTCAATGCCATTAATCTCCACAATAGCTTGTATTTTCCATAGTATTGTTTCTCTTTTAACTTGTTTCTCTACAGGTTTCAGCTGGAGTCTCTCGTGTAGTCGTGATCAGACAGTGCCTGTGTTGGGAATCAGGGGAGGCACATCTGCTGAGCCAAAACAGCTTTGCTCCTCTGCCTTCCTGTGTGCCCTCAGGCATTTCCATGTAGTCTCTCCCACTGGTCAGCTGGACATCTTTCAGAGTGGCTCAGGGTTCCCAAGATCTCAAAATTGGAAACCAGTGGGCTTTCTTAGTGTGTCAGTACAGAATTGTCTCAATACTCTTTGTGGGTAGGCATTACACAAGAGTTCAAAGTCAGAGAGGCTGGTCGTTGGGGACCACCTTTGAAGACAAGCTACCACGGCCTGCCAACATACACTTAGTTAGTAGTACCTTTCCTTAGCTATTACTGTAGTGTGAATTTCAGGCAATATCCTTTGTATATGACCTAACAACTCAAAGTTTGTAGGCAGTAAACTCTTGTACTTATGTACATCCCACTGCTTTTTCTTAAGTATTTAAAACTAAATTACGGAAGATGAAGCATCGTAGTTTTGTACTCTTATTAAGTTATATTTTAAAATATTAATGCAAACAGTAAAACTATAATGTCAACCCCCTATACCAATATTTGAAACAAATACAAAATTAATTAATTTATATAAAACTGTACATGAATTTGAAAGATAAACACTAAGACCCCCCCAAAATAAAAGGAAAGCTAGAGAATTAATTTACAATGTTCAAGTCTGTATGTGTGAATGTGTGAAAAAGGTACAAAAATATTCCTAATTTTTAAGTAATGCTATATTTATAAAAATCACAAATGAACTGACAAAAAAGACAAGCAAATATTTCCAAAGCAAAATTCTGGACTCAGCCTCATGCCACAGAGGGTTTCTGCAGGTGTTCGCCTTTAGGAAATCTGTGTGAAATAGACACCGCGTGTCACTAAAGGAATGCTTCCTAAGTGTGTAATGGATCTCTGGTGAAGTAAATACAAGAGGATTATATAGATAAACAAACTCACATAATTGATGAATATTGTATTTGCAGAAGTGAAATTTGGTACAGAATGTAACTAAATTCATCTCTTAATTATTTAAAGATGATTATTTGGTTGTGAATTAGTCTGTCTGAGACCTGGCTCACTACTCCATCATTTCACCCCTGCCTGCTGTTCCCATTCTCAGTGCTCTGTCTGTTTATGTGTTCTCTTCCCTCCTCCGGACATCTACTCCAGACATTGCCAGGCGTGAGTCAGAACTCTCCAACAAAGACTTCCTTGAGTGTGTCGGTCCATAGTCAGCTCTCCCTTCTTCTTGCTCTAATAACTGTCAGGTGTATCAATAACTTGGGATTGCTAGTCATATTGCACTGGTATTTCATTGTTATTTTGGTACTGGTATTTTCTCATCTAAATTCTTCATACCTGTATTACTAGAGACCAAGCCTTGTATCTATCATGTCTCCCATATTTCAAACAGTAAATGCATATTTTAGGGCTGTGATATTCATTTAATTAAACAGAATGTAATCTAAGCTTTTTATTTCCCCTTTTCTGTTACCCCGATGTTGACGTATTTTCACTATCTGCTCAATTAGAAGTCAGTAATTCAAAAAAAATCATTTGCAAAGTAACTTGAACATATAATGCAATACTCTGCTCTTCAAAGGTGCAGATGCTAGAGAGTGTACACACACACATGTAGAAGCCACATCACAGGTTCTTTACACTGGAAAACAATGCACTGCTCTGTGTATCACTTAACCAAATCATCCACTGTATTCATCTTAAACTGTGTTCTACAAAAATACAGTGTTTAGATCCTCATCAAAATAGTAACATCTACTACTAGTTATTAAGAACTCAATCCATTAGGCATCACTACATCATTCGGCTTCAGACATTCCACGAATTTCCAGGCTGAGCTGGGGAGAGCACTTACCTAGACTTAACAGGGAGGCGGCTTGGGGAGAGCAAGGGGAGTATGTCTGAGCATCACTGCACCTTTGCAGTTAGCAGGATCATTATGGAATGAGTGCTCTAGCAGATTTCGGGAGCCAACATCTGTAGCATTCACAGGTCTGTTCGGATATGTGTACACACCACGAAGTCATTTTCTCCGTAATCATCATAAGGTTGACTGTTATTATAACTCAACAAAGTTGTTAATTCAATGGAGAAAATCTGACAAAATAACCTGCATTCTGATAACTTATTTAAAAGATTTCTATAGAAAGGACTTCAGATAACACTTTATCTTTGAATGAAAGCAGAAACACTTCACCAAAAACCTAAATATTCTTATAAGCAATAAAACATTCTCATTAAAAATATAAGAAGGTGAAGCTCAAAAAGCGGAGACCCCAAATGAAGCAGAAAGCACTTACAAGGTAAATATAGAGCCATGGTTTTACCTACAATTGTTTTAAACAAGCAGTTACAGTCTGTAGCAGAAGAATGTCAAACCTACATAATCATTAATGAGGTGCTGTGATGGTTTCATGAACCTACTAGCAACTAATAAGGTCAAAAAAGAACATTTTTGGCAAAGACTCAAGGTCTGAATTTCAGTGATGAATTCGTTGCAGTACCTTACCTTCGGGCCATGTAAATAGCAACACCCAATAAAAACAAGACGTGGTTCACGTGAAGCCAGAAAATTAACATTGTTCAATGCAGCTTTACTCTTAGTATAGAAAATTACTCTTTGTTGTTGCACCACTGACCTCCATTGGGAGCCTTCCATTTATTATTCAACAATAACCTGCACTGAGTTCAGTTTTCATCCTAGAAGGAAAAATTTGCTCCGTGAACCAGCACGTTTCTGGTTGCTGAGGGCAATCAAAAGCCCTTGATTAGGTTGCACACCATGTGCGTGTGTGCGTGTATGTGTGTGCACACAATGCGTTTGACCCAGACTTTCAAAATATTGCTCTTGAGGTAAGGATTTGGATTTGGGGGGAGTACGGTATGTTTGAATATATGTTTAACTATGTCTTAGATAAATTTAGAGAATAAAGAGTCTTCAAAATGTTGACCTCTTATTTTTGGTTCTTCTCTCCCCTGTCTCCCACTGTATTTTTCTGCAATTCAGAGCATTTTAACCTTTCAATTTGATCTTATTTTCTTTTGAATGGATAGCATGGTACAGGTAAGCCATAAATTGCGTTATTGCACACTAATTACTTTTCTAAAGCATGGTAGGAACTAGCTATTGCAAGCACTGTTATTTATCCTAATTGATCCCAGCTGAGCTTGGAAGGGAGCCTGGCCTGAGAGTCTTCAAAGACTCGCCAAGAGACTGTCAGATTTGATAACTCACACCACTCTGAACTTGGCTCAGGGAGGTCAGTTACAGAGTGAACACTAAGCTCTCCCCGATATTCAAGCCTGCTGAAAAATGCAGATACACTGCCAGCTGACTTGCAAGCCACTAGACTTTCAATGTTGTTTTAAGAGGCTCATGTGTTCTTGGAACTGGGGATGGGCTGCTTAACAATGAGTAGACATGCGGAGCTACAGAGCAGATGTGACTGTCCTGTGTGCTGGGAGGCACAGGCGTCTGTTAAGACACGGCTTACACCTTGGTCTAAAGATTTAGGAGAACCTGGGAATATAACTAAGCCTTAAATTACGCATCTTTGATCGAATAACTGAATGCACCCATGAATTTGTATTTTATTGTTTTATGTTACATTCATCTTTTCTTACATAAAATTCCTCGTGTACAGATTATACAAACACTGTTGTTGCTTTACATTATCTAAGCTCCAGATGAATGATCTTCTCAGTTAATTTATTACACTAAGCTGTAAGCACTCCGAAGGAAAGAAAACATTATTTGTCTCTTCACTGTTATGGCTTCTTTGCCTAACATAATCCCTGGATGCATGATGGGCCCTCAAGAAATAAGGATTTGTTGGACAAATGAATACATAAACAATCGTATGAATGAAGAAATGGGCAAACTGCTCGAAGGCTTTGTTTTCTCTGAGTTCAATGAACTTCAGCAGTTGAAGGATGTGTTAGATAACTAACCTTATCGCGGTAGTCATTTTGCCCTGTAGAGCACCATGTTATACACCTTAAACTTACACCAGGCTGCTTGTCAATCATAACAATAAGCCTGGGAAACAGAATTCAATTGCAAATAGATATATAAACATTTTCACTATTGCCACCTTTAAAGACGTTTGGGTAGAAATATATCATTTACATCCGATATTTCTGGCAGCCTATTCAATTTCAACCTGCAGGTTTTTGAAATCTCATATCATTCATGCAGAATTTTTTAAATAGTACCTGAAATTGAGAAAATAGTATGTTGAAAGTTTCCTTTTCTTCTCCGTTTTCCAACTGATGGACGTGTGCCGCTTCTTTGTATTTCTACAGAATGTGGCTTTATTGTCATAACGCTTTGTGTTCTTTTTTTCAATTTTATTTATTTTTAGAGAGGGAAGGGAGGGAGAGAGAGAGAGAGAGAAACATCAATGTGCGGTTGCTGGGGCCGTGGCCTGCAACCCAGGCATGTGCCCTGATTGGGAATTGAACCTGCGATGCTTTGGTTCGCAGCCCGCGCTCAATCCACTGAGCTATGCCAGCCAGGGGATTGTATCCTTTGTTGTCATGATGGACCTGAAATTCTTTTCCCTTCCTTGAGAGGCAGGGGATATTTTCCTTCCCCTTGAATCTGGGTGGACCCTGTGACTGACTCTGACCAGTAGATCGCAGTGGAGTGACACCTTCCAAATGTAACTGCCAAGCTTAGGCCTCAACAGACTTGAAATTTGCTCTGTCGTCTCTGTTGCCATGGTCCCTCTTGGAAGCCAGCTGCCATGTAAGAAGGGCAGATGAACACCGTCTTGTGCGGAGAGGCCAGCTTGGCAAATGGAGAGGAAGAACATAGGTAGGAGCCCATGGATCCTAGAAAAGTGAGTGAACTTCTTGGACCTCTGAGCAGAGTGAAGGGAGAGAGCAAATTGTATCAGTCATTTCCTTCTCAAACTCCTGATCCACAAACATGTGAGCAAGTAAAGTGACCATTGTTTTAAGCCACTAACTTTTGGGGAACTTTTTATACATGACAGTATATAACAATGTGTACTTTCATCATTTGTAAGTCAAGGTCTGTCCAGAAGTTGTTCAGCTGTGTAATATGGAAGACAGAGACATTTACTGAAGAAGATATAAGGTACAAGAAACACTGTACACAGAGCAATGATGCCCCAGTCTCCTTCAGAGCAGACGCCTTGGGACTCACACAGTTCTCCCAATGACCATCAGCTGTCCTGTCTTATTTTCCTGAATCTCATCAACTGTCTGAAATCTTTTTCCTTTCAAAGGTGATTGTAGTTTTGGGAAAAACCAGAAGTTGCTGGGCACCAAATCTGGACTGTAGAGGGGCTGAGTCACCTGGGTGATTTGATGTTTCACCAAAACACTCTACAGGAGACGTGATGCATGAGCAGATGTGTTGTCATGACGAAGCTGCCAATCACCAGTTTCCCATAGCTGCAGCCTTCTGAATCATCTGAATAGCTTCCACAGAGGAATGTTCAAGCTTAACACAAAGTCTGAAACAGATTCGCGTTGTTCTCCTCTCTCAGTCATTTTGAATGTGATGGCCACACAGGACACATGCTCACTCAACAATGTCTACTGCCCCCACTGACTAGTACAATGAAGTCATCATTGTTCACACATGCGAATTCCTGTCCATTGTCCTTGGCTGCCAGGTTATATTGATGTTGTGCAAATTGTTCCCATTATGTTAATAATTGCTAGACTTTTTCGAAATAGACCTTCATATTACTTTCCTAAATAGAAGAGTTTAAATATGGTCATAATATATATTTTGAGAAAAATGAGAAAAAATTTTATAGCATAATGTTTTTTCAGTATGAGCCCTTGAAATAGATGCTTTATTCCTATCTATACCTATAATGTTAACTTTTTACACTGAAGATTAGAAATAGAACTGATTGAAGATTTACCATGTCATTATAATACTTAACACTCAAAACTTCAACTTTAGAAAAAAATGACTCTCAAAGTAATATGTTTATTAGAGTTTATGACATAAACATTTTTAACTAGAATATAGTTATATCAGAGTTCAATTGGTTACACTCTCTTTACCGTAAAGAAGTACCCAAAGTTCCTGGGTTTTTGGAAAGGTGTAATTAAATAATTAATTAAGTAATGGGTAGAAACTCTTTGCTGCCAAATAACTGCAAAATGTTTTTCATTATTTTCGTCTATGACTTTCTATAAAATAATTTGACAAGTATTGACTTAGCAATTACTATAATATAGATAGGTTAGAATAAAGCTGTAAAAATTTTATACATCACCATGCTTTCTTTTCCTCTGCATAGGTTAGGGTTTAAATTTGTGAGTGAGCAGGAACCCAAAAAAGAATGAATTAAACATGATATAACTTAATTGTTGTCTCATAAAATTCCAAGCAACTTTCTGACAGCTAGTTCCACTCTACAAAGTCAAAAGGAGCCCAAGTTCCCTCTATCTTGTAGTACTTTTTTACTGCCTCGGATACTGTGTTAATCTTTAGGATTCATTATATACCAGCAAAGAGAGGAAATGTTGAAAGGGATGGTATTCTCTTTCCTCTAACGACAGACACTACCTGGAAGGTGAGCCCATGACTTCCGCCCAGATCCCAGTGAGTCTAAGTCATATGGCCACACCTAGATGAAGGGGGGCTTGAGATGTATTCTTTCCTCTGAATATTTATTTCTCAAGCTAACACCTTTACTACTGTGGGAACAGGAGAGTATGGATATTTAGATACAGCTAGTGTCTGTCACCTTTCCATCACCTATTCAATCCCTGTGACTCTCTGGAAAAGGTGCCTTCACGACGGTCCTGGCCAAAGTGCTGATGCTGAACACTAATGAAACACTTCCGTTTAGTGAACGCCTCTCTGTTTCATGGCCTGCTTCTGACTTTTGCCTTCTCAGCTGACCCACACACTCCAACGATGTGGCTCATTAATTGCACCTGGATAATGTTCAAGTTCCATCCTATTGCTCCATTCTCGGATAAATTAAACCAACCAGATTAAACAAACTTATCATTTAATTGCTAAAGCATGCTTTACTCAGGTGATATTGGGTAGAAACTGGTCACTCTCTTTTTTTAAAAAAATAAACCTCTTTAAAGTTAAATCGTCAAGATAATGATAACAACTCAGACACTGTATTGCACAAGTGATAGTGAGTTTTCATTATAAACAATCTGCAGCTTTCTTCAATTATACCATATAATGGATATGTAAAGTGTGTCCTGGTCAGTAAGCCTTCCCCAAATTATCAAGAACAATTCACTTTCATTTTGGATTATTCTATCACCTATCATCTCTTTATCTATCATCTATCTATCTATTATCTATCTATATATCCATCCATCCATCCATCCATCCATCCATCCTTATATCATCTATTGGTCCATCTCTGTCACTTATCTATCTACCTGTAGCCAAAGTGCTATGAGAAAGATAATCTTCAGGACAGAAATCTTTTATCCATGCTAGCCTGTTTCCAAGGTGAACCTCATGACAAAGCCATGTTCATTTGCTGCCCCAGTGAATTCTGCAGCATTGAGTCTGAGATAAAAACCCAGTCTTCCACTCCCCCCTTGCAGTAATGAGGCAGCACCTGTGCAGAGACTTTGACGGAGAACTCCGACATCCACTCCACTCGAGGAAGAGGAGGCACATTTACCTGGTGAAGCCTGTGGATGGTACTCTGTTCTCCATGTCTGCCCTTATGAGAAGGCGCCTTCTTTCCATGGACATGTGGAGGGATCTCTGAATTCCACTGTGCCCCTGTAGTAGTGAGGTGGTGGTGTCCCGCCCTCTCCTAAGCTCGTACTGAGGAGATGGTGGGCAGAGTCCTGTCACCCGAGTAACACACAAGTTGGGGGGACCAGAAAGATCACTGCAGAGGATTTATAAACTAAATTGATATTTGATCAACATAACACAAAAGTGAGCTAGAACATGCATTTTGAACCTAAACAGGTTGACCACCAGTTTAAATAAAACATATAAATATATAGAAACCTTAATCTTATTACATAATACTCAAATTATCCAAGATAAAGTTCAGAATTACTCAATATACCAAAAACTATCAAATGAGAAAAGACAATCAAAAGAATTTAACACCAAGATGATACAAATGTTACAATTGGACAAAGTTTTAAAGAAGACATCATAAAATATTTCAAATAGTAATTATATATACAGTGTAAAAATAAAAACAGACAACCTCAGTAAAAAATTAGAAGTTTTATAAAGTCAAAAGAAAATTTTCTATGTAATCAAAATAAAAATCTAACAAGATGGGCTAAATATACGAGTGAAAATGACAGGAAAGGGTCAGTAAGATTAAAGACAGATTAATAGAAATGATCTAATATAAGCAACACAGAAAATGAAACAATACAACAACAAAAATACACTGAACTTAAGGGACTTCTGGGACACTAAGGGAACCTAAGATTTGAACCACTGGAGTCCCAGAATGACAGGAAAAGAATGCAAAGCTGGAAAGTTATTTGAGAAATAATGATCCACAACATCCCAAATTTGCTGAAAGGCAAACCTACAGATAAAGAAACCAAATGAAGTCCAAACAAAATAAACTTCAAGAACTCCATGCCCAGACATGACACAGACAAACCTCTGAAAATCGAAATGGAAATTTTATTCATCATTACTTTTATTTGGCCAGAGTAAGGCTAGAACAGGCTACCAAATATTTTTTAGGGTGCTGGAATCCCAGTAGAAAGACACAACCCTAAACAGCCTACACAACACACAGCAACTAAAAAAAGCTATATTTTTAGTCTTGTTGGTTGATATTCGACCCAGCTGAACAGGGCAACCAATGCACAAAAACAATTCTTTTATTTTTTAAGTCTGTTTGATATCATTATAATTGTCTGTATTTACTCTTATTTTCTAAGATATATTACCTTTATGTTTCATACTTTGGTTTTACTTATTTTTATTAATCTTATTTTTTCAAATGTTCAAATACTTCTTTTCTTTAATTTTTGAAACTCCTTCAATACTCTCTATCCAAATAATTCACATATTTCATGTTGGAGCTGTTGTCCTACTTTTATAATAATAGGTAATTTCATAAAAAGTATGGGTCACTTTAAAAAATTTTTTGTCCCTTCTTCAAACATATTTCAATTCACTAATAGAAAAGATTGAAATATACTAAAACTGGGCATGATTTTTGAAACAACATAATAAGTAAATCATAGTGAGTATTGAAGAAACAGAAACCTTGAGACTTAATCAATATGATTCAAAAGTAAAAATTAATTTATTTTGATAATAATCATGATCAAATCAATCACATCTTCTGTTGTAGGTAGAAACTGGCTGTTCCGCAGGTGTGTGAAAAAAGCATTCCAAGGGCCCATGTGCCCTTGGCAGGCTTCCACATCAAGCCTATCATTATTAATCTCATCATCCAAGCAGATGACCTTCTTTGTGAACTGGCTCAGAGTCCTGTCATTTCTGTACAACCAAAGTCTCTCCATGTTATTTGTTACCTACTGGCATGAATGTAACCGTGATTGATGCAAACCATCTTTGCTTCATCTCACTCCACAGCTTTGAATGTTAAAATTTCTCATCCTTGAAAATGAAGAATTACAAGAAAAGTAGTTCTTAACATCTACCCCATGTCCATGAACCTAGTAATCGTGTTTTTTTAAATCTTAATTATAACTCCTACTACTACTTTATCCTCCAAGTTCAAAGCCTACTTCTGATTTCCATTTCCTTCACTGTTAGCCGGGAAGCTGAAAGCAGCCTTGTCCTCTGCCACACGAAGCCTCCAAGGGCCCCGAGACCCAGGACGTACCACTGTGACAACACGGGCCATTTTTTGTAACATCCGCTATCTGATTTTACTACATCTGCTCTCAAAACTGCAGTTGTTGAATTTAAAAAATCAAAAACATGCTGGCCATATACACTTCAAGTTACTGTTATTCTCATCATTCCTCATTACTTTTAAAATCATTACATTCCTTTCAGCAGGTGTTTTCAAAAGCTCTTCCAACTAACTGCCAACTCCGCTGTTCCCAAGGAAGCCAATTTTCCCCATCCTCAAAAGCAGCGAAATCAAATGACAAGGATTATTTTACCTCCATCGATCCATTTCAGAAACATATGTTGAGGAACTTGTGAGGGCCAGGTGCTAGAGACAGAATAAGATTAAGCCAGGGTTCATCTATTACAAAGTTCATTTCTGGAACGAGAAACGCATAGGCAGTGATTTTGATTTAGTGTAATGGTTACACCGGTGGTGGTTCTTTCTCCCCTTCCTACTTCTTTTTGTCTTTATCTTTATCTGCTTTTGCTTCCTACATTGGAGGAGCAAATGTCTCTCTTCTTTCCAATGGTCTCTTTTTAAGTGACACATATATGCCATTATCGTACAAGTGCATGGCTATTTTGGCTCACTGCTTAAAAGGGCTTTCCGCCTTCATTGTGCCTTTCCTTTTCCCCAACCTATAAACATTGTCAAGTATTAAGGTGAAAATTGTCTTCCTCGGGGTCTAATTATTTCTTGACAATGTAAGAATAATTTCCTCCACTTTGGGTATCATTTGTTCCTTATATACTTAAAATCCAGCTTCTACCTTTACCACTTTAAAGTTTGCCTTACCAATTTCCAATCCAATTATCTTCATTCATTCTTCCTCCTGCCAAAAATATCTAACTTTCTGAAATTCTTTTCCATTCACCTTTCAATGATTGCTCCGGCAGGTAAAAAAATTTATGCATCTTTCACATAGTAGTGTTAGTGCTTTCCTTCTGTGAAAACACTGGACACCTTCGGCCTCTCAGAATTAATGTCTGATTTCACTTACTGTTTGCTCATGCACTATCGTGTTTAATTCATAATTGCTTCCACTTTAGAACAACATCAGTAGTAGAGCAAAGAAACCGAGACAAGTCTTTAGACAATAATAAACCGTCAGATGCCATGTCTTTGAGTTGCTGGGTATGGCAGGTGAATCGGGGAAATGCAAGGTGGCTGATTACTGCTGAACTAAGGTCCTGCAAAGACGCACAAGGCTTCTGAGCTCAAACCCTATTTGCAGTTCTCCATAGTGACAATACCATCCCCCCACCTTTTACCTTTCAGCAGAGGACTTTTTTCTTTTTTTCATTGTTGTTCAAGTACAGTTTCTCCATTCCCCGCCTGCTCCCCCCACTGCACCCATTCCCATTCAGCAGAGAATCTCTGGAAGAGGCAAGGGTGAGCTGAACAGAGTTATTTGCTCAAATGTTAAATAATCAACTTCTGGGATACTTGATATTTGTAATAGACTTACTATTTACTTCATTCTGATGCTTATTACTATGTATTAGATTTTGATACAACTTTTAATAACACTGGGCCAAAGTGACTAACATATTTGCCTCTACCCTGCATAGGTATATAGATCCTGAGATAGCTGGAATCAATTTTAATAGCCTTCAGGACTTTGCATATTCATGGCTGCCATTAAATGAAACTAATTTGATGAGCACAGTTTAATGTCAGGATTGATTGTGAGTTTCCTGAAGCTTCATCCACAGGAAATTTGAATGGCAAAGATCACTTTCTTTTGCGTTATTTTTCTAGGAGCGGACGGCTAAACGAAGGAACAAATGCCGATATCCTTTATTGTTACACTTATAATCCTAAACAGCGGCATATAAAATATGGCTTGGGAAAACTTTCAGGTACATCATTAATTAAGCACCAGCCTTGATGAGTCATAATTAACATTTATTTTGTTTTTTCTTATGCTTAATATGTTTTAGAGCATATTTTCTTTAGACCACATTGAAAGTGTCTTTCCATACCTATACCACAGATTTGATTATTCACCTAATTGGGGGAAGAGGTGAGATTACAGAAACAATTTGATCTCTTCAATTGCAGGAGTAGATCCATTGATGTCAAGGAAGCCACACTAAAATGGTCTTTGGGCAGGAGGAAGCTTTTATCGAATTATGTGCAATTGCATTTTATGAAGATTTAAATCAGCCTTGCCTACCACATAGCTGGGCAACAGTCCATGCTATATCGTGAATCACTGAAGATGGCTGGGAATCACAGTGGAAGTTTATTGTGGCAAAATTAGCAAAATAACACCATAAAATGATTTCAGATGATGTCAGTATAAAGGTATTAAGTTCAAGTGACTCTCGTTGTAGCAATATACTTTGAGAGAGGGAAGAAAGCGGATTTCCTTAGGAAAGACTCTGAGCTGAGCTAACAGAAGCTAAAATGAATACGTATTCAGAGATGTTATAAAATATGCCATGGCTTCTATAATGGGATAACTAGTAGCATTTTTCTATACTGGTGACTGATAACACAGTTGACTTGGGTTTAAATCTTAGAACATTCCATCTGCATTTTATATGGTCAAGATGACTCTCTCCAGCAAAGCCATCATTTAGAATGGAAGGGCAGTTCTGAAGTGCTTCCCAAAGTAAAGCTTCAGGAGTTCATCAGCACCAAGCCCTTATTACATGAAATGTTAAAGGAACTTATAAGTCCCTTAAGGGACTTACTTAAGAAGAAATAAAAACTATGAATATTAAAATGACAACAAACTCACAACTATCAATGACTGAACCTAAAAAATAAAAATAAAAGTAAAAATAAACTAAGCAAACAAGCAGAACAGGAACAGACTCGTAGGTATGGGAATCATTTGGAGGGTTATCAGCTGGGAGGGGGAATGGGCAAAGAGGGAAAATGAGGAGAAAGGGGAAAATGTGTAGGGAGCAAGAAGCATAATTAGGAGGAACAAAATAGACAAGGGGAAGTTAAGAATAGTATAGGAAGGAGAGAAGCCAAAGAACTTACATGTACAATCCATGGCCATGAACTTAAGGGGGGATCACTGGAGGGAAGGGGGCTACCTGGCAGAGGTGGGCACAGGGAAAATTAGAATGATTGTAACAGCATAATCAATAAAATATACTTCGAAAAAGAATTCTAAGATTCTATTCTAACTATATCTCACAAGTCACTGAAATGAAAATGAAATCCAGGAGAACCTTTTTTTCACCAGAATAGTTCCTATTCTGCTTGATCTGATGGGCCTCAATTGTTGTTAAAATGTCACCATCACTCTACAGATAAAGTTTCTTAAGCACATACCATTAAGGCAAATGTTCCTGAAAATATATTGAGAGTTAGTAATTCCAAGTGTTTTCTAGGATGTGGAGCAACTGGAACTTTCAAACATTCTGCTCAGGCAGAGTAAAGTAATGTAATTACTTTTGAAAGATTCATCCATTTCATGTAAAGTGAAACATACATTTACCCTCTGACCATGCAATTTCACTCCTGGGCGTTTACCCGAGAGAAACGCTAATGTTTGTCCCAAAAGGTCTTGTAGAAGAATGTGCATAGCAGCATTACGCAGAATAGCCCAAATGGAAACAATCCCAGTGTTTATCAACAAGAGAGTTAAGCCGATTGTAGAGTAATCCCCGTATTGAAAGGATGAACTGCGGATGCATGCAACAGCATAGATGACTCTCCTAAGTGCCGTGCTGATAAGAAGACATCCACAGAAGAGGCAACAGTGTGATGCCATCTACCTGACATTTCAAAGTTGATCAGTGGTTTCCTGGTGCTGTGGGTGACTGTCAAGATTGAATGCTAAGTTTCATTGTATAGTAGGTATAATTGTATATACATTTGTTGAAATACATCAGCTATATAACTATACTGTCTATTTTATTGTATATAAACTATATATAATATTTTGAATGTAAATTGATTTGTAGTATGAACACATTAATACTAAAACACACCAACAATGTTAAAGGAATCCTTTATGAACATTTCTTTTTTATTGAATTTTTCCCATGGCCATTTGTCCCCCTTATACCCCACTCTCCCTGCAATCACCACACTGTTGACTATTTCAATAGGGGTTCAAAAGTCGACAGAATTTTAATGATCATTTCGATTAAAAATCAAAACAAAACAAAAGGAAAACTGTATAACTAGAATGTGATTTTTAAAACCATGGCTAAGAATAACTGCATGAAATCCATGGCCATATTTAATTATGAAATATAAAGGCTTTGCAACTGAAATTAGTTTAAAAGGGAAGAAGGAGAATTCTTTCCCTAAGAAGGTAAGATATTTTAGTATTGAAGAAAAATCATTATTTGAGGACGTTTTGATTAATCCCAGGGCACTCAGGCTGACTGACTAAAACAAATAGGAGAATGCGAAGGGCTCAGTCAGGAGGACCAGGACAAGCGCGGAGACTGCCGACGCGTCCTGCGTGAGGGTAATTCAGAAGAAAACATCTCCATACAAATCGAACCCATGAAAGGAGTAAATCTCGACAGGACACATAATACATAAGACCTGTGCAAAAAATTATAAGAATTATATACATATATACCATCTTGAATAAATAAAAAAATTTTATGTAAGCAATTTATTGGAAGTGTAAATATTGTATCCCATTTTTTCTAGATTAACTTACACCTTTGTGGCAGGCAGGCAGCTGGAGTATGAGGACTTCGGCGTGACAGCGGCAAGAAATAGATTCTGTCAAGAAGAGAAAGGAGCTCGGAAAAGGATCTCCAGGGCCGGAGGAGAGTGCACCCTGCCGTCACCCTGACTTCAGCCTGAACAGACAGCCCAGCCACAGTGGGCTGGACTTCTGACTTTCAGAACCATGAGCTGCTAAGTTGGTGATGATAAATTACACAGCAATAGAAAGCTATTGTGACATTTAAATATTCCTGGACAGAGTCCCGATGGAGCATTTTCAATTTTGGTGTGGTGAGTCTAGTAATTTGGAAGAATGAGAATATTTTTAAGTTATGAACACATAAGTAAAAGTTTGAATAAAAATAAGTGACACCCCAAGAACTTATAGACATAATTAAATGTGTTTTATTGTCTCAACAATTTATAAGTGTATTGTGAAAGAGATTAGAAAGCCCAAGGAAAAGTTCTGTTGTTCTAATTTATTTTTTAACTTTATTTTTATTGTTGACACTATTATGGATGTCCTCATTTTCTCCCCTTTGCAAAAATCATCAAAATCAATAAGACAAACATTCATCACTCAAAAGGTGCTTGAAAATTAATTCATTGGTTCCTAACAATATAAAGATAAATCACAGTTTGATTAAATATTTAAAGCCCAAATAATTAAACCACAATAATCTAAGAGAAAATAAGCTTAGAAATGGCAATGACCTTCTACATGTGAAATAATGCGAGAAAATAAGAACTTTCTACATGACAAAAACATATCATTAAAAAGACTAAAAGATACAAAATATTTGCAGGGAATGTATCTGTAATATAAAAGGAACTTTAGGCACTCATTGGCAGTTACAAAGTAGTCACGGGGATGTCAAGCACAGCATAGAAAATGTAGTCAGTAACACTGTATTCAGTACCCAAAGTGTAGGTGGGTACCAGAGGCATCAGGGGAAGACTTTGTAGAGTATACGATTGTCTAACCACTATACTGTACACCTGAAACTAATACAAAATAATTTTGAATGTAAACCATAATTGAAAAATATTTTTAAAAAATCATTGAGATCAATGGGGAAAAATGTCGGTGGGCAGAATAGGTTTCTCAGAGTAGGAGTAATGGAGATGTGTAGAAGTACATTAGTAATAAAATAAACTAAATAAAGCACCCTAGTTTCCATTTATAAAATTGGAAAATGTAATTTAAAAAGTAGTAATGCTGAAATAGATACACTGTATGCAACTCAAATTGATGTTAAAATATTCATATTCTTTGAAGAAATAATCTAACTTCTGGGAAACCTATCATAAGAAAATAATCAGGAATGTGGAAATTATTTATCTACATAATACTTAAACTAATAAGATACTGGAAAGAATCTAAATATTTCATAGTGGGGAAACTAGACTAATAAGTTATGGTATAATTATATGGCAGAATATTGTGTCTAAGATATTTCAGAAAAAATTAATGACATGGGAAAATGCCCATAGTTTTTTAAGGAGCAAAGTTAGATGTAAAACTCTACATATATTTGTCAATTATATTCAAACAAAAATAACTGGAAGACAAAGCCCCAAATATGAATAATTACTTCAGAATTTGAAGACTTCAGGACTTTTATTTTCAAAATTATCTTCTTTAGAGTTTTCTTTCTTTCATAGGCTTTGTGTGGAAAATCCTTATTAACTTCTTAATCCATAACAGAGTTACATACATTACTATGTCAGCTGTTGCTGTATCCTTGCTACTAAGAGTGTGGGGCAGTCCATTGACATGGGCATCACCTGGGTGCTCCTTAGACATTCAAGCCTCCTGCAGGGAAAGTGCTTTTCAAAATCAGATGGGCTTCGGGGATCATGTGATTGCACTGAGATTCAAAGAGGCTACTTTTTCCCCCTGCTTCCTCACCTCACACATTGTTCCCTGGCTTCTGCTGTTTTACTTTAATATCTTTGTGCTTTAGTTATACCCATGTTTGAGCAGAACAAAACTTTTTTTTTTAAAGAAAAAGCATATTGCTGTTTTGGCCATGGCTTTTAGGTAACACTGGTCTTTTTATAAGTTTCTTTTTAAAAATAACAATGTTAATACTATTATTAGTGGACTTAATATTCTAAGCACTAATTTTGTTTTGAATGGAAATATAAAATATTGTCCTCATAGGCTCACGTAAAATTCATCTAGCAAGGAATTAAACGAAATGTCACAGTGTCTAAAACTTCATTTTCTGAAATGGAAAACTTTATAATTTTAAAAGCTGAAAGACTCCATTAATTACCCATTACTAAAGATCCATGATATTAAACTGTGTGTTAAAATTATTGTCTTCTATTATCCACTAATGTGCTATGTCCCTGGTTTTTACAGAGATGTTAAAAATGAATTAATCTAATGACGCTGACCATAATGTTATTCAATCTAGCATAAATACAGTTTCTTAAAAGAAATATGTTCCTGCTAGAAAAAAGTCTGCACAAATGAGGTTTTTTTCTTTTATAAAACTCTGAGCATTGTTGAAAATAATAAATGATGTGCATTAGAATGCAACTTTATAGTTTTTTTTTAACTCAGAGCTAATTCAGTACTAAAAACTCATTAACTTACTCATTTTAGATGTCTTATACACATACCATTCTTCACCGACATGCCTTTGACCTTTTTTAACTTAAGGAGATTCCTGGTGTATAAAATGGGAAAAACCGTACTTGGCATGGTGGATTATAAGAATTAAATAAGATCACACAGGTTCCTCACGAGTTCATGACTGTCAAAGCCACGGTGGCATTCTGTGACTAACAGCTACTATGGCTAAACAGGTTTTATTTTTAAAGTACTTTGAAATATAAGTAACAGAAATTTTTGGAAGTAGATGTAAATATAAATATTTCATAGAAGTTATTTTAGGAACTTCTGAAGGAATTTCCCTCTAAATATTATAATATGTTTTTAAGCATTCATAATATCTTGAGGTTAAAGAACACTTATTAAAAGAGGCCTATTAGTTTCTTGACCATTCATCTTAAAACAACTTATTTACAAGTTAATAATTAATCACAGATTGAATTTTAACCATGTGTAAGCCAAGGAGAATGAAAAAGCCCATGTGCACAGCTTGTCTCCAATTACATACTGCCACGGGGGTCAGAAGAGCTGGGTTTAGACTCTGTTCTTCAGCGAACCAAACCATTAATTTTCTCGGAGACTTAATTCCCTCATCTGTACAAGGCAGAATGACACCAGGTTCTTGCTAACTTTCTTCTGACTCAAAAATTTCAAAAGTTTATATTCCTCTAATCTGAATTTGTCTCCTTATAGTAAAAAATGAGAATTTTTATTTCTTTTACATTATTCAAAATATATATTAAGAAGTTTAAAATACACTTGTATTTTAGAAGCCCATGTCCTGAAGAATATTTTGGAAGAACACAGCTATTCATGATCAGCCGTTCCAGGAACACACAATGTTTTTCAAGTTTTGGTCAGTATCCTCAGAGGTATGTAGCTCATGTATGATCTTAGACTTGGTTTTTATTTAACCATTTTTCTTAGGAAGCTAGGAATACTACTAAGGCAATATGACTCTAGTTGGGGGATTTAGTCAAAAGCATAGAAAATCTTCAGTAGGAAGCTAGATTAAGTCCATACAAGAAACTTGATTCAATTCATAATCAGAAGCTTGGCTTCGTTTTCATCTATCATTTCTATCTATCTATCTATCTATCTATCTATCTATCTATCTAATCATTTATCTATTATCTACCTTTCTATTTATTATCTACCTATCTATCTATTTATCTATCATCTCTCTATCTATGTATCATCTCTCTATCTATGTATCTATCCATCTATTGCCTATCTACCTAATCCACCATCATCATCTACCTATCTTCCATCTGCCCACCTTAGTAGAGGACGTAATTTGTTATAACTCATACAAGCCAGTGCACTCTACAAAAATTATGTTCACAACAATAGCTTGTGCTTCTGTTTTCTAGAAATAAAAGTATTGAGCTTGATATCATGAATATAATATCATGCTGGCCATGACTGTTTGTAAGGAACATGGCTTGGAAATTGAAACTGGAATGTAGTCATGCAGAATAATGAAGTTCTAGCTGACACACTAATAATTTATTTTTCACTTAAATGAAAAAGCAACATATTGAATCACTTTGTGAATGAATGTATTTAGAGTAAGCCGTAGACCACGGAACATGTACTAGCAGGATGATGATGATTATATTTGGACCAGATGGACTTTCTGGGTGGTCTTCAAAGTGGAGCCCAGTAAAAGATCCACTGCAGCAAGGTAATTTGAAGGCATTCATAAAAGCCCTGGATTGATATTGTGTGGTCCATATTACATTAAAAATAAACCTGAATATTTTTGTAGAGATACCTAATACAAGTGTATTTATTTGGCATACAAAAGCCCTGTTTATAAGATAACTTAATGGGCTATTTCAAATATTTCAGACTATGAATGTAGTCTAATCAGGTTTAAAACTTGGACAAAAATCAATTTCAATTTATATGAAAATTCAGTTTCCAAATTTAGGGATAAATCATATGTTATATGTCAAGTTTATTCTTAGTTCTTTAAGAAAAGGCAGCAAAACTGAACATTTGTTCTATACCTCTTCTCCTAAATACAACTTTTATAAAATAATATTAATATAATTAAAACATATAATAATTGTAGATTTATTGTAATAAGTATGAATTCATACCATAACTTTTAAATTTAAATATCAATATTGTCAGTTTTGCATATAGATGTTATTTGTGAAAATGTTTAAAACTATGAATAAGGATATCTTACACATGGACATACTGAGTTCTTTAGCTAAAATGCTCTTTTCAATGAGCATTATCAGAAAACTTTTCTTGATGAGAAGATCAGGATACTCTTCAAATGCAGTTACACAGTTTTTTTCCCCCTTATTTATATCATATACACATTAGACAAAAGTGTAGCTAATGTTTTACAGGTATAACTGTAGTCTCAACAACACTATTACTGAGAAATTGTGAATTGGTTCTCTGGACCCAAATCCCTTGCTCTGTTCACCAAATCGTAAGATGTACTCTCTTGCATTAGTGCAGTTAATTGAGAAAAAAACAACAATGACAGTTCATGTATTCAAAGGAATTTCAAATTTGATGTATTTCCCTGATTAATTTGCAAAAGAGCTTCAAATTTTAGTCTGACTATGCGCATTTTTGTTGGTGGCAACATTTTCTTCAATGTATCTGCCGTAGAGTCATAAAGTGGTGTTTGCACAGGTAAAATAACATCATGGTCTGTCTGATGCAGTAGTGGAACGCAAGTTTCGTGAGTGGTTTCAGGTACTTTACACTCTGACTAGTGTAGAGATGAGTGGCTGGCTTTTGGCTGTGTTATATTCTTGCCAATACTTACTCTTTCAGAATCGCACAGCTTAGTCAGAGATCTCTTAACTGTAAGATTTAGAGGGATAGTAATCAAGGTTGTAATCTTACCATTTTTAATTGGAACACACTTTTAAAAATTATTTTAATAGTGACTTTAATAATTTCATAATAACTTTACAGAAAAAGCACTTGAGTTAATATTGCCTATATGCCTACAAATCTTAACATGTGATGAACATTGTTTTAACATCATAATGTTAATTTACACTCCTTGCAAAGTAACATGCATTTTACAAGATGTGCTTTAAATTTCTATATTAGTACATTTTGTATTTATTCTGTAGGATAATTTTCATTGCATATTGTATTTCTTAAATGCATTACACATAATGTATACAAGTGGAATAATGTAAGTGATCTTTCAGGACTGAATGTCATTTTATCATCACCAACAAACCTGGAGTGTCTGATTCACCATGCCAAAAACCGTGCCCGACAGGAGCTCCAAGACCAAGAAGAATTTAGGGAGAACTAATTAGCTCCAGGATGAATCTATTAAATCTTGTCAAGTTATCAAAATTCTGTCATTCTCCGTGCATTTGTGCTGCATATTTTATATTCTATTTTTTCCAGGAAACCTAGTCAGTATGAATTAACATTTATACAACGACTTCAATAAAGTCTTTGAACAATGTCATTCTATAAAACAGACCATTTAAACAAGCTCTCAATTAACAACATGATTCTTAGTACAAAAAACAGTATCAAATAGTTGGTCTTAAGTAAAAGTAGACCAACTTACCAATGAAACCAAAGTTATCATTATTTCACTTAGCTCACGATGAAGATTTTACTAAAGCTGAAACTAAAAACATTTGGAAGCACATACACACAGAAAGGTAATGATCATTAACAATGAAATAGTTCCCTTTGAATACATTTTATTATCTTTTCTAAAAATATATTTTATTGATTATGCTATTACAGTTGTCCCATTTTCCACCCTTTATCCCCCTCTGCACTGCACCCCCTCCCACCCACACCCCCTCCTTAGTTCATGTCCATGGATTGTACCTATAAGTTCTTTGGCTTCTACATTTCCTAGACTATTCTTAACCTCCCCCTGTCTATTTGTACCTACCATTTCTGCTACTTATTCCCTGTACCTTTTCCCCCATTCCCTCCTCCATCTCCCTGCTGATATCTTTTTATCTCTTAAACTTGATGTGGACCCAAACCACCAATTTGGGATATAAAGTGAATATAAATTTAGTACCTGTTTTAAAACAATAAATTTGAGTAATTTTTTTTAGTTTTTCTTTCACGAAATATGTGCATTGAAAGAATATGGAAAAATTCATACCAAACGATTAATTGGTTATTTATGAGGATGGAAGTGGCATTTCATAGGAGAGGAAAAGTTAGAAGGGATTTTTTTCCTGAATATTTGTAATTATTTGTTATTTTAAATAAGGGGAACATATTTGTGTATTACATAGTAATTTAATTACATGGTATTTTAAACAATGAAAATTAAATATAAAAATTAAATTTTACATTGACCTCTCACCAAGAAAATCAGTGTATTTGTTAACTCAGGATGGAGCATGTGTCATGAGAAACTAAAGGTCCCGGGCAGCTGTCATGAAAAATTTGTCCTTGCGTTCCTTCTGTGCAATTATGTGCTGGTGTGTGAGGTGGGGATAGGGAAGCCCTGACTAGGGATATGTGCTGCTTTTAGTGGTGTAAATATTCCTGACATGATCAACTATAAGCTACCAACATGATGTCACTGAACGTGAAATCAAAGGTTGCACACAGTGGCACATGAATATGACAGGCATAAGTTACCTCCAAAACAAAGCGAATAATATTTAGTAACATTGGAAGTGATGTTTGGTATTTGTTACTTTTTGTAATATAATTCACTTAATTCTGAGTGCACACAGTTTATATTTTTAATAATGCATTTCACAACCAACAAATTCTTAGAAATGTAACAAATGGCCTTTATCAGCCAGTGCTGGTGGAACTCAGCAGACCACTGGTCCTTTGGCTCCTTGCTCTCCATGGTAGCTGAGTTTCCTCAGAGGTACATGTATCAGTCAGCATTAACATCCTGGTCCTGAGTGAGGCAGAAAAGCAAACTAACCATACGAAAATATATGGGCAGAAGATTATTTCTATTTTTATTATTTAATTATTATCAATGTGATCTTTGATGGCAGAAAGATCGACAGTATAAATATTTCAAGATTATGTGATCATATTCATAAGCTGGGGCAAAAAAAACAATATACATTATTTTTTATCTATCATATATCTATGTATCATCTATCTATCTATCTACCTACCTATCTATTATCTATCTATCTATCTATCTATCTATCTATCATCTATCTATCTACCTATCATCTATCTAAACATTTGGTTGATATTGTTTTGTGTTGTCTTAATTTGTTCTATCTTGATCCCAGTCTGGAAAATCCAAACTAAATTTCCAAATAGCGATAGAGATGTTAAAAGTGCAGGTGATCTTCAGCCCACTGCGGGTTTTCTTTCAAAGCAGAACACAGAGTGCAGCAGCTATGCACCCAAATGGGCTACCTGGCCAGGCGACAAACGAAGCAGAGAGGGCCTGCCTGCTCCAGCAAGAAGACTTGTGAATTCATGAAAATAGTCAGATGTACCTTCATAATTAATGTCTTTGGCCTGATAAAGTCTACTCAGAACTCACTGGAGTATAGAAAATAAATGTCTTCTTTGTTTTGCTTTGAATACAACCATTTTCTTGTAGAATTGTAACATAGGTTTGGGCCTAGGTATAGCCCCTTGAAATACTTCAATCTGTGTAATGGCATACATCAACGTTTAAAATATGTCTGATTCCACCATACACAAAAATAAACTCAAGATGGATAAAAGACTTAAATGTAAGTCATGAAACCATAAAAATCCTAGAAGGAAATATAGGAAGTAAAATCTCAGATATTCAACATAAAATGTTTTTTGATGATATATCTCTTAAGGCACTGGAAATGAAGCAGAAAATAAACAAACAGGACTACTTCAAATTACAAAGCTTTTGTACAGCTAAATAAACCATCAGCAAGCTGAGTAAGGAACCCACCGTATGGGAGAACATTTTTGTCAGTGATACGTCTGAGAGGTTTATTCTCCAAAATATACAAAAAGCCAATACAACCTGATGCCAGAAAGATGAACAACTCAATTAAGAAATGGGCAAAATACTTGAATAGGCACTTTTCCAAACAGGACCTACAGAGGACCTATAGAAACGTGAAAAAATGCTCAACACCATCAATAATCAGATAAATACAAATTAAAACCTTAATGAGATATCACACTTGTCAGAATTGCTTCCATCAATAAACCAGCAGACAATAAGTGAGTATGTAGCGATAAGGAGACCCTAGTGCTGAGACCCTAGTGGGAATGCAGACTGGTACAGCCACTGTGGAAAACAATATGGAGTATACTTAAAAAATTAAAGATGGAACTCCCTTTTGACCCAACAATTCCACTTCTGGGTACATACCCCAAAGATCCCAAAACACCAAACCAAAAATACATGCATCCCTATGTATATAGCAGTGCTATTTATAATAGCCAAAATTTGGAAACAGCCTAAATGGCCATCAGTGGATGAGTGTATAAAGAACCAGTGGTACATCTACACAATGAAATACTATGAAGCAGTCAAAAGGAAAAAACCTCTTACATTTTCAACATCATGGATGGACCTGGAGAAAATGATGTTAAGTGAATTAAGCCAGTCAGTGAAAGAAAAATACCACATGATCTCCCTTGTATACGGAATCTGATGAACACAATAAACTAACAAACAAGATGGTAGCAGAAGCTTAGATACACAGGACAGACTGACAGCTGCTGGAAAGGAGGAGGGGAATGGGATGAGAGATGGTGAAGGGATTAACTGAAGAACATTTATGCATAACCCATGGACATGGACAACAATGTGGGGATTGGTGTGGGCTATGGAGAGGGTGGGGCTTTTTTAGGGAGGGGAGGGGAGAAAAGTGGGAACAACTATAACAGCTTAAACAATACTAAAAACTAATAATAAAAAATAAAATAAATTAAAAAATATAATTACTGATAAGACAGGATTTACATCTGCCATTTGCAATTTGGCTTCCACATATCTTATGTATTTTTGTTTTGCTATTCAATTACTGCCTTCTTAGCCTTAAATTGATATTTTCTAGTTTACCATTTTTATTTCCTTGTTATATTTTTCTATATTTTTGAATAATTTTTAGTAGTTGTGATTAATATCTTACTTTATAAAAATCTAGTTTAGATTAATAAAAATGATTTCAATAGCATTCAAAAAATAAAATATGCCTGATTTGGCAACATTTAATCATCAAGATTTCCATTATTGTAGAAAAGTGTCAATAATATCACCAACGTACATTGATGTAGATCTGACTTTTTATTTCAAAAGGATTTATTTATTCTATAGTTAACTGTAAAAGAACTGTGGCAGTTACATTCCTTTTTTTTTAAGCCAAATATAATTTTTTTCTCAATTACAGTTTATGTTCACTATTATTTTTAATAGTTTCTGATGCACAGCATAATGATTAGACAATTATATACTTTGCAAAATGGTACCCCTCATATTTCTAGTACCCAACTGGCACCATGCATAGTAATTACAATATCTTGAGTATTCATTTTGATGCACTGTGTTCTCTGTCCAGAGAGAAAAACCAAAAGGACAAAGTCATAAAAAATAACCCCTCCAAGCACAAAGTGGGGAGTTCCATCCCTTTGTATGTCTAGTTTAGGAGGGACTTAAAAACAGGCAGGACGAATAATAGAAAAGGTGGGTCTGACAAACAAAATAGAAACAGAGACAGGGACGCATAGAGCAGACTGGCAGATGCCAGAGCGGTGGAGGAGTGGGGACTGGATCAAAGAAGGTGGAAGGAGTAGCCAAAAATCATATATTTGTGTATATAGATGTATATTTATATATATGACACATAGGCAAAGATAACAGTGTGTTGATAGCAAGAGAGAAAGAAGGGTAGGGGGCTAGGCACAGGTGAGCAAAAGTGGGGAATGGGGACTGAAAGAGACTGCTTGGGGCTGTAGGTGCACCATGCAGTGTGCAGATGTTGTTTTGTTGAGTTGTATGCTTGAAGCCTGTATGGTTTTGTGAACCAATGTCCACTCAATACATTCAAATAAAAAAGGAAATATGGTATATATTTATAATGTAATGCTATTCAGCCATGAGAATGAAATACTGCCATTTGCAGCAATATAGAGGAATCTTGAGCTTGTTATGCTAAGTGAAATAAGTCATAAGAAAAACAACAAAAACAACAGAATTTCCTTCTTATGAGGAATGTGAAACAAAAAAGAAACAAACAACAAAACGAAAACAAACTCCTAGAGACGACAGAATGGTGGTTACCAGAAGGGAAGGGGTTTGGGAGGAGGGCACATTGGGTAAAGGGGGTCAATTATAACATAATGGAAGCAATCTAGACTTTTGGCGGTGAGCAGAGACTGGAGCACACAGCTTTCAAATTATAACGTTGTACACCTGGAGTTTCTACAATGTTGTTAACCAATGTTAGTGCCTCATAAATAAATAAGTAAATAAATATTCTATCTAAAAATTAGGAAATGAGTGGCTCAAATAAAGGCAATGTGATCAAGGCCTTGACCTTTTAAAAACAAAAAAAGAGAAAGAAAGAAAGAAAGAAAGAAAGAAAGAAAGAAAGAAAGAAAGAAAGAAAGAAAGAAAGAAAGAAAGAAAGAAAGAAAAAAAGAAAGAAAGAAAGAAGAAAAGAAAAGGAAGGAAGGAAGAAAAAAAGAAACAGGAGGTGGGTTTGGGAAACACCTGCTTTTTATTCAATATAAGATGGCCAGAAATTTGCTGCTGATGACATTTCTAGGAAACTTGCTTGGCATCAGTCCTTTGCATAAGAAATTAAAACAAAAATTTATTTTCATTTTTTAAAACAAATTTATTGTTGTGACATGGTTAATAAAATTATATGTTTCAAGTGTACAATTCTATAATACAACATCTGTGCATTTACCTCATTTTTTCATAGTGAGAAAAGTTGGTCAAAGAGACCCTTCGGAGAAATTTGTTTCCTCCTCACTTCAAAAAAGTATGATGTGATTCAAAAGGTGACTTTTGTTTTTCATCATCATAAAAATGAACAGTAGAATGACCAAAGGAGGAAACACTTTAAAGCGCTTACTCAATATAACACAATTGAAGCTAGAGTGGACTGTTTTTCTAAGGAGAGCTTAACTGGATCACAGTAAGATGATAAACACTCCCTACAATTTAAAAATTAAATAAATATGCTGAGAAGCTCATTCTCTCTTTAACTACAGTGAAAGGAAAAATAAATAAGTCCACAAATGAATATTATTTCTGCTAGAACTTAAACTGATGCTAAATTCAAAAGTATTTCTGTATCCAGTGGCTCTGGAACTTCAGCATGCATTGGAATGACACAGATGCTGGGCTGCAGTCCCAGAGTTTCTGTCTGGTGCATCTGGGATGGGGTCTGAGAATTTGTGGATCTGACTTCTTCTCAGGTGCTGCTGTTACTGCTGGATTGCAGGCCACACATGGAGAACGGCAGATATGAACAATACTATATATTGAATAATGGTATGGACACATGATATAAAATTATATGAAAACGCATGGACATGAAAATTGCCAGGTTTAGAATAGTGTGGGTGTGTGCGTTGGAGAAACTGATGAGTATTCATAGTACGTGAATACATAGACAGGAGTACACAGAGCGTGCCTCTGTGTCAGAAAAAAATATTTCCAAGAGTTAAACAGAGTGGATAGATGAGTGTGTGCTGTATCATTGTTCATAGTTTTCATTTGTCTTGAACATTTCACAATTTATTTTTTAAAAGAAGAAAAACTGTTTAATTACTAAGTAGTTTTAAACTACTAAATTTGCATAAAGTGAAGTGCTGCCGATCAGGTACATTCTATTTGCAAAAATATACAGAACTGTTAGCTTTTTCGGTACACTTTTATTAGTATTTATTTAGTGCTGAATTTCCTCCGGGGTCGTAAGTTTTTGTTTCTTCAGTTTCTTCTAGGGTATCTTTGTCTTCTGTGCAACCTCCTCTTCTGGTTGAGGAGCAGTCTGCTCCTGTTCACTAAGGATCCCTCACTGTGGCAGGGAGACCTCATGTGCGGGTCAATCCACCCGTGAGCTCTGCAAATTCTACACGACATCTTGGGAGCTTTGTTCACCTGGATGTGCTCAGTGGCCAGAATCTACATCTAAATGATTAAATTCAGCTTTGCTCTCTACGTTTTTAAGCACATGCAGTAAAAATTCAGCACTCTTTTTGGGCCAAAGACCCTGTGTCCAGTGTGTTGTTTGGGCTGGGCACACCTACCAACTCCGCCATTGTACCAATGGGATGGTGCACACAGCTTCTGTAAAGTGCCATCCTTCGGATATTCGGTGGCTTTTTGGATATGCATACCCTCGATGGCCTGGGTAGTTTCACAAGTGTTCCTCAAGTGAAAACAAAGATTTTAACTTCTTGATTTGCATGAATAGTGAAATATTTTCAGAGGTCACTTCAGGCCACTTATGGGAAGAGCCAGAGCTGTTAGCTTTTAAGTTTCTTTTAATCAAATGGTTTAATATAATCTGAGAAAAATTAGAAATTCTTCAGAAAGGTAGTTGTCTAAATTACATAATAGAGAAATATATTGGTAATGACTTTGCTCTTTTCTGTTTATTAGTTTATTAAACAAATACTTATTGAGGACCTACCATGTGTCAGGAAATATAAGCATTGGGAATATAACAGTAGCCAAGATAAAATCTTGTTCTTACAGAGCCTAACTTATATAAAAGTTATTTTATTTTTTCTCAGTAACAAGCAAAACAGGCAAACAAATAATATATCACTGAAGTTGATCTTGGTAAAGGAAAGACTAACAAATATAAATTAAAAAAATAAATCCAGTTTTTAAATCCAAAAACAGCAGTGAGAAAATGAAGGGATTCTAAGGTATGGAATTTCCTCAAGATATGCTGATAAGGAAAAGTGAATCTCATTGCAAATATATGAAATTAAAATTAAAACTGTAAGTTTAATTTAATTTTTGTGGGAAATTTGCATTAACATTATAATTTTCTTCCTTAAAAGTCACAATTTTCTCCTAGTGTTTTTATTCCAAATTTCGAAATCAGTAATATGTAGTCATTTTTTTTCCCTCTGAGTATCTCACTTACTTACACATACAACACATTTTCCAAGGTTAAGATCTCTAAGTAGAGCCAAAGTTTTGGGAGGGAAGGTCAAGTTATTGGGATGAAACAAGCATTTTTTTCCTCCAAGAATAATCCTCCCTTTCAGTTGGGAGTAAATAAACTAACTCAGTAATAAAACATGAATTTTACATGTTCATTTACTGCTTAACTAATTTATTACTCAACAAGCATGCTTTGGGTGTCTAATAGGTTACTAGCATAGGGCACAGCACTCACTGGACATAGATGAGTCAGATACGGTCCTGTTCTCAGGTAGCTTTGAGGTGGATGGAGGAGATATGAAAATGGACAAGTACAACGTGGACAGAGGAGAGGTCTGATAGAATAAGGTAGTGGAGGATCTTGGAACATCAACACACACTAGACAGAACAGTCCAGGATTCCCAGAGGGCGTGCTGCTTTGAGCTGAGTCTGCAAAGTGGAATGGAGTTGTTAAGCAAGGAAAGTTAGGACAAACTGAAAAGTGATTGTAGCACTATAGAAATGACTACAGCATTTGCTTTGCTCATGTTTGTGACTGAGGAACTTGAGAAAAGATGATGAAGAAATACTGATTTGTGTTTGTGTGTGTGCATGTGAAGCCCTCTTTCTGGTTCCTGCTGGGTTAAAAACCTAAGACTTAATTCAGAGACTTCAATCCTCTATTGGAAGGCAGGCACTGTCATGGTTTTCAGGCACTCGGTCGTGCACGAGGTACGGTCTTCCTGTCTATGAATTTATTCTCTCGTAGGAGATTTGCCAAATTGCTCAAACTTTAGGAGCATTAAATACACACATTTTACAAGGTGGAAGGTATTAACTAGACCTCAGAAGAACTATATGTGCCTTTCCAACTCTTAAATTTTGTGATTTAGTACTATGAAAACTCAGTTTATACATTTATTTTTTGTAGGTCAAGTATGTAAACCTTGAAAGATAGGCAATGATTTCATCAGCAGAAACGCATTTATTCCGGAATGGAAGATGAACTACATTCGGGCGTGGCAGCCACGGCAAACCACAGGCGCGTCCGAAGAGCAAAGAGAGGAGCGCTGATGTGATGAGAAACGAAGCCGCTGGGGAGAAGCTGTCATAGACCCAATGTTCACCGGAGAAAACGGGAGTTTGGAGTGGAGCGGCTTCCTATTGGCTGGCTCATGGTGGTTTCTCATTGGCTTGCTCTGTTGCTAGGCAAGAAGAAAGTATTCCTCTTGCCGGGGTAGTAAACGAAGCTTTTTCCTCCGGAGAAACACGAGGGACACGTCCTGTCGGAGTCTGCCAGGTATGGGGAATGGCAATGTGCAAGAGTCCACCTCTTCAGGACCTCCAAACTCCATTCTAAATGAGGTTTCCTTTATTTTTACAAGTGCACTTCCTTATGTACATATTAAGTTTGTCTATTGGATGATTTTGGATAATTTTTAGTAGACTTTTAGTACACTATCTTATTTGCATATTATCTGAAAGGAAATTCAAAACAATACTAAGCAACCGTCAAACCAAACAAACAGGACAAAATGCTGGTTTTGATCCAACTACAAAATGTACCAGTGTTCTCTCTGCTTTCTCTCAAATAGAAAATCTCATATTGTAATTTATTGTTAAAAATACCTACTAGATATTGTTTTGGGTTATTTATAGCTCTGATATATTAATTCAGGTAATAATATGCGAGTAAAGGCATGTCTTCTTTTATACTTTTATCTGATCTACTTGAAATAGTAGCAACTAATGAGAGGTTATTCACCCAAATATATATTAAATCATGTATATAAAACATACAAACAGTCTGGGGATATGGCTTATAGCACATTTCCCCCTTATAACGAGTTATATTCTGCTGGTGTGCTGCTGCTCATGAAAAAGTCTGAGCGTGTATTAAAGTTTTGTGTTTTAAATGCGATCATTTAAAACATGACCAAATCCTTTAAATCTTAAATTATTGTTTCTTTGTTAGCAATATTAAAAGGAATAGCATTCACAATTAATTAATTTTTTAATTAAGTTTTAAATTCCATGAAACTGGAAACTACGTTCGACATTCTTATAAATTTTTACTTAGCTGTCATTGCAGATAGTTCTGGCTGTCAGCATGGAAAAAGGAGTGAAACTTTCTTTTTATTTCTGAAGTTCAGTTTTATGTTTTGTAATATGCTCATGTGGCAAGTTTCAGAATCATGATTAGTAAGTACCATACTGACATGAAGATTTCATGTAAAATTACTTCACTGGAAATATACCATTTAAAATGATGTTTTGATAGGACAATGAAGGGACAAAGGTGATTATGTTGTTTTACTTTTATAAACATTTTTATTTTATTCTAGTGAGGAGGAAGAGGTATCTATCACAAGGAAACTTTTAAGTTATACTGCTACTTGTTTAGTAGAATACTTCAGGTATGGGCACTCCATTAAGAAAGAACTGCCCAGAGCTCCTGACACACATTGTTCCAGAACAAAAGTTGTGATTTATAACTCATCTTAACAATTTACTAGCAGCACCCATACTTACTATGCTAGATTAAAAGCTAGCCTAAGACATTTCTTGATGTATTATTACATTTATAGGGTAAACTTTGCACTTTTAGTTCTAAATCATTGACTTGTGCACATCAAATATACCGATTTACATATGAAAGATAAAACAAACCTTATCTTTTATGTGTAAGTCCTGTCATAGCAATTCTCCATGCCTACTAAAATGCATTCAAGTGCATATCAAGAAACCAAATGTGTGATGGTTTTGCCAAAGAGAGAAAATCCCTCCCAAGACCCTTTCTTTTTGCATTCTCATCCTGAAATTAAGAGGTTTGTAAGAAAATGAGTTTTCCACCAAGACTTTTTCCAGATTATTTCTAGGCTGGTAGTTTTATTGGTGATGTCTTGGTACCTCATGTTTAAATATAATATTTGATAATTCCATAAATATGAATGGAAACAGATTCTCATTTGATTACCCTTCCCAACATAATTTTTTCTTTTTGATCTGGTTTGTGAATATTATTTGCTGCATCAGCTTCCCCTTCAGATTACTGTAAAGTCTGTTGAGCATTAGTGTACTTGTGACCTCGGAGCTTTACCTGTAATTTTCTGATGTTTTCTGTTTCTCAGTAAAACTGCTAAATTGCATTCTTCAGTGACTGTGAATTCCACACTGCTGGGGGTCGGGGGCAGTCACGTTACTCAACAAGAAATGTTGATCAATGAACCTCTGTCTTCATGCCCATTCCTAAATAGGATGGCAGAGGTTCTAGAATAAGCCAGTATTTGGTTCTACTCCTTTATATTGATGCTTAACATTTAAAATGTCATCTGTCTTGGTAAATTAGAAACATTAGAAAAATTTGTTAAATTTATGTTTTATAATTCATTTTGAATTTCCTAAAACAATAATGCAGATTAGTGGAGCCTACTTGAACTGTAAGAACTTTTGACCCAGTCAATATCAGAGGTAAGTATTTAACATTTGTCTCTTAGAATAAGCCCATAAACATGTTTGCTTTTTGAAATTCTTAATTCATAAGCTTGGTTGGAAATGCCCTATGTCCACTGACAGTCTAAGGTTCGAACCCCAACCCTTCCTGCACCTTCTCTAGTGGAGCTTTCTGCTTCCTAGAAGGAGTTTCATTTCTTCACCCTCCAATATACCAACCTTTCTTGTTCTTCCACTTTAGCCCAAACCAGTGGGAATTAACTCATTCAAAACCAAATTCTAGAACATTTTGAAGACATAATTTTGCTTCTGACGATTGTTTTGGGCTTCAAATTTCAAATATCTGAAACCCAGATAATGTTAGAATTTAAGTATGTATGATTTGGGTGCCCTGGTACAAGATTACATATAGAAGTGACAGGTTTTAGGGTCAGTGCATAAATCAATGATATACTATTCTTTTGAATCCAATTTATCTTCTATTATCCCTCCTCTCTTTTAATTATTATGGAGATATTTTCGAGGCCAGATTCAGGCTAGATAGCACTACTAACAATAACCAATATTTTGCAAATTCGTATTATAACAAGATTAGTAGGTAGCAAGTTAGTTGCTTACACATTAGAGAAAATGATACAAGTCTTCATAAATTTAGAATATGGATATCAAAATAAATTTTGAATTATTTTTATAGCTATATATCTTCGTATTTCATATATGTTCCTCATTTGACACAATGTAAGTTTACTTTTTTAAAAAGGAAAACGTTTTAATCCCACAAGATATTTTGAGGTAATTGCATGCTGTCATTGTATTTTGCCAAATTTCAGGAAAAAAAGTAATAATGTAGGAAATAGATTTATTTTCACACTGACTCAGTGTTTTGCTTTCGTTGTGGTGTAGGGCTAATGTAGTTTTTAAGAATTTTAGATATTTATTTTGTGTGATTTCCCTGGACCAAACTGTATCCTGTTTGAATTTTGGTACCTTATAATGGGAAGCAACTTCGCAGCAAATTAAACTGATTGGGTTTTACAGTTTTTCTTTGGAACATCTTCTTCCCCACCCCCATCTTTTCTGTCATCAACCAGCAATTACCCACAGTACACTCACTATGTTACCTGATTTTTTTATGAGAACTTCTAGTCACAGAGAAAAAACAATTTTCCCCCTAAATGTTCTGTTATAGAATTTTCCTTTCACAAAGCATCTATCTATGTTCCCCATTACAGTGATTAAAATCAGTTTCATGTAGTGCCAACAAGAAGATCATTTGTCTCCCTCAAAGAACTATTGTAAACACATAATCTCTTTTATTTATATTGCTCCTACTGTATAAGGCCTCTTTTATAATATCGCTGATTCTAGGGTCACACTGTCATGTCCTGGATCTTTATAGGTACATAAGATCTTTCATCTTGCTCCAATATTTGCTTTAGAAATAGATGAGATTCGAATTTGGACTTGGGTAGCCCACACTACAGAGAGCAGCAGCCGACTTATCAGGATCCAAACCCCCTCCCTCCCATCTGCAGGAACTGACAAATCCAAGTTGGACAACAGATCAGATTTTAAGGTCTTCTCCGACCGCATGGGCTGAAAATATAATTTGAGTTCTTTCACAGCCTTCATCACATTAAGAATGTTCCAGGATACACTGCTTTATAGCACTTTCTCCTTACTCCCTATAATTAGTATTTAAGCCAATGCTTTAAAAACACTTAAAAATATACTTTATAAACTTTCTATCTTGGAAGAATGCTACAAACAGTCCCCTTCATGGTGCCAAGTTTGCCAGCTTACCAGTAGAAAGTCTCCTTAGGGAGCACCACCGGTTACCATCCCTACCAAATAAATGTATTTTGAGGTTAATGCTTCTATACCAGAGGACTGTCTTCTAGCTAACTAGGTAGAGCCAGATTTGTGGTATGTTTATCCTTGCTCTAAAAGGATAGGCCTACTCCAAGAGAAGCTGACATTTCTCCTCCACTAGTTAGAAATTCTAAAGGGTTACAAAAAGAATATGTCAGAATACCAGAGTTCAAATTCAGGTTTAACTCTATATTAATTATGTGATTTGGGGCAATTTTATCACTTAAACTTCTGGGCTTCAGTTTTCTCCTCTTTAAAATGAGACTAATATGTTAGTTATGTCATGGTGCTAGAAAAAATAAACCTTGGTTAGAAATAAGCAATCAATCATTATTAGCAATAATTGTCTTTTTAACATATTAACTATTGAGTTATTCATCCTTTTTCTTCCTATGGAAACCAGGTTGAATAATAACAAAGCTGTCTGGAAAAGTGATGGTTGCATTTACCTTGATGAAGTCCCAACCTAGACATACCTTTAACATACTATTTTATTTTTATTTACTTCATAATATATGTATTTATAGCATAGAAGTAAAATATAATCAATCCAATATTGTACAGCACTTTGTATATCACTCAAATATGCCAGCTGAGTTTATTACATGTCAAATCATTAAGTAATTGAATCTTTTTAAAATTTTTATTTATTGATTTTTTGAGGAAGAGAGGAAGAAAGAAGAGGGAGAGAGAGACAAAAGCAAGAGAAGGAGAGAGAGAGGGAGAGAGGGAGAGAGAGGGAGAGAGGGAGAGAGAAACATCAACTTATTGTTCCACTCATCCATGCACTCATTGGTTAATTCTTACATGTACCCTGACCAGGGATCAAACCTGCAACCGTGGCATATCGGGATGACACTCTAACCAACTGAGCTACCTGGTCAGGACTAATTTAATATTAATCGCCTGATATTATGCAGAGGTTTTTTTTTTTTTTTATTTGGCTAGAACATTATTTTATTGCTGAAATATGTCTTTGCGATATTTAGAAATATAGGTTGGAGTTCTCATAGGGCTAGAATACTTTGGCTTTTTTCCCCAAATAAAAGAATGGAATCTCAGCTTTTTGCTATCTGAATATTTACTGTCTTAAGCAATTTCGGAGATGGATTATATGTAGTAAGGATTTTATTTGCTATCTCATTTAGTCTCCATTATGCTATTACACTCTCTGTTGGTTTTCTTCCACTTTCAAGGCCTCAAGAAATAAAGTACTGCTTTTCATTTGTTCACTAATTTTACATTCAGTTGCACACACTGTGACTACTCTTGCACTCACCCCTTTACTGACTTGCTTTCTTCAAGTTGGTCAGTCCACTGAGTAATGGTCTTTTGTTGGTCCCATCTTCGCTTGTGGGAATCTGCAGTATTTATCATCACCGATCTTTCTTGTGTTTGACATTCGCTTTTCCCCATCTCTCTGATATGAGGAAGTCTCTGTGAGTGTGAGTCTGTTGTAACGAGTTCCTCATCCTTTACGCATTCTCTAAAAATAAGCATTCAGCGAAGTTCTTTCCTTGGCTGGTTTCCTCCTGGTGGGCAATTTCAGTCTTTACTTTGCAGCTAGGTGCCCCTTAAAACTAGTTTGAGCCAAATTCTGGAGTTCTCATTCAAATTTTTCATATACTTACATGATATTTCCAAGATGTCTCATTGGCATCTTAAATTTAAACCCGGCAAACTGGACTCATGAGTTCACACCCCAGCTCTTATTTCTGATGTTCCTCATCACACTCCCTGCACGTTTATTCTTCCAGTGACCCTGGTTGGAAACCTGCGTCTTCAGAACCCCTTGTTTCCCCTCATTTCTCACCAATAATCAGTTTCCCCATCCTACTTTTTAAAGCATACTAACATCTATTGAATTTATTACTTAATCTTAGTCTTTATTACCCTAGATCATACCCTAGATGCACTGTTTTGGGTACTATAATAAACCCCAACTGGCTTTATCATATATGAAAACTGTTCACACTTGAACAGTTTAAGATGAAGGGAAGTATTAAGCACTAAGGACATACATTTGTTTGAAAATGTAGTGCTTGTTTTGGGAACTTTAAAACATAGTAGAGAGGTTTATACAGGTAGAAGCATAAGATCTGAAAGGTAGTTAATAGTGAAATCTTAAATCCTAGACCATTGAGAAATATTGGCGACGATGCTTTATCTCTCATGTTTACTGTTCACTTTAGTATCCATAGTGCCTAGCAAGTTTTTTTCATATTTAAGATGTTCAAGATATCCTTATTTCAGAAAACAAAGAAAAATACTGCAAGTGTGTTAATTGCTAAACACACAGCAATTTATATCTTTTAAAAGTACCTAGGAGACAAGAAATGTATTTCTTTTGCGTCCATGGTTTATTTTAAGTATTTAAACAATAATATAAATTTTAGTGTTTTCTTGATTATTACTGATTGCTACATATATGCACATATACATGTGTATTTCCTGAATATATTATACACAGACACATGCAAGTATATGCACTATATTCAAAAATAAGTTAAAATTGAGTTTTGCTTTGCTTTAGAATTTTTATTTTTGGTCTGCTCTGTTTACAGAATGTCTATCTCTGTACAATTTTTGATGAACCTCTTGAGCTAAAAATAGTAACTTCTGGAAAAGAAATCAGTGTCAGTACTTAGCCATATAATTCATCCTATATGGCTGATACATTTATCATGCAATGATTCACATACATGTGGCTTTTAAATTTTTTTCAGATATATGAGGTCATACATCATAGATTAATATTCCTCTCATGCCCTCTCTCCCACATCCATACACAAATATTTCTTGTGGTTAGTGATATTAATCCATTCCTGTGGTTTTGCAGGCCAGGGGAATATAGTGTGGTGAGCCTCCTGATTTAAGACAAAAAGGCTGATGGTGTTCTTTGGCTTTCTGTCCTCTTGGCTGTCTGGAGGCCCAGTATCCATGGGAAGGATTTGCTTTGTTTTTCTAATTATCAGCAGCTGGGTGAAGCAGCATCCAAAATGGGGGGAAAGCAGCACAGAGAACTTCGAGCCATGCAAATAACAGGTGTTCCCGAGGATCAAGTTCTTAAACAACCCTAGGAGTCAGATGAGATGCACTATGCAGCTGAACTGGCTCTGACAATAGACTCAAAACTTGAGGAATTTGCATACAATAGCTGATTTGGTTCAGTGCCAGTATTAAACAGATTTAACAATTTTTCAGATGGCAATTGTGGGTAATGAGAGTGAAAGGTGTCATAACATGGAGCATCTATACAGAATACGTTTATTTTGACTTGGTTTGTTCCTCTTTTTCTATTTGTCACATTTCCACTCCAGCACACACCCACACTCATATGTTTACGTATTCATGTGCATGCACACATGATCACTGATAACTTTGTCTGAAGTATTGCAATGACGTACAGGGTCATCTGTTATAGTTTAAGTTATAAATTAAATAGATTTCAAAAGAGAACAAGAACACTTCATGAAATAGCTCCTTGGGCTAATCGAGTTGCAAGTCATTAAATTATTTAGAAAATTATCTTGAGTTTATAAAAGCTGACATAAATGGTAGCATGGTAGATTTAAGCAAAGAAAGGTAGAACCTAGTAAGTATCTCTTCATGAAAATAGTCTTCAACGAATATAAGCATACATCAAATTTATTAAAAAGTCATGCTCTCAAAGACATTATCCCTTCTATAAAGAGCCAATGTTAAACTTTAAGTAATCTACATGTTTTACCAACATGTTTATAAGGTGGGTGAACCAGCCCTCAATAACCAGCTGGGTTCTTTCATTAACATGTCCCGATCTGCTATCTTACAGTGCTCAGAGTGTACCACAGGTTGATGGGTGTTAGAGAAGCAGTGACACCAAGGAGAGAGAGAATGGCAAGAGGACACAGTTAAATAAAGACGCTCCTCCTTCGACTCACATTTCTCTCCACTCCAGCACACTAATGAGAGCCAGGAGGAGGCAGCCCGGAGCCAGAGCTTGCCTCACCCCGCCCCAGCTTCCTGAAAACATCTGGGTCTCAGATCAGATCCAGGATGGTTTGAGAGAAGCTCCTTCTTACATTGAATTTGAGATGAAACTTTAGAGGGTATATGTTTCAATAACTAAAAGTTGTGAAAACATTTTGGAATCTGCTCCAATGACACTAAAGGATTAGAAAGGATGATTGACAAAGCGTAGTTGAAAATAGTGATTATAAAAAAGCGAAATAAGATCATTGAGTTGAAGCTGTGTACCTCTCTACTCTCATGTGGATAAAACTGAACTGCTTTCTGCTGAAGAAACCTTGTAGAGTTTTGCAGAATTCCTGAAATAACCTTGTATTTTCTCTTTTACCTCCTTGACATAAATGTAAAAGAAAGAATAGAAAACTGCCTGCATTTCTGGGCAAAATACAAAGTTTGTATTAGAGACAATTATTATTCTATGACCAGATTCAAGTTTGTTATGTCATTTTTAATATCATCAGCTCTGTCTGGGACGGACACTCAAGTTTTCTGTCTGCATCATGTGTATACTTGTTTTCTATATGAACTCTTGTCTTTTTTCATTATCTTTACTTTTAATAACAAAGCATAAAGACAAAATATAATCTTCCCCAAATAGATGCTAATGTATTATTATGGTTATTATTTTACCATTTTTTTCTTTAAAAATTGTTTCATGGGGAAGAGTTGTTACTGGCAGCAGGCACAACATCACAGTAAAGTTTCTGCAAAGACGTTCACATTTACCCTTTAAGATCTGTGTTTATATAAATATTGTTAAACAATAAGATCAACTATTTCAACAATCTTTCCTATATAATTGGAATAATGTCTTGGTCTACAGGGGATATTGACAGGTAATGCTCATATCAATGAAGTCTTTATTAGTAACACTTCCTGGGAAGAAAAATAATTTTTATAAAGACTTCTACCAGACTAACTCTGCTTCACAAAAGAAAGTTTTTTTTTTTTTAAATATAAAAGTTTGGGGAAAATGTGTTTCAAAAAACCTTAAATGTTTCTCTCTGTTGAGCTAAAACACCTACAGAGAGAACATGAGTTTTCTTTTATGCTGAGATGGTGCTGACCCCTCTTCACTGTGTGGCATCTTTCTTCAAATCCTCTGGTTACAGCTTTTCTTCTCTTCAAATTCAAAATTTTTCTGTCAGGAATCTCCATCTCCTAGACTTTCTCAATCCAAATTCTTTACTCTACCAAGATCCTGAGTGTAATATAACTGAATATAAATGTATCTATGAAATACAGCATGCAATAAACCACTTTAATGCATCCACATACATTTTAATACATGCTAACTTCGACAGCTTACAGGGGCTAGTGCAGTAATATGGCTTCTACTGTGCGAGTTGGTAAGGCTAACGTCTCACATTTATGCTCATGTTAAAATTGGTAAAAGGGTTTACAGGAACAAAGTTAAAAGACACATGGATAAAAACTAGGGGGAGGGTGGTATTGGGAGGGAAGATGGGAGGGGGTGGGTGGGCTTGATTGGGAGTAAAGGGGAGGAAACTGTACTTGAACAATCATTAAAATAAAAAAAAAGACCATTAATTATTGAATAGCATTTTTATATAAATAAAATTTAAAACATCAAAAAAAATTGGTATTCCCAACACTGCTCTGAGTATTCTCATTTGCCCTGATTTTTCCATCCTAAAAGTTTTCCAGTGTCTATGCCCCTGTTGAATTTGGGCCATTTCTAGCTGCCACTCAAGATTTTTTCAGTCTTTGCAATTTCTCTTTTCCTTCTGTCAGCCATTTCCTCGTATCCCTGTTCTTCCTCTCAGAAAACAGATTTTTCCATTTATTTCAGCTTTCTTTAACGTCTGAGCCCTGGTCCTGCAATGACTCTGTTTTTCTAGCTTTTTGCTGGGTCGTTAGCTAACCAGGCCCGGCCAGCCTCTGTACGGAGGCTCTTCTCGGTGGGTGGACTGGAGAGCACGGTGTTTTCTTTACCTCGGCCCTAATGAACTTCATGTGAACTGCGGTGCTCAGCTCTTCCTCCGACAGCAGCGTCTGCCCTTGCAAAAAAGATGAGCACGACTCGAAGGTTCTGGGTCATCAACACGTTACTCTACTTAAAAAAATGGTCTAACAAATGAATCCCACACCCAAGAAGAAACACAAAATTTCACCTTCAACCTGACTTTTGTAGAATGAAAAATATAAATAAATAAAGGCTAGGGCAGTGTGCTTTTATTCGGCCAACCAAATCAAGGCTGCTTTCTTTTTCTTTTTTTTTTCAAAAGGCTTGAGCTCAATAAAATGTACACGATTCTTTGCCAAACAATTAAGAAAAATTTTTTTTAAGCCCATGGGTATTTCAAGGGAAATTCAACCCACATGTTTCTCATTCATTTACACTTAATTCATTAAAATGTTGTTTACTAAAAGCTATTTGATGTCCAAGTGCCTTATGAGTCTCTTTATATGACTTTTTATACAATTTTTTTCCTCAAAAACAGGAAGTGGTATTTTGCTATTAACTCAAACTCAAAAAGGGTTGGATTTCATATGAATCACATAGAGCACACCAAGATGATTGTACCTCTCCTGGGCCGTATTTGCTATGGGATAGCACCAAACCCACGAGTCTGAGGAGGCTGTGTGCTATTAATGAAATTCCAAATTTCTCCAACGTAATGCCAAAGTCTCCCAAGAGAAGAAGACTTCCAAAGTCAGTCTTTAAAGGGAAACACAAGACGAATCCATTTCACCTACCATTCTTATGGACGTTATGTTATTATCTCAGAGGCAAAGTGTAATAGCAGAGAAATCTCACATGTGATAGCCTTAGGATACTTGTGCAGTCTATTTATTTTAAAGCATTTATGAAATCCAATTTTTCCTACTTTCCATCTCACCCCGGGGAAAATTGTATTTAAAAAGAGAGAGAGAGAGAGAGAGAGAGAGAGAGAGAGAGAGGAGAGATTGTAATAGAGAAAGCAAACCAAAGGAAAGTGTATGTTCATTGACAATAAGAAACACTCCAGTATAAAACATCACTTACATGTGCTTTTTAAGTTATAGAAAGACTCCTTTAACTAGAGGTATTTAGTAGGGGTGTGCAGCATTTTCTGTGTGACAGAGAAATGTTAGAATGTGTGTACGATGAGTCTGTACATCCTTGGACATGCTTCCTTTACCAGCACAGCCCTGACGACTGTCCTCTGGAACTCTAGTTCAAGGGCAGCTCTTCAGGGTCCAAGCGCCATCCAGCACCACAGCCACTCCAAGTGTTCTGATTGGTGCAGTTTCCAGTGTAGAATGATCTCACGAAAGGAATCCAAGTACCACTGAATATAACCCACACTATTAGTTTGGATCAGGTCTCCTGCAGCCCAAATCAAAACTATTAGAAACACTAAATACACAGAAAACTCTCTCATAATCAAATGGCCTGATTTATCCAGAGCTGGAATCAATCCCACATAATACGTGTGGGATCCCCCATGACTTTTAGTGCCCCCATTATCTTGTAAGAGACGTTTGGGGTTGTTCTTTGTGTTTCAATTTGGAATAGTCTAAAATAGTTATTAGATGATAAAATAAAGCCACAAACCATGTAAATAATATTATGTTGTACATACAACCTTTAAAACACATGAAAATATGACCTTAATTCTATACTATTCTCTGGAGATTCAGAAAATTAATTAAAAGTTTTTAATTCTAATATCCAATTAAAGAGTACTAAGGCCATGCTTAACATATGAACTGAAGTAAAAACTCATACTCCTCATTGGAAAAGAAAGCTAAAGTAAGTGTCCATTGTAGAACTCATTAAGCTTCACAGACATCAAAATACATCATGTGTGAAACTGTGCATTGGTGAAAGGTACTACCTTATCCCACTCAGTAAGGAAGCTCATGAAAAAGACTTGACTGAATGTTTTCCTTTAATATATATTGCTGCCTTATTTAGCAATGCTGTGTAACAAACAACCCTAGTGTTTGTTTAGTGGTTAAAATGGTACTCTTTTTTTTTTCATTCTTTACAAATTTAAAGTTGGCTTGGTGGTTCTGTTAATCTGGTTAATCATTCCTGCTAGGTTTGCTCATGCATCCGAGGTCAGCTGGCAGATTGGCGGTGAGCTGGCGGGTCTGGAAGGACTTCTGCTAGCATGAATAGATCTCCTCCTGTGGTCTCTTGGCCTCCGACAGGCCTGTGCTGGATTGCATGGCAATAGCCGAAGTCCAAGAGAGAGAACAGAAAGAATCTCCGGAGTGTTTTTTCAAGGCTCCGCTTGCATGCCATTTACTAATGTCCTGTTGGAACTCTCAGGACCAAGCCTAGAGTCAGAATGAGAGGAATCTGCTAAAGTTAAAATAAAAAGGGTTGGATTCAGATACACTATCAATTTGAGCCGCTAATACAGTGGATCTATTGTAATTAGCTAGAAAAAACTTAAAGTATTTTTGTCAAGGAAATCCTTCCTGGGACTTTGCTGTGTGAGTTAGCATGGTAGGTGATGCACCTGATTAGCATGAAGACGTCATACTTTCCACTTTCCTTTTTAGTATTTTCCGTATCTTATTTTTTCCAAGTCATAAAGTGAAATTATTTTAAATGGATACAGTAAAATTAAAGGTCTCTGATCCAGTTTCCTTGCTCATAGACCTTTTCTCTGGTTCTTTAAATTAAGTCATCTTTCTATGTGCTCTCTCCCTTAGTTCATCATTCCCCCCCCAAAGTCATCTTTTTCTTTGAACTTTAGTAAATGGATATCTTTATTAGACTAGAGCTACTTTGTAACAAGGAATGTAGCTTTTGTTTTTTGTTCTTGCTTTCTCACTACTTAGCTATCTCTGGCATATACCAGGCACTCCACACAGAGCTAAATCAACATTAAAATCATTGTTAAGCGTATGAAAGGTATGGAAAGCAAGCAAGGAAAATTTCAAAGAACATGTAAGAGTAATCAGCTGTGATACAAAGGAATGAGATTTGAGATTTGATATAAAACCCCAACAAAAGAGGATATATGTGCAGAGAATGAGCAGAGAGGGACAAAATACTAGAAGCAGAATGGATAGTGCCTGCAGTAGAAGACAGAGCTGTAAAAGGGAAAAGAAAGAAACATAATGTACAGCCAGCAGTATGGTGTTGAATAACATCTCTGTGTTTGGATGTAACACCGTTTATTTACTGAAGGACGTCTGGTTGCTTCCAAGTTTTGGAATTATGAGTAACACTGGCTACAAACATCCATGCAGGTTTTTGTGTGAATATACATTTCCTACTCCTTCGGGTAAATTCCAAGGAGCGCTCTGCTCTATTAAATGGTAAGAGTATGTTTACTTTGCCAAGAAACCACTAAACTGCCTCCCGAAGTGGCTGCACTATTTTGAATTCCCAACAGCAATGAGCGAGCGTTTCTGGGGCTTCACATTCTCACCAGCATTTAGCGTCGTCCGTGTTCTGGCTATTTTAACAGTATGTGGGGGATTCTCACTGTGGTTTTAATCTGCATTTCTCTGGTGACATAGGATGTGGAGTACCTTTTCATATGCTTACTTGCTACGTGTATATCTTTTTTGGTAAAGTAGCTTTTATGGTCTTTGGCCCTGTTAAAAGGGCCAGGGTTAGGTTTGTTTTTGTACTGTTGAATTTTTTAAGTATTTTGTATATATTGGATAACAGTTCTTTATCGGATATACCTTTTGAAAATATTTTGTCCCACTCCATGGTTTGTCTTTTCAGTCTCTTGACAGTGCCTATTGCAGAGTAAAAATGTTTAATTTTAATGAATTTGCTAATAATTTATTTCTTTCATGAATTGTGACTTTGGTGTATCTAATAGATTATTGATGAACTCAAGGTCATTTGGGTTTTATTCTATATGATCTTCCATGAGTTGCATAGTTTTGCATTTTATATATAGGTCTGTGATATATTTTGAGGTGTTTTTTTTGTGTGTGAAAGATGTGTAAAGGGTGTAAGGTCTGTGTTTAGTTTTTTGCTTTTTGAGGTTTTTTCTGTTTTTTTGTTTTTGGTATGTGGACATCCAGCTGTTCAGTATCATCATTGAAGTGACTATCTTTTCTCCACAGTATTGCCTTTGCTCCTATGTCAAAATCAGTCAACTATATTCATGTAGGTCTATTTCTGGGATGTCTCTTCTGTTCCATTTATCTGTCTACTCTTTTGCCCAAACCACACTATCTGGATTTCTATAGTTTTACAGTAAGATTTTATGTCGGAGAGTGTCAGCCCTCTGTATTTGTTCTTCTCATGCAATATTGTATAGGAGATGCTGGAGGGTTTTTGCTTCTCTGTATACACTTTATAATTGGTTTGTTAATATCCCCAGAATTGCTTTCTGGGATTTTGTTTAGGATGACATGAAATCCATAGATCAAGTTGGGAAGAGCAGACATCTTGGACAATGTGTGTCTTCCTATCCAGGAACATGGGGTGTCTCTCTGTTTATTTAGTTCTTTGACATTTATCAGAATTTTGTGGGGCTTTGCTTTTTTATTCTGTTAATGTGGTATATTAAACTAATAGCAATTAAAATATTCTTAATTTTCTTAGATGAAAAAATGATTTTTTATTTTTCTCATATAAATCTTGTACATATTCTTTTTTAAAAATTTATACTTAAGTGTTTTGGTTTGGGGAGGTGCTAATGTAAATGGTATTATAGTTTTAATTTCCAGTTTCACTTGTTTATTGCTTATATCTAGTAAAGCAGTTGACTTTGGTATATTACCGTATCCTGCATCCTTGCTATCATCACTCATTGGTTCTATGAGCTTTTTGTTGTTGATTCTTTCAGATTTTCTGCGTAAGTAATCGTGTCACCTCTGAGCAAAGACAGTTTCACTTCTCTTTGCCAATCAGTGTACTTTTTGTTTCATTTTCTTGTATCGTTGCAGTAGCTTGGACTTTCAACACGATGTTGAAAAGGAATGGTGAGAGACGACCTTTCCTTTTTCCTGATCTTTCTGAGGAAGCGCCTACTTTCTCACAATAAGTATGATACCAGTTATAATTTTTTGGTAGATATTCTTTATCAAGTTGAGGAAATTCTCCTCTATTCCTAGTTTACTGAGAAATTTACTTTTTAACAATATATTGTGATCTTAGATAATTCTCCTGATAAAACATTTATTATTCAAAGACTAAATACTTATGTAAAACAGTGATTTTTAAACTGTGGCCCTCCAGAAGTATCATTTTGTTCTGAGAACTTGTTAGAAATTGAGATTCTTTGCCTCTGTCGTAGGTCTACTGTACCAGCCCCAAATCTATAATTTAACAGACCCTCTAGATAATTGTATTGTCTTAAATTTTAAATAAAAACTGATACATAAATTTTAATGTTGTAATAAATTTAATAAATTCAAGAAAATGAACTAAAAATTCTACTAGAATAGTAAGAGAGGTCAACAAAGTGATTGGACATGCAGTTACAATTTTATAAAACTTTCCTATAAATTAAAAATTAATTTATTAGGGAATGAAATAGAAAAATATATTAATTATGCAATAATAAAATCCATAACACAACCTCCACACTAGCCTTTATGATGAAAAATATTGATATCTTACTTGTTGGGGACCACCCTGCCTGGTCTCAGGAAGCTGTAACCCCCTGTGACTTAGGCTGAGTGAAAGACCTCTGGACCAGGGGCCACTAAGGAGACAAAACTTAGTTCCCTGGCATGAATGCTGCCTGTTCTGTGTCAGGCCTCCTAGGCTTGATCAGTTAGACAATGATGGGTAAGATTTCCCATGGAGGGAATCGCCTAAGACAGGCATGATCACGAAGAGGCCTCAGGGAAGAGACTCACGGGGCTGTGGAAATGAAGGGGTGATTGACATTAATCCCTGTTCCCTTGGCTTTGTCAAAGCCTGAGTCTTTGTTCTTAGATGTGAGAAATCCAAGTCTCCTGGCTGCCTTTGTCTCCTGCCCAACTCAGGCCCATGGAAATAACAAAGGGGTGAAGCCCAGACCAGAGTCAGCAGACCCCCGGGGTAATCAGGCCTGGGACATAGAATATGCAAGATCCTGTGAGATCTGTTTGCAGGAGGATGTTATTAACTTGGAATTTAAAGGCACAGACAGGAACCCAAAACAGTCCTTTGGGCCCTGTAATCCTTTCAAATGATAAAACTCCAATCTCTGCCCAGAATCACAGCGGGAGTTCTGTCAGCACCTTTGTAAGTCACCTATTTCTTTTGATCTTCTCTGCCAGACTGTGAATCCACAAACTGAGTCTGCATTCTTAATAAAAATCTGCTTGGGAATAGACACCGGGCGCTCTCCACTAGACAGAGTAGCCGTTCTGTCTCTATTTCCCCATAGGACCTGGTTGTCTCTGTGTATGTTTTTCTCGTGTTTCGAAGAGCATCGCAGCAGGAATGGATACTGCTGGCCAGTATCCTCTACACTTACTGAATATCAGGAAGATACATAGTGTGAAAATGTAAGATTTGTGGGATAAAGTATCACTATAAGTAATATAGAAAATATATTCGAAACAAATAAGTAAAGACATAAATGCATAAACATATGAACAAATTTAATATAAATGACATATTTTTTTGTGTGTCATGTATTATGTATACATACATTTATATATAACCCATTAAATCTCAAACACAATCTTGGAATATAATACAAGAGTCAAGTATTTTTATCCATTATGCTGACAGCATTGAAAGGCCTAATACCCAGTATTGTCTCAGATGTAGAAAAACACATGCCCCTCAAATATTATGAGTCTCTAGATTGCAAAGTTTTTGGTAGGAGAAGGGAAAATTTGGCATTGCCCATAAAAGTCATTCTACATTTGTTGTTTGGCTGGCATTTATACTATACAGCTCTGTTGTGTAAGAATTCTTGAACACATGAAGAAAGGTAAAATTACAAGTGTATTCAAAATTTGGCAATAAGTTAAATAACTTTTAAGGAAAAAAACACAATAGATTTATGTCTATGCAAATATGTAGCAAAGTTCAAGAAGAAATAAACTCCGATAAAGGAGGTTTTATTGGCTGAGGGAAGGAGGAGTATAGCCGATTAGAGAAAAGGAATGCTTCTGTTCCCGAAGTCACTGAGCAGTTTGAAATCCCTGCCTCTGCTCCTGCGCTCATGGGTGTGTGGGTTGCACTGCCCCAGAGATGGAGGGACATGGGTTAGGCACGTTTGATAACAAAACAGCAGGAAGTTCTTCTGAAAAATTCAGAGAGTTACCAGGCAGACATATTCAGATTGAACACATCATAGCCTGAGATGGGATATATCCATCTCCAACAAATGCCGAAAAAGTAAAGAGTTAATTTAAAGTGAGACTTCACTGTCACTGGAAAAGAACAAAATGAGTGGTCTTGAAATGATAGCCCTTGGTAAAGAGCCTTGATAATGAAAAAGTGTAGTCCAATCTAGGCAGATGTCAAGGCTAATTTAGTAGTGCACGTCAGGAAGCTAAAGCTACATTCTGTGGGCACCAGTCATTAGTATCCCTCTTTTTTGCCCTTGACCCATGGATGGCAATGACTTTTTGCTCTTCTTACCCATAGGAGGTCACATGACCCTTGCTCATTTCTTTTAGCCTTATCCATACAACTTTTTCTTCCTTACAGTCTTCTTGTGAATTATGTTTTAGTGTGTTAAAATGTGAAAGGATCTAGAAAGTAGTATAAAATAATAAAATTCTTTACCTTGATTAATATTGTCTAAACACTTTCAATGCTAACTATTTGAGGTCCTAAATCCTAAACTATTGCCAATTTACCATTATTTCAAGGATATAGCAATGTTAATGCAAAGTTTAATAAAACAACATGTAATACTCTGCATTGTACTGAGAATCATTATTTTGAGAAATTTTTTAGTTATAATATAGTTGGGAATTCAGAGTCTATGAAAACGTCATCATGACTAATTCTGCATTTGTCTTTCAATAGTTGGCTATATATATAAAGTAAATATAATAACTGGTTTTGGAGTAATAAACTGTTTTTAAAATTGTATATTAACTGCAATTCAAATGAATCTATATGACATGATTTCATCTGAGAGAAGAAATGCTAGGACTGAATAAGTATCAGTGAGGGATATGTAAAAGCAGGTCATATTAAAGTACTTATGCTTTGAAATCTCCAACATACCAGTCAATTTTATAATAACTTGTGTTTTCTAACTTGCAAAGAAAATCAGGTGTAGAACAGTTAATCTTTTCTTATCATTGTGTTTAGTGTCTCATACATAAACCAGTTATTGTGTGAGACAGATTTTGTGGAGGGTCAAGTTATTGTAGAACAACCTCTTACAAGGGAAAATTATAGTAATGTGAAAATATTGTGCTTTTATTTTAATTGACTGTACTTTCCACTTTTCTTTAAAATTCTAAGGATATTGGATATTCAGGAAAAAGCTTTTGAGGGTATACAGAATTTTGCCTTTGAATAGTATCCAAATGTTATTAGCGTCTCAAACCCAGCATGAAGAGATTTTTCCATATAAGGTAAAAATGTTCCCTTCTTCTGTTGCTTAGTGCTATTCCATATAAGAAGCTCAGGTCCTCCAGCACTTGCCTGCTCTATGAAATGCACTATATTTTTCCACTATTCAAAACTGAGTCAGTTTCATTCCCTTTTCCCCACCTCATCCCCATACTTCAGCCTACAGATACATACATTTATGTGTTCCTGGTCTGTGGAACATTTTCCTTCTACATATGCAGCAATTGAACAGGGATTTGTATCCCTTTGCTTTGATCTTCCCAAGGTCAAAGAATGCAAATGCCATTATTGGGGGTTACTTTGGAAAGATCTTAAATCAGGGGTCACTATAACTGGTTGTGTGAGGAATGATGACCTATAGAAACCAGGAAGGCGAGGAGAATGCACGAAATTGGGTCCACGTGTGTTTATTACAGTAAGATTGCAGGATCTGAATGCCCAACATGTATTTATGTCTCTAGATAATGATAAAAACATAGATCACTTTATAGCTTCCAAAGTATGTTCCAGAAACAATTTTATATAACCACATTCTCCTTTTAAAAAACAAAACAGTGGTTGCAAAACTTTTGCCCCAAATCACATATACCCTCACTCTCATCATTCTAAAAGTAATTGGCAGACCATTCATTTAAGAAGAATGCCACTGGATGACCCCAAACCTATTCTGCTAACATTAGTACACTACCCATTATATAAGACAAAGGACAGAAGCAAGCAAGAAAGTGGGGTTTATTTTGAAGGAATATCATTGTGACTGGCATTTTACTCATCCATCACCATCAGTGGGAGCCTGGAAAAGAACAATTTTCCTTTAGCTTAAGTCAAGTATTAAGGGGTCTTTCAGGGGGGAAAAAGGGCAAAAAAACTCTGAGAACTTGACCCTTGGACATCAGGAAACAATGGTAATGTTATCGTGTATTGAACAAGCATAAAATGAGCTACATATTCTTTTACAATGGCACAGCAAATAAATGGATTTCCCAAGATCTAAGAACATCCTTAGCTTGTGCTATTGTATGAAGAATCTTGATCAGGGTGACCATCCAGAGAGCAAATGTAACTCCAACAAGAGGGAGAGAGAATCTGAAATCTAATGGCCTGTTTCAAAGAATAGTAGCTGAAAGACCCCAGAAGGGGTTGGTGAGAAGCCTTCAGTAACATCACACTGAAGAACAAGTCCATTTCAATATTCACCAAGCCCAGGGAGCACTGACACCATGATACAATTGTACCTCACACACAACCTACGTCAGTGTTCCAGCATTGCCTCCCTGGGTCCTACTGGCTGCCTGGGAAGAAGAGAGGAAGGTCAGGTAAGGAGAGGGAGGGGAAGCCGCTGCAGGCTTCTACGACTGCAGGGCTGAGTTAGAGGAGGCAGAAGTGTTAAGTAGATTTAGGACAGAGAGGAGAGAAATAAAACTCATTTCTTCTACATACTAATAAATCCAGGATATTTCATTTGTATCTTATAGAGACAAGTATCTTATAGAGACATGTATCTTTTACATCTAGCTGTTCAAACTCCCACAAATCCGCCTTTCATAGAATAAAATATGTCTGTGTTTTGGCGGTTGAAAGCACTGAAGAGTACTAATTTATTTTTTATCTTCCTCATCATATGTTTATAATTCTACCAATCAGTTGATCTGTGCCAAATATGCCAAATAGAAATGCTTGCTTAGTCCAGGTATGTAACACCCAATTATTTCGCAAGTCAAACACATTGAGAGATAAACATTTAATAAAATGTGGGACTTTTCTATGAGACCCTGACTTTGTTATGTTCAAAAAGTAAATGTTACTGAAAATTCGAGGGATCATTATATTTCATTTTATATAATATATTCTAAAACTAAAATTTCATTGTAAACACTTCTATTGTTTACAAAAGGAAAATATACAAAAAAGAAACTACCAATGAAAAAGCATTTTATATGCTATCAAGATATGAACACACTTAATAAAGTGCTGAGTGTATTTAAAATATTTAATTCTACCAGTGAGTTACAGTTTGTTTTCAAAGAGACGAGAAGTTCAGACTCCTTCTTGCATCTCCAGCAGGGCAGGTAATGGATATCCACAAATTTGGTTCTAGTTATTTAACAGAAGAAAAAAACAGCAGCGGAAATTAACATGGCAAGGCAGCTAAAAAGACAAATAGTACCGAGTTTTAACATTTTAGTATTATTATTCAGTTCAAATTTGAAATTGTGTTACCTATTCCTTTTGAGCCTGTTAGTCCCCTAAAAGCAAACATTCCCCCTGTTTTAGAATGATTCATCAAAAAAAAACACCTTTTTAGAAACTATCCTAAGCCAGACAGTATATTCAGGCTATAACTCTTCCACTATTTGAAATAAGGTTTAACTAGAAAGTCTACGTGGAGTTAAAAAGTGACCAGATATTGAAAATGACTCAAACTGAGTATGTTTTGTTTAGTTCAGGTCTGTTAAATATCAAGGGTGGAGATGCCAGCTTTGCGTGAGGTCAGCGCCTGAGCCGGTCAGCTGTCTCATACAGATGAATACCAAAGGGGCGCCCATGACGTTGTAAACTGCATGGTCGTGAGAAGGTGAAGGCTGGGCCCTCTGGAAGCAAATCCACACACACACACACACACACACACACACACACACACACACTCCAAGTCACTTTCAGGAAATAATATCTTCAACTAGCAATAAACACATCGAGGGAAAATAAACATGGAGGAAGATAGGCAAGTGGCAGTTTCAGTGGTAGAGTGGTACCCCCCAAAAAAAAATGCCTATACAAGTTGGCTCTTCTTAAATGGAATACCTGGGTGAACAACAAAGACCATGTTGGAGCGGGAGTTTAATTATCCTCGATCCTCAGAAAGCCAGGGACAAAACGTGCACTGTGGGATTCCAGGTCCATCAGCGGTCTCCGTTACAGGTCACTCAGCAAGGCCCCTGGCATCCCCAGCGCCCAGGGCTCCCACTTCAAAGCCCACAGGAAACCCCACCTGTTCAACAAAAGTCTCCTTTGAGCCTACCGTGGAGTGTTTTTTTCCCCCCTTTTCTTTTATTCTTCATCCCTGAGGTTAATTCCAGGGTTTGCTGGTGCAATGATCTTGAACAATAGAGTCTGAAACCTAAACATTTGAAAAATGAATAGAGAAAAAAGTGTGACTTAAGTCATGTCGTGTTGATTTTTATGAACGCCTGTAATTCGGGAGATGGAACAGTTTAATTTGGTTCATAGTGTGCCTACAGGAGCAGCCTGTAGCGATAGAAAATTCTCTCGGAGGTGTCTTGGCGTCAGTGATATCATATTTCTTCATTACGTGTTTTCTCTCGCCCCACTTCCCCTTGTGTATTCTCCGGAAACGGCATTTCACTTGAACACTTTCCCTTTTTATTTACATATCATAAAAATGACTCATGACTCCCCCCATGGCAAGCGCTGTGCTAATCTTCACCACATGAAATAGACACTAAGTTTCACTCCGTTGCACGAATGAAAAAACGAGCCAGTACAGCGGTGGGGTGTGTCTGTCCAAGCTCCCGCCACAGCAGAGCGAGGAAGCCCGACTCACTCGGCTGCCCCTTCTCTTAACATCTTCGTCCGCCCACCTACCCACAAAGTCATGCTCCTCTGCGGTCCCTGTTCTGACCTCTTTGATTGCAAGTCCTTCTTCTTCTTCTTTTTTTTCCCCCTGCTTCCCTGAGGCATTGACTGTGTCATTTATCAGGAACAGCTTATTCTATTCTCCACTGTCAGTTATGCAAGAGGACTAAGAGCTTCTACTGGACAAATCCCAAGCCGTGCATCATGAAGGACTGACACCTAATGCGGTCCCTATGACTCAAAGCTTAGTGGCTTCATGGCTTTGTAGTTTTGTCCAAATCATCAACTGGTCTATGTAAAGAAGTATTTTTAAAATAGTTTTGAATAGCAGTCATAGATTTTAATGCCATGGTGTCACATTTAGTATTTATTTGTGTATATGCAGGATGTCTATTGTAACAGAGGTATGAGGGGAAAGTTAACATGGTTTATTCATTTTTAATCTGAGGATGTTTACCCAGGTCAAATCTATCAAATTTAGGCACCGATTACAGTCAAATGAGATAGTTCCACAAGCCCTCATAAGCACAAATATTTGAACACAGGGGCAGATTCTTTTTCCTTGATATGTAGAATGAGGAACAGAAATAATTAAGAAAGGCCCCTTTTTAATTTTAGAAGTGAAAGATTTCTGTATTACTCTCCTTTTGATGTTAAGACTCAGGCCCACAGACCAAGATAGATGAATTTCCCTGGCACTAATCATAATTTCCTCAAAATTTCCGAATGCAACCACTAGATGTCACTCAGAGACTATAAAGTAGAATATCTTGAAATTCTCGAGTCAGTCATATCCAATTTTACAGGCTCCAACATTTAAGGTGGTTTGGGAAAATTTAAAACACCAGGCATTGAAGATGCAGGCCAGCACAATGATTCCACCTGAGGCAGGCCCACACTTTGTACCAAAATCAGGTAGAATGAAAGTGTCACCCCAACCCCCTCGAAGTGTTATTTCAGGAATTTGAACAATTGACGTAAGTGGGCTCAAGAGAAGGATTCTATCGCCTCCCTAGGGCAGGAATTATGTACTTTACCCTGATAGGGAAGCCCTAAAATTCAAACAACTGAACATAAAATGTCATATAATAGAAAAAAATATCAAAGGATTTGGACTCAGGAAACTTTGGTTTAGATACCAGCTGGACTCTGTGCTGAGTAAATCTGATATAATACTTACCATCTGTAAGTATCTGTTTTCTGGTCGATACGGTGAAAATAGTACCTAACAAGCAATCATTGTAAAGATTCAATTAAATACTTTATACCAATCCTCTGGAAAAATTCTTGACATATTACATGTGCTCAAGAAAGCAACACTTTGGATTTAGTGTCGCCTTCAAAATGCAGACATGATGTAAAATGTTATAATAGAATTATGAAACCAATATAAGGGACTTACAATTTAGGAAAAAGAAGGAAGGAGGCCAGTAGCGAATTCAGTGTCAGAGGATGGATGGCAGTTCCAGGCCTCGGGGTTGGCACAGACTTGGCTCGATAAGGAAAACCACACACGGTTCTTTTGATACATGGCGAGAGGTTTTGTTGCACCTGAAGTGGGGACCGATGGTGGGTGAGTGGACATGTAATTTACAAGAAGAGGTTTTTTTCAACAGACTCGGGGTGGGGGGTGATAATAGAGGTTCTTAGAAACCATTCTGAGGAACTGGGAGATTTTCTGACTGTGTTTTTGAAAATTTCAGATTAGATGAGTCGCATAATTAGGCCCGTGTTCAGTAAAGACGTTCCTGTGTTCGGTGCATAGGTTGTGTTGGAGCGGTGGAAAGTTAGTGGGTTACCAGGGATCGGGGTCTAACAGCAGGCGGTGTCCACGGGACACACAGACGAAAGGGATTCACAAGAATCACACAGACCAAAGGCTGCAGAAAACCAATAGGGCGGACTTCACCGTTTTTGCTTGGGGAGTGAGTGAGGGAAAGGCTAACCCAGATGGTGAAGTAAAGGAGACAACCGGTTTTAGGGTAAACGGGATGAGGGAGCGCACGCGGTGATTGCCGGTGTAGCACCTGTGTAGAGATCTGCGTCTCAGAGGAGAGCTACAAATCTGGGAGTTAGGGGCTCGTGAGTGAGAGCTGAAGCCAAGAGGACTGCATTGAATTGGAAATAGCACCTGGCTTTAGGCGCAGGGACATTTCAGAAATTAGTAAGGGAAAGAGGAGAGTCTGCAAAGAAAACCAGGTTTGTAAGCAAAAAGAGAATTTCAGCATCATTTCTGTTTTGAACTAGCTAAGCCTTCATTAGTGGAAAGGGAGAGTAAGAAGACAGGAAAATGGGGAAATTGACCAATAAAATTTTCAAGAAGTGAAAGGAGATGGGATCCAGACTCAAACTGCTGATTGGAAAGATAATTAAAAATATAAACAATAGCCCTGGCTGGTGTGGCTCAGTGGATTGAGTGCCAGACTACAAAGCAAAGGGTAGCTGTTTGGATTCCCAGTCAGGGCACGTGCCTGGGTTGTGGTCCAGGTCCCCAGTTAGGGGTGCACGAGAGGCAACCACATACTGATGTTTCTCTCCCTCTTTTTCCTGCACCCTTCCCCTGTCTCTGGAAATAAATAAATAAAATCTTTAAAAATATATGTAAACTATAATACACCAAAATAAGTATAAGGAAATAAGTGTAAGGAAAGCCAACAAAGTTGGCAGAAGAAAAAATAAAACAACCCACTCACCACTGCCACAAAACCAATTTGAATCGAAAGAAAATTTATAAAATAGAAATCATGGCCTTTATTACTAAAAACCATACTAGACATAAAAAGCTCTCGGCAGTACATTATATATATACATATGAGAGCTATATCCATATAAATGACATATGTAGAACTCATATAACATATACATATATGTACACATGTATAGCATATTCTATATGTAACTTTTTATTTTATTTTTAAAAGAAATAAAAAATAAGCCCCTACTGGAGCCCTGGCGGGCAACCTGGGCATGTGCCCTGACAGGGAACCCAACTGGCAACTCCTTGATTTGCAGGCCAGTGTCCAATCCACTGAGACACACCCGCCAGGGCTGTATGTAACTTTTTTGAATCATAAAATAATAAAGAATCACTTCTTGCTATACATGCTTTGCTTATACCAGTGAATCCTAAGTCAAGTTATAAAGGCCGCGCCAGTTTTTCTCAAACACCATAACACACTATGTAGTTTTATGTTTTTAATTAACATTTTTATGAAGAAAATTAAAAGCGAGTTTTATGTTAACATAATTTTGATTTTCCTAGATTTAAAAATAACATCAAGAGCACTGCTCTAGAAAACTGTTAAAGATAACATTGAAATAAAATATTCTTATAATAAAATAGTGCACTACAACAGGAAGTGTCTGAACACTTTGCATTTTAAAGCCTTTAATATGAAGAATTTGTAACTTGTGATATGCCATGGAGGGTAGGATAAGAAATATTTTAAATATAAAAGGAGAAACTATGAAGAAAATTAATATTTTAGCAATAAAAGGGGCGTTGAGGTAGGCAGGTTACTTTCTGTCTGTAGACTTCTTTAGTCGGCAAGGATCTTTCCAAGTCATCAACACCTTCGATGGTTTTCATCGTTCCCTGCGGCACCTGAGCTAGTTGACCCTGTTGTTTACGATGGCTACGTGGACCACATACTTCCTAGCAATCTTCCACCCGCCGCTGGTGCATGTTTGCATCTCAGATTCCTGCTAATTAAGGACTTTTGTGACCACTTCTCAAAGAGTAAAAGTAAAGGAAGCCAGAGAAAATGGATTTTATTTTTATTCAGAGCTTGATTTTAGATGTGCACACCCCAGCTACGTAATCCTGTGCACAAGGATCTCATTGTTTGTTTTTATAGTTGCTGCTTTATTTAAAATTTGTCTCTTAAAGTTTATGTTTGGCGAGACCAATAATGAAAATAAGCTGGTTTACATTCTCCTTATTTCGAGGCGTGCATGTATACACGTGTGTGTGTGTGTTTTAATTCCTGCAGGCCTCTCCAGGTGAAAGTGTCAGAGACGGGGCAACCCCGGTGCCAGTGTTTACGGACAGTGGGCTCAAGGTCAACTCTGTCCGAGTTCTAATTAGGTCAGTCTTACCTTGGTAGTACTGACACTCTGTAAGTCTTTTCAATGTCTCTCTCCCCTCTTTTCTCCTACACTCTTGCTCAGACAAGGATTTAAGTCAACTCGAGTGTGTTTATTGATAAAATAATTTAATTTCAGGGTTTTGAAACACATTGAAATCAGAGCCCATGTTATTTTCAATGTTCACAATAAAACACTTACTTTTATAAGCTATGTGTATCTAGACAGTGATATTATTTTAGGAGGTGTAGGGGAAGAGAAAGCATTCAGTAACTATGGCAACAGAGATATTTCAAAATAAATATGAACTTGTTTTATTCCTTGAAGAAATTAGATATTTTCCTTGACTAGTACCTAGGGATCCGAGAAATAGGATTTTTTAGGTTCCCTGATTTAGTTTTTTTAATTTTATTTTTTCCCAATCACATAGGATAAAACAAACGATTAATTTGAAGTCGCAGAAATAAAACTGCTGTTGAAATGCGCTTGCATCTGGCCCACATGTGGGCGCACAGACTGCAGACTCTCGTTTACCTGCAATTTAAGCAAAGGTAATGCTCAAAAACTGAATTTATTTTTGTTTTTCTTATCCTTTTTCTCCAAAATACACACAAAAGTGAATATTTCTATTGCAGAGATTTATTGCAAAGCATAAATAAGTCATCACACCTAACATCTAAGTCGATAGCTTTGCACAGTTTTCACTACAAATATCCTGAGATACAAAGACACTGTGAATTATATCTAAATCAGACTCATTTTTTGCCATATTTGGGGGTTGAATGTGCATCACTCACATATGCAATCTTTGAAAATAGTGACAATAAGTATTGGGTGCTTCCAGTCCTTACCCTGCAAGAGGAAATTTCAGTGTAAGCCCAGGAAGGACACCTAAATTCGCACTGGATTCCCACTGACCCCGAGAGAAGATTGGTCTTCCATATTCAATTCTCCATAAATAATTAATGGATAAACTCGATGAAAAGACTATGATTGAATTTGATAATAATTATAATTTGCAATTGAATGTAATATAATTAAACTAATGTATTCACATGAAATTACTTGTTTTTTTTTTAAAGGATTTTATTTGTTTATTTTTAGAGATAGGAGAAGGGAGGGAGAAAGAGAGGGAGAGAAACATCAATGTGTGGTTGCCTCTTGCACTCCCCACACAGGGAACCCAGCCACATGCCCTGATTGGGAATTGAACTGGCAACCCTTTGGTTCACAGGCCCGAGCTCATTCCACTGAGCTACACCAGCCAGGGCTAAGGGTGCTTGTTTTTATCTTTTAGTGAAATAGGGTAAAAATAAAATATTAATTCTTCTGTCCACTTGAGGGTTGCTAAGGTAGGAGAAATATTTGATGCTGGTTAAGAACGCTAAAAATAAAACATACAAACCTAATACTATGCATTAAAGTAAATGACCATTCGACTAGTTTCAATATCTAAATAAAGTTATATTCAGAGCCTGATGGTAATTGTTTCCTTTAGGCTGAATGCATGAAAGTGGTGGGTGGTCCAAAGGAAACAAATATGATAATTCCTTTACTGTTTACATGTTTCACTCAGGGAAAATAAATTATTTTTAAATAAACTATATTTATAGAATGGTTTTAGAGTTGTAGAAAAACTGTGAAGACAGTGCAGAAATGTCCCATATACTCTGTACCCAGCCGCCTGTATTTTTTTCCCCACGTGCATCCACTGATTTATTTCTCTTTTGGAAGGTGATAAACTTGAAAGATTACTCAGTGCATCATACATACAATTTTATGCAAATATATAATTTACTCTTATAGGATATACTGTCAGCCGAGTCAAATGGTCCGATAGAAAACATCATTGAGGATGCTGCACCGCCAAGGTGTGACGAGTGAGCCATTTCATTTTTTATTAACCTTCATCCTCATAAATTTAAACATGATTAAGTTTGTTCTGTTACTAATAGCTTAAATTCATGTGGTACATTTGTCATAATCCAAGGCCCATTTCAACAGATCATTAACTGAAGTTCATAAGGTATTGAGATTTCCTTAGTTGTTTTTTTAAATCTAATGATCTTTTACACATCCCATTCAGGATATGGCCTCTAGTTTCCATTCTTTGTTAGGTTCCTTCAGCGATGCCAGTTTCTCAGCCTTTCCTTGTTTTTAATGACCTTAATGGCTTTGAGGATTACTTGTCAGGTATTCATGAAGGATGGTCTTTATTGGAATTTATCTGCTGTTTTTCTCATGATTTGACTGGTTATGGATTTTCGGAAGTCAAATCATTGAGGTATCATTTTCATTGCATCATATCAAGGGTACATGGTATCCATGTGGCTTTTCATTGTAGATGTTGGTCTTAATCACCAGGCTGATGTGATTTTCAGCTCACTCCACCACAAATTACTCTTTATTACCCCTTTCCATATTGTTCCTTTTTAATCCAGGACTACTTTATTTTGTTCAAATTTCGAGATTTGGGCACTAAGAGCTCCTCCAAGGGTTTGCTTTGAACTTTGAGCTTTGACACCCTCCTATCAATGTGGAGATTTCTTGGGGGGAAGAAACTTTCTAACTTCCTGACACTATAAGCTGTTTCAGGCTTATGAGTATATTTCCTGCTCAAGTCATGGTTCCTCATGGTACCGTGGTTCCTCATGGTACCAGAGAATGGTCTTAGAAACCAAGATCTAGGTGCTGGGAGTGCTTATTGCTACTTTGATGTCCTTGCTTGACATCCTTTTCTAAGGTCCCAGGGAGAATTTCTTCCTTCCCTTTTCCACTGTCTAGAGCATGTCCTCATTTCTTGGCTCGTGGCTATATCACCATGAACTCTGCCTCTTTTGTTACATCTCCTTCTCCAACTTCTTTTCCTCGTAATGACCTTGGTGATCACATTGGGCTCACCTGGATAACCTAGAAAAGTCTCCCCATTCCCCAATTTTTATCTTAATCACATGTGCAATGTCCCTTTGTGTCAGAGAATTAAGGTGTAGGCCTCTTTAGATGACCATTATTTTGGTTGGCATACTGAACTGTATAATTTGCCGTCTCCCTAAAGAACTTAAAAAAAAAAAAAACATTAAAAACACTTTTTTTTTCTGCAGGCAGTTCTCCTGGTGATACCTTTCCTCAATTTTTGTCTCATAAAAGTCATATTTCCCCTTTACTGTTGAAGGATGAATTTGCAACATACAGAATTCTAACTTGGTGGTCTTCTCTTTCAGTACTTTAAATATTTCACTCCAGTCCTTCCTGGCTTGTACGGTCTCTGACGAAACTCTGCTGTACTCATTCTCGATTCTCTACAGAAAAACGTTTTTTCCCCTGTGCTTGATTTTAGCTCATCCCCTTTCTTTGTTTTTTCTGATGTTTGAATATGATATTTCCATATGTATATTTTGGTATTCATATTGCCTCATGCTCTCTGTGCTTCTTGGATCTGGGATTTGCTGTCTGTCATTAATTTTGAAAAAATTTTGACCGTCATTACTTTAAATACATATTCTTCTCCTCCCTTTTTTCTTTCATTGGTAGTCCAACAATGCGTATGACACAATTTTCAAAATTGCCTTATCGTTCTATATTCTTTATCCTCCTCTTTAAATTTCAGTCTTTAAAGTTACTATGGGCACATTGTCAAACTTGCTGCTGTTTCCCCTACCACATCCAGTCTACTTTTGAGCTCACCAAAAGCATTCTTCATTTCTGTTACATAGTTTGATTTCTCTCACTTTTTTGACTTTTTTATAGCTTCCATTACTCTACTTACAGCATCCATCTATTCTGTCTTTTACTTTTTCCCATAAATCTTAATGTATGAATCATATTTTATATGTCCTGTATAAGAATTCCAAAATCTGTATAATATCCAAGTTGAATTTCTAATGCGTGTTTTTTGTTTCCTCAGGATAATTTTTTCTTGACCTTATATTTTTTTTTAATTTTTTTCAAACTAGTATAATGTATTTGGTGATGAGAGCTGAGGTAAAAAGTTTCTAGTGTCAAGTACTATGGTCACCAGGTTAGGATTTAGTCTTTTGATGTGGACGCCAGCTCGTGGGGTCTGCGACATTGTGGATGGGGGAGAGACATTCACACAGACTACTGAGTCGTATGGGGGAAAAGGGCGAGCAGCCTCACTCTCAAGGGGAGCAAAAAGCTGTGGCCTCCACCATGACAGGCCTTTATTTTATTTTATTTTTTTTTTGATCACATTACATGATGGTCCTCATTTACTGTGCACAGGTTCGCTTTAGGTGGTTACCTTTTCCAGAAAACAAAGGAGCCAATGCCACTGATCACATCACAGAAGAGGGATATTTGCAAATGAAAAAGGGAAAAGTAGCTGAACCAGTTACACTCGTCCTTGGGAGGTTTAGCATGGATTTTAGGAAGTTACTTTGCAGTAAATGTCCTCAGTTCAGGGTGAGGGAGTTTTACCAAAAAGCAAGACTCATAGTGGCCTAGGTACAGTGCAGGCCTGACTCCCCACCAGAGAAACTATCTGTGGGTGTAGGTCCTGTACATCTCCGAATGGGAGCTGGGCCCATGCCATGCGGAACGGTCTCCTACAGTCTTCATATAATTTTTACTGTAGTTACAGATGCCAGAGGCTCAACCTCCTCTAGTGACTTTGTTTTGTCTCATATGTTGCCTCAGGATTTCACTAAGAAGCCTCCTCAGACACAGTCTATGTGTTCCAGCTCTTTCACCTGTAGTGATTTGCTGTTATCTTGGAGCCTTGTTTTTTGTAAAGTGTAGGAGGAAGGAAGCTTTCTGTACTCTTCTGCATCTGAATCTTTTAGTGGGCTGAGCCTGTGTCCCTGAGCTGTGACCTTTACTAGTGTCTCTGTTACCCCGACCTCTGAAGTGAGAGGGTGTGTAGCAGACAAGAGGGGGGCCTCCAAATAGTGATTTGGAATGGGGCCCAGAATTCAAGGTGTCCAGGAAATATTAGGGTGTCCTCACCCCTTCCCCGACAGGTGTGGGTTGGGGGAAGGGACAAATGGAGCAGGGCCATTGAAAGCTGCTTTGTACAGCAACAGCTTTGCAGCTAACCTCTGCTGTGGTCATTTGACATATTTATAACCTTTAACTGGTTGCATAGATACATTAAATAGCTGTGGTTATGCTGTGAGCCAGGAGAATGGAAGTGACTTCCCCATCAAAATGCAACTGGGGGCAGGTCCCCCGAGTTACAGTGCCTGTGTGAGAGCTTGGAGAAGATTGGCTCCATGACAAGGGGCCACACCTGCCCAGACTCACGGTGGCCGCCCAGTAAAGTTGGAAGGATATGAGAGTGCTGGCAAGTGTAGCCAATTTTGGGAGGAGTCGGAAATGGGGCTGCAGAGGAGGATTGGCGTGGGGATTTAAACCCAGCCTCAGCAGTCATTGGAAGGAGGACCACAGCCCTGTGAGGGAGAATCACGCGGCTTTGCCAGAGTGGGGACTCCCACGGCCGTTGTGCAGAGAGAGGACCACTCAGCTGTGGCACTGCAGAGAACCATGTGGCTGTGGCAATAGAAAGGAGAGCCATGCGGCTTTGCCAGTGTGGGGACCCCCGCAGCTTTAGAAGGGGGAACCACCACCGGGCTTTAGCAGAGATCCCGGCAACACAGCTGACAGTGCCAGGAACCCAGGGAGGCCTACCAGCCAAGATGGATTATTGGGGAGAACTGGGGGCTGCCTGAGCCATGGACTTCTATCTCTTTTCCTGAGATACAGTACCCCAGACTGGGTAGAGGAGGGAAGGAAAGACTGTGTGTATTTGTGGATGTTTTAAGGGACTTTGGGATTTTGATGAAGACATTAGGTCACTACTTTAAGTCTGTATAGCATTAAATAAACATTTCCTTTCCTTTTCACAAATCTCTAGCATTGAGAGACATCTTTCCTATAAGGCAATGGACATAATGAATCTGGGAGGTTCCTTTGGATAATAGTGTATCGCCCTTGGGTCCCCTGTGCCTTCTGTAACAGATGGGTAAAGAGAGTTAGGAATGGGAAAGTGTAATGTAAGCCTGTGAATAAAGTTTTTTCCCCTGAAGGGCAGGCCTTTGCTATGGCAAATGCTCTGGTCATTTTTTTGAAGTGTTACTTTCCCCCTCCCCTATACTAGAGCTACCAGAGAATCTTTCTTGACTCTTCAGTGTAAGCGCATGGTGGGCCAACTAGAGGTAAAACCAGTCTATGAAAGACTGGCCCATCTCACTAAGACTGGGGCCCTCAAGAATTTCTCACTCGTAACCAAACTTCAGTAATTCATCAAAGTTGTTGCTTGAATATTCCTACTAGTTTGTGGCACCAGTGGCTTCTGCTCCAAGTTAGCAGGTCTCTGCTTTTGTTGATGCTCTGGATCTACCTGTCTCCTCCAATATCAGGGAGATGGTTCTGTGAACTCAACTCACTGACGGGTCCAAGAGAAGTTATTTCTTTCTAGTTTGTTCAGCTTTTTATTGTTGGAATGATGAGGGTGAACAAAAATTAACTATTTTAGAATGCAGACCTAACTGGAATTGATAGGATATATTAGGCATAAATGAAACATAAACAATTATAAGCTATAATGACTTATATAATTTGAAAATGAACTTAAGAGAAATTTTTTGTTTCTATTTTTTGTAGTATACAATAAATAACTCTTTTGTGGACTTTTGACCTATCTTTATCAGGCAGTTCTATTCTGCAAAGAGTTTTATCTTTAATGTGTTTTTTAAGTAAATATTTTGATAGATATGTGCTAAACTGTTCTTGGTCGGAGTGATAAGAGAGACCTTCAATTAATAGGCAAAAAACTCTTACAAAGAAGTTATGATTATAGCGATTTGTAGATGAGTTGTTACAGCATCGATAACTAGGTATCCAGGAATTTCTCTTCACCTTGATGACGATCTAAAGATCAAAGTCTCAACCTAAGACCCTAACACATCCAGTTGAGTATTTCCCTATATTACAGGCTTTTAGGCTATAAAGTACACCTAGAATATACTCACTGTCATTCTATGAACAAAGTCTTAAGAAGAAATTTATGTGAGCACAGTGCAATGTACAAATGATTCATTATAGATTTGTATACTTTAAACCTATATAATTTTATTAGCAAATGTTAGCCTAATAAATTTATAAAATTTTTAAAGAATTCAACAAGTCTTAGGTAAGCTGGGAAGAGTATCAATAAAAATGTTCCCATCCAATGTCAAAACAAGGAAAATGTTTTTAAAAAGTAAACATTAATCAAGGAATAAACGTGGAAAGCATATAAAATGCTAAAGCAAAAACAAAGATAAGCATAAAGCACAGAAAGGGCAAAAGAATTAATTCTAAAAGAAAATATAACTAAAAGAGAAAATCAGAAGAAAATTTCTCACAAATGTCTCATGTTGTAACGGGTGTGTCCAACCTTTCCGAGTTTCTGCACCACACTGGAAGAAGAGTTGTCTTGGGCCACACATTAAATACATTGTGACACGTAATCACACACAAAAAATCTCATAATGTTTTAAGTAAATTTACATTTTTGTGTCGAGCTACATTGACAGCCACCCTGGGCTGCATGTGGCCCGCAAGCTGAAGGCTGGACACCCCTGCTGAAAAAACTTAAAGAAAATGTAATTTGAATGAGAAAAGACTTTAAATAAATAAATAATAAGTGAATGAGCTGAAAAAAGTGATTGTAGAATTAAGTGAATAGAAGTCCAAAGTGACATTATTACAGAGCTAAATAAATAGAAGGAAGCAGATTAGGTAGTGTGGAAAATAAAATTAGTAACAGAAGAAAGCCATGAAGTATTCTCAGTGAAATGAAGGGCAAAAAGACAAGGAATCAGAAAGATGTTCAAGTCCATAGTATAAAGGAAATGTTGATCCAAAATAAAGATAAATGGTGTACTGGAAGTGAAAACCCAACAAATTAAATTTAAAAAAATATATAACACTAGAAATATTTCCAAAACTGAAAATAATTCTCATGGATTAAAAGCACACTGTTTTCAAGAAATTCATTAGAAGAACCGATTTCATGATATTCTGGTAAAGTGATTGAATTTCAAGGATAAAGAAAGAATTCATTAGGTATCCAAGAACTTACAAAGGGAATAAATTTGGTTGGGCTCAAATACCTTCATGGAAAAATGGTGTGCCAGAAGATGATAGAACAACATTTATGAAATTCTAAGGGAAAAGTATGTCTCAAGAATATTGTAACCAGGCAAGTTACTATCCAAGCACAAAATGGCAATACTAGCATACTTATTCATGTAAAAACTCCGTGTGTGTTATCACTCATCCCACCTTGGAATGAAAGCACATAAGAGAGAGATGAAGAAATCATTGTAAAAGAATTGAATGACGAACATTGAATCCATATACACTTAAGATAGAGAAATAATTGTGAGAAATATTTTCTATAAGGTTAGTCAATCGATCTATTAATAAAAAGTAATATTTAAAAAATAGTTCTACCTTTTAGATTAATATACTATCATACATTTTTAAGTTCTCTTAATGCATGGCTTAGAATATGTCTAAATTCTAAAATTTTGTTAATAATTTAAAATTTTTGTTAAAAATGTAATAATTCTTTATAGTACGAGGATAGACAAATGTAGAGATATAAACATTACCTAATTTTCCAAAATACAGAACAACAGTGAAATGCATGGGAGCGTCTTGGAGTTTAGGAGTTATCTGTTTGTCCAGGGTAGAGCAAAAATAGGTTTATAATTGTGAGTACATGAAACATAGAGTTGATTTTTATATGATTATTTATCGATCATTGTATTATTTTCCATATGAACAAATTTCAGCCTACTTTTGCCCCGCCTTGTATATACCAACTCTGGTGTAAAGATTCCAAGGTTGTTACCTGGTTTGGAAAAAAAAAAAAACATAAGCAAAGCTCTTAAACATATTTACACCCTGGAAGTAAGCATCCCTCCCCCGCCGGGCTCGGCATCAACTCAGAGGTTATTTATTTGGAGCTCAAGGGTGCAAGGTCATGTGCAATGCGTTTGACACTTTTTGTCCTCTAAATAAACTCTGACATTCACATTTGAGCAGATAGCTCACACAGAAATGGTTTCAAACGAAGACATCCTGTTCAATCCGTGAGGAGAGTCCAGGTATCACGTATGGTGAAATTCCCACGAGGTCTAACGTGCCTCTTTGGTGCAGTGCTTCGGCCAAACGTCACAGAAAAGGCGAAACCTGAGTTGCACTCAGGTGCATTGGCTGGGTCTGGAAAAACAGAGGTGAAGGGGGAGGCATCCGTTTGAAAACCAGTGTAGGAAAGGGACAATGGAGGGAAACGAGATGAAGTGCTGGAGTGAGAAGCTCATGGTGAAAGTGGTGGAATATGATAGCGGAAAGGCGGGTGGAATCAGGTCCCATCATCAAGAGTCTGCAGTGCTTGCTGACTCGTCCCGCAGCACAGTCACTCCAGGTATTGAGTGTGTGTACGGGCTCCTCCGAAGATACAGGTTTTGTTAAGATTAATCTACCTTCAGTGGAGGAAATTGATAAGTAAGTGACTTCATTATTTAATTCAGAGTCAGAATAACTGTTTCCATGAAGAGAGAGTAAAAGAAACAGGCACGTGCCTTTTCAGTCCCTTTTCAAGACACATGAATATTTTTTATTGTCAATTTATTGAGGTTTTTTTTCCTGATTTTCCTTATTCCTTTAATAACTCTAAAGTTGTTTTTCAACTCTAGATTAGTTGAGCATTCACTTAGACTTTTTCTATGTTTCTGATGATTTCTAATAATGCTTCATTCTCTAATCCATCATGGATATATTTTGTTAAGTGGTTTTACATGAGAATATATTTTTATAGCTCTTGTAATATACCTAGTGGATATTCCTACTTTTCCACATTACTTGTAAAATGTTTTTATTATTTATTACAAATTTTACATGAGAAGATTAATGTTTAGGGTTTACCTTCCTTTCCATCTACCCCATTGACCTCTCTGTTGTGTTTTTTCTCACTGTGCACTGGACTGTAATTGCTGGTTTGGTTGTCTATGTGCTCTAATACCTTTCTAGTCATAGTGGGGTTCACAGACCAATAGCATCATCATCTCCTTGGACCTTGTTGCATCCTAGACTGCCCAGCTGAATTAAAATCTGAACTTTATGAACAATCCTCGATAACGTGAGTGAGCATTAATGTTTGCAATACGCTGCTTGACTGGCTCTTTGAGGGCAAACATTATCTTGTGCCACCATCTTTGTCTTCTTGGGCAGTGTCTGGCATCTAGTATTTTCTCAATAATATTAGAATGAATACATGAATTAGGTATTTTAATAAGATATTTATCTTATTCAATAAAAAAGATATTTGTGCATAATTCCTTAGGAACACAAACATGCCCATTCTCTTGAAGTGAATACAGTTTTGGGGAGCCATGTGAGTGCCTAGGAATGCTTCCAGTGCTGGTGAGAAAAGGAGATGTGGACTGTGACTTGCCCTCATTTCTTGGAAATTTCATATGACATGATCCTGGTTCTATGGCACCAAAGTCAACCAGAACACGTAAAAGTTGAGGATAAGACTTTCACTTTGACCATGGCGTGAAGAGCTATGGAAGCCTAAGTCCAGGAAACTGCACGTGGACTTTCTGTTGCTCTGAGGAAGCCTTCGTTCCCTGTGTTCTCACAGGCATTGTCCTTACCAATTCTGTCTCATAGCTTAGCATCTATTTATCTGTGTCTACACTGTAATGTTATATCCTCAGGAGCAGGAATCATTTCCAGTTATTTTTGAATATTCAGCCTGAGAATTTACATTTATTGATTTATTTCATTCTTACTAGAAACAGAAAACTGTAAGATCATAGGGTACTTATAAATATTTTTATTTTCCCAATTTGGTCATTGTTATGCTATTATCAGAGTGCAGTGTTATTGCTCAATTTCTCCCTATAAATAAGACATCAACTCTCACCACATTTATTTCATTGTTATGATTTTGGCGGTAGTCATAAAAACTAAAGAACATGAAAAACATATGTTTACAGAACATAAACAATTACAAAGACTTTACACATATTTCATCACTCAATCCCAAAAACAACTCTTGAAGGTAGGATACCATTATGATTATGCCAAGCATATGCCAAAGTGAAGATTAGAGTGGCTATGTTGAAACATTGTTGAAATGAGACTGAATTTCTGGTTTCAGACTGTAAATTTCAAACCTTTCTATTGCATAATGAGATGAACTGTATAGTACTAAACCAGACAGTTCAATTATTCCTTTATAGAAGGAGTTCTGGAAACATAAAATACAAGAAAACAATGCCTATTTCCCTGGAAATTTTATTATAAAGCAATGACAATAATATCTTTTAAGATAAATCATCAATTTATTAATGTCATCTTTTGTTGAATCATTAAGTTTCTTATGTGAGCTCATGTACTCTTACAAGGTAAGGCCATGTGCAAAAGATTCAGTTACAGCTTTACTTAAAAAATCAGTAGAAATATGAAGTATCCTCATATCTAGATACTTACTCATTGCCAAATTCTAGACAAGCTCTTTATTTGTTAGATTAGTAGCTACGAAGCCAACATAGCGGTAGGTCTGGGGTACGGCTCATGTATTTCATAGATTCAAAGATGCCATTATTTATAAAACTGTTAATTTAAAATTAAATTTGATGCTATTACCACTTCACTTACTGTGTACTAAAATTTTAAGGTGCTCTCCTTTCTCAGAATAATTTTACAAAAGAAGAAATCCAGTTCATCCTGCTACTAGCATGAACAGAGTGACTGAGCCAACCAAGGATACATTTGCTCCTTGCAAACAGTCTGCTTCCAGTTTATCCACTTCGGTGCATCATTCAGAGGGCGCTGCCTGTGCTGGATAAAGGCGTCCCCTGAAATCCCCATCATGGCAACACGAATTAATTCTTGACGTGGAAAAATAAATCCCTAAAGCCGTTGATAGGCTATTTATTTATTTATGGATAATCCATCAGTAGCTATTTATTTATTTATTTACTTTGTTTTTTTGTTGACACTCTTACAGATTTCCCCATTTCCTCCCCTTTGCCCACCTTCACCCATCCCCATGTCCCTACCCTTCCTTCTGGCCATCGTCACACTGCTGTCTGTGTCTGTGTGTTCTTTGGCAAATCTATTTACTATCTCAGTTTTCATGTTATTGTCCTGGAACCTGAAGTAGACTTAATCATGTCTTCGTTACCTGTGCAACATGGACTAAGCATTTTATTATACCACATTGTCATGGAATAGATAAATTACTCAGAAAAAATTAACATAAGTAGCCCTATTGTAATGAGCATTGACCAAACTGAGAGATTTTCAGTTTCAAACAGTTGAATACACAGCTAAAAGTGAAAGTCAACTATAGCAGAAACATAAAGTGTGCAGGTTGGTTCCACGGTTCATTCCACAGCTCAGTGGTACCATCCATGTTCTCTGAGCTTCCCATCTGTGTCCTCGGCTGCACTCCACATAGTAGCCTGGGGCAAGGCTGTATTCCCACGTGGCTGCAGCAACTCCAGGCATGAGGGAGATGTGATCCTGGCAATATCCTCTCAAAAAGAAGGGTTTATATTTTAAATTAAAGAAGAAAATCTTTCTGCATGCTCAGCCCTCACCCTGAAGACATTCACATTTTATTTTTTTATTTTTCAGGAGCAATTAATTAGGCTTATTTGGTTATAGAGCAATGCAGTGCAGGTAATTACTAAAACACGTTAAAGAATTTACAGGCTTATTCCTGGCTCTCCTATTTAGTATCTCACAACATACTGTTCAGCAAAGAATTTATTAAGTGCTAATATAGTCTCCCAAAATATGTTTAATCTCATCGATAAATTGAAGAAACTATTGGGTTGACAAAAAGTTTGGGGTCTTTTTCCATTAAATAAGAAACACGGTTTTCATTTTCACCAATAATTTTATTGGTTTGGATATTTTGAGTATGTTGGCTATCTCCTCATGGTGTAATATTTATTGTTCTCCATTAATGTCTTCATTTGATTGCTATTCAACTGATTTACCCTATCATGCAGCACTGTCCAGCGAGAAATCTCCAGCATAAAACTTCACAAACCAGTTTTGAAAGTTCAAGCAGTCACAGCACCTTCTCCACATACTGAGCAAATCTTTCTTGGCATTTCAGTTGCATTTTTCACTTTCTTGAAATAGTAAAGCATAATGCACCAAAAATATTGCACATTTTCTTCCATCCTCAATATTAAAATGGCTACACAAAAATTTACCAATTTTGATGTTTTTTTTAAATGCACACTGATATGAAAACTGTCACGATACAATCGAACAAAATTGTTTCTAATGAAGTTAAAGACAACTAAGCACTACTAAAAGCCATCTTACAGAAAAAAGAAACAAACTTTTGGCCAACCCAATATCAATATAGAGTATTTGCTAAGAATTAATGGTTAGTGAAGGAGTACCAAAATACTTTTTCTCCCCATGGGTTTGGTCACAGTGATAATTAATTGGAAGAGCATTTATATGAAATTAGTTTTGATGCAAAAGGCAGTTTTTAGGTACTCCTTTTGATCATAGTCTTGTAATTATGACTTTAATTCACTTCCTTTTGTGTTTTAGTTTCCTATTGCCTCTGTAACAAATGACCACCAACTTGGAGGCTTAAATAACAGAAATTTACTCTCTCACAGTCTGGAAGCTGGGGGTTCCTTTGAAAACTCTGCAAGGTAAACTATTACCTTTTCTAGCTTCTGGAGCTACTGGCGTTTCTTGGCTTATATTGTATCATTTTAGTATCTTCCTCCACAGTCACATGGCCTTCTCCTTGTCAGGACTGGTGACCAGTTAGCAACATTTGGCTCAGAGGGTGTTGCTTTTTCAAATAGGGTAGCCTGGGAAAGCATCACGGAGCTTCCTCAAGCAAGGGAAGCAATGTAGCAGAGACTTCAGGATCACCCAGCCATCAAGGCTGTATCCGTGCTTATCAACATTTTTTTCCCTTGCAGTCAGATTGGTTGTGTGACTGAGTGGTGGTCATTGGAATATGGGGAGAAGAGATATATGCTGCTTTCAGGCTAGATCCTCAATTACCCCATTTATACTATTACCCTCACTTTCTCTCTCCTTGTGTTCGGTGTGACCACAATTAAAGGACTCTAAGACAGTGAAGTTGCCCCATGGTAGCTGAAATCTCTGCTTTGAGGAGAAGCGGTTAGGGGTGCTTCCCGCTCTCACTGAACTCTGATATTAGCAAAAAAAAAAAAAAAAAAATCCTAAACTTTATTATGTTAAATTGGTTAGACATGTGGTACATCTTTTAAAGCAGCAAGTGTTAATGATCTTAACCAATATACTCGTGTGGCAGCTATCAGAGAGAAATACGCTGCAGACAGAGGTCCTGAAGGCGGGTCAAGTGTGGTGCGTTGGGGGATGTCAGCGTGTCTGGGAAGGAGCCAGAGGAGAGCAGCAGTGGGTGAGGTCAGGAGATAAACTGGACGTCGTGCAGGGCTATTGTTAGATCTGGCTGTGCCCTGAGTAAGAGGATTTGCATCAGAAGAGAGAGAGAATCTTGAATTTCAAAGTGATCATCTTGGATGCTCTGTTATGAGAGGAAATGAAAGCAGAGCGGCCCATTAGGAGGAGACTGAGGTAAAGCTAGTGGAAAGGCGATGATGGTTGGAAAGAGGTGGTGTTGGTGGGGGGATTCACTGGGCAGTGGGAGAGAAAACGATAGATCAAGGATAACACTAGCATCTCCTCATCAGCGTGTAGAAGAAAATATTTGCTATTGAAGATGAATAAAAAGATGACTTCTAGCTTTTACTGGAGACAGGGAGGAGTGGGGAAGACCAAATGTTGACCTGTTAAGTTTGACATACATCGTAGACACCTAACGTGGCATTTCAACTTGGAAATATACATTGGGACTTCCTCGGGGGATAAGTGAGATGATGATTTCAGTGAACAGTGATTTTTAAAGGGAAGATATCAATGGACTCAGTTCTGGGCCCCCTGAAGTTCAGAGGAGGAAAACTGGAAGAAGATAAATCAGAGAAATTTGAGCAAAATCACTGAAGAGTAGAAGAAGCAAAGAAGATGATGTCCTGGAAATCGCCTGGAAAACATGTTTTAGAAAGAGAAAGTGCCAGCTAACTTCAGCTAACTTAAACAGCGCCGAGAGCTCAGGTAGGATGACAGCCACAGACGGACTGAAGTGAGCAACTTGAGATGAATCATGGCCTTGGCAGGTGAAGCCCTGCAGCTGGGGGGCAGATTAAGGAGAGGATCACGGAGGAGGCACAGGAGGCAGTTTGAGGAGCTTTTATGTACATATTACAGCAAAGGGATTTGGATTTTTGACCAAGGGAGACTTATTTTTCCATGCACTGTTATGGTTATATATTTACAGGAATTATATTTGAAAAAGAAAAATAGCTGATGATGCCTGAAAATATAAGAACAAATCCTAGAATAGTATAAGTGAGATCTAGCAAGGAGAGGGTCTCCTTGAACAGAAGCACGGGAAAAATCTCTTACAGTGGCAGGAAGGCAGGCCAGCTGTTAAGACGAATACACGGAGTGGTGGCTTTCATGGTGGTGGTTCCTATAGTTGTTTTCTGATTTTTACTATTTTTTTTTTGTGCTAAAAAAGAAACCGAGGTCATTCGGTGAGATGGAAGTAGATGTTAGCGGTACAGGAAGGATGAAGGGAAAAGACTGAAGATCATCTAAGAAGGTGAAAACTCAAGGGAGAAGGTAAATGTGGCATTAATGGTAACCGGTAAGAGCTCACTCGATGTCCTTGGCCACTAACTTGTAGCGCAGTCGGGCAAGCATTGCTGTGGTTTTTACCACATGTGCATGACAAGTAGGCAGCAGTCACATGTTAGATGTAATCCGGGAGGAGGTGATTTTACCAGACTTGTACAAAGAAGGGATCAAAACAAGGGAATTGAAGTTAGGACATGAGGGTAAGCTGGACGGGGACAAAGGCCTTGCTTACTTAGCTCACTGACATGACTCAGGTACCTAGAAGAATGCACGTGCTTGTAAACGTGAAAGAAATATTTGTAGAAAGAAATCTGATGCCTAGAAGCATCAGGTGGGCTGGGAGGCACACAAGAGTAGGAAGGGGTTGAGAGAGAGAGAGAGAGAATAATGGTGGAATCCATGGCCTCTAAGTATTGGAGCATTTAAGAGATACTGAAATGTGGATGAGCTATTTACTATTTCAGAAGATTTTTTTCCCTCAGATGTAAAATAGCAGTGCATAATTAATATAATCACTGCAGTAACTTATGAAAAATGTTTAGGAGAGCACCTGGCACATTGTGAGCACTCACTACATATCCTATCATCGTGACATAGAGGGCAATGTATAGTATCTTCCCTTTCATTCTTAGCTTAAAATAAAACTTGTTGGCATCATCTATACTTGAATATTTTTGTATGTTATTACCAAAATAGTACTTTTATAACTAAACTCAAAGAACATGTACTGAATTGAAATATAAAATTAAGTTAAATGCCCTGGTCAGGAACTTCTGGGAAAATCAGAGTTCTTTCAGTATTTAAATTCCCAGTTTGCATAAAGCTATCCTCTAAAGTTTTAACATTCTGTTGTACATAAAGCCTGCCCAGAATTTTTTCTTCTAGGTTATAGATTTTATCAGCCTGTGTCTACAAGGCTGATGAACCAGAGCTAACCATGGTGGTTGACTGCATCAGCTTTAGTCGAACGGATTAGATTCCATGTAACTAATACAGTTCCCTCTGAGAGACGTGCAGACTGATGAGGGCTGTACGAATATATGAGGAAGCTGTGTTCTTCAGCTTTTTCTTCTCATTTGCCCTCTCTCTATCGTTCACTTTTAATTAAGAGATTAGTGGATACTTTTGAAAAAATAAAACAAGGAAGGAAGTTCCTGTCTTCTTCTATGGTTTCAGGTAGGAGGATTACTGAAAGCAAGAACTTCTTGTCAGAAGTTTTTGAATAAAATACAGGTCTCATCTTTCATACATGTAGCTTTTTGTCTTGACCAGAGCATGGAAGTCATAAATTAGTAAGAAACATGATGAGATTTGCTGTACGTTGAGTGTTTTAAGGTAGGTAGCATTTTGGTTTTCTTGTGTGTGTTTGGTCTTTTTTTGGTGTGTTGATATTTAATGTCACACCCTTGACTGCAACTGAGTTGGATTTATATTTTGAATCTCTGTGAAAGTGGGTCAGACTTGCTCACCCTTCATCGGAACCATATCTAATAGTCTTCAATGGTCTCATCATATTCTGTTTTCAGGTTAGCTAACCACCAAACTTCGTTGAACAGGTAAGCCAAAACTACTTAGGTGTGAAGGCCAGGAACATATGAATGTTCTACAGTGACTGGGAAAGAGTACTGAACTGTAAGATATGAGATTTAGGCCGTTACTGTGATCTTGCAGCAGACGTGACTGGGTTTCGTTTCCTTATGCTTTGAGAGGTTAATCTGGTAGTTCTCTCTTCAATGGTCCTTCCATCGTGAATATTCTGCAGGGGTTACATGAGTGTGGACTGATTACTGGAGTTGATCTAAGAATCTCTGCAGGTGTGTCAGGGGCCGTCCCCCGAGGAGTAGGAAGGAGAGGCTACGGCTGGGTATGTCCGTACATGTGCCTACGTGTGTATTTAGGAAAGGGAGGAGAGGAAAGCCTCTGGAGCTGACCCACGGACATTAGCTACATTCTAAGCAGGAGATAAATGCTGGAAGATTTAAAACTCATCTGTGTCAGCTGAGGAAACTAAAGGATTTTCTTCCTTCAGGAATACGCTGGGGTAATTCCCTTAGTGGTCTCCACTCTGGCCTCACTTTCACTCTCCATCCCTGGAAACTTGAAGACAAAGGCAAGGAGGAAGCCTGTCTCAGCCATGCCTCAAGAGCCATTCACCTCATGTCACACAGAAGTAACATAACTTAGTGGAAATTAAGTTCATCTCTAATTCCGTTTCACCTGCGTGATAAACAGGCATGGATTTTGAGTAGTCTTAAGTCGAAGAAGTCATTTCAAGCATCCCTTTTAAGGAAAATATCTACATTATTATTTTATATACATTCATATAAAATGCTATTATTATGTTGTTACATTTGATAATTCTTACCTTAATGAATACAGAATAAGTGATTTACTGGGATATATTTTAATGCTAAGTCTATAGCTTTTAAAATATTTTTTAAAGATTTTAGTTATTTATTTTTAGAGAGAGGAAGGAGGGAGAAAGAGAGGGAGAGAACATCGGTTGTGAGAGAAACATTAATCGGTTGCCTCTTGCACGCCCCCAACCAGAAGAACTGGCCTGCAACCCAGGCACGTGCCCCTACCTGACTGGGAATCAAACTGGTGACCTTTTGGTTTGCAGGATGATGTCCAAGTCACTGAGTCACACCAATCAAGGCTGAATGACAAGTGTATTTTAAAGTCACCAATTTTATTCTAATGCTAAATATTAGAATAAATATACCAAAATATATATCATGGCTCAATGAAAAGTAACCCTTGCTCATGTAATAATATGAAGGGGGAAAGAAACTGCCAGGATGACTGGACAAGCCTCCTCCACACAGTTTTCTAGGCCGACCGAGGCTGTGTCATCTTCGCCATGTAGCTTCCTAGGTTATCCCTGTTGTCCTCTTGGAACCTGCAGGCTAGCAGGGGAAAGATCCTGGAGGAGCTTTGGTAAGATGTTTTCATGGCCCGGGTTCAGAAGTAATGTAACATTCCGCTGGCTAGAAATCAGGCCCGTGGGTGCACCTAACTACCGGGAAGGCTGAGAAGTGTAATTACCACATGCTCAGGAAGAAGAAACTAGTATGGATGGGGGTGAGTTACTCACAGCATCTGCCGTGAGTGTTTCATGTGATAATTCTGATGATCACAAAGAAGATAATTATTGTTAACTTTGATTACTAACAATGTTTTAAGATCATTGATATACAATATTCTAAGTAGGTCAGTGATCTGTGAAAATTGTTAAACATGAAAAACAGTAAATCATGTAATTTAGTACAGAAAAATTTTTGTTGTAAATACTAATTTCCACATTTTATCTTTATTATTATAATTAGAATAGTAACAATGTGGGGCTTTTACTTAGTACAACTGAATGTTTTAAATGAACATGTAACCTATGAACAATCTACATCATGTTGCATATGTAGCGGCATTGTAGTCCTTTTGGAAATTTTGCTTCATCTCTTCCATTTAAGCTCATAAACTTATTCACTGCAGAATAAATGTGCTGTTGTTTTCGGTATTGATCACAGAACATAAATTTTATTAGTAAATAGAATGTTTATTTTTTTACAGTAAATATTTACTATTTTTATTCCAAATGAAGATAATAGGGTTCCACACAAGGGTTAAATGAAATAATTAGGAGTCATATTGACAGATGTTCTGAAAACAGAAATGACTTAATTTTTGAATTAAGACCACCTTCAAATCGATCATGTATATTCTTAATTAGATATTAATAACATTAAACTCGATTTCTATCTCCTTAGAAAAATACAATATATCAAATGAAGATGGTTTCTCTACACTAAAGATGAATTAAGTTTTGGGAATTATATGTATTTAATTTTAAAATTTCTAGTTTATGTAGAAAATACTTGTATATTCTTAAATATTCATTAAATAAATTTGAGGAAGTTGAGAAATACAAGCACTGAGTAAGCCAAGCCAATTATAAGGAGTTTAATTATTGGCAGTTTGTTAAAAGCTCATTTGTTATGAAGGCATTGTTGAGATTCTCATCATACTAATATAGAAAAACAGGAAAATGAGACTAGTTAATATATGTGCACTGACAACTAAGAACAAATCTTAATATTTGTATAGTATCTAATATTTTTTTCTTCTATGGTATCTAATTTTTATTTCCTTCCATGATCTAACCAAATGATAAAAACATACATTCAAATAGAAAGTTATATACATTTTTGGAATTTTAATAAAATTAACATCACTCATTTATCTTTCTTTAATTTTATGTTAGTTTTTTCTGATATGAATTGTTTCAAAAGATGGTGAAAAAGTAAAATTTTCAATAAGCAATATTTATGGTAATGCTAGTTATCAGTGAACATTCCCTTTACCTTATATTAGTATTATTAAATTAGGCACCAAATATATTTTTTAATATATTGGAGAAAAGGACTTTTGGATGAAGCAACAGGCATTATTTTTAACAAGTGGTAGCATCAATAGGAAAGAATTGTAAGAAATTCAAACTGCCTTTAAAAATCTGTAGGTTGGATTTAGAATATTCCTTGTTTGCCATTTAATTATGAGTTTTACTTGAATTTTTTCCAAGGCACTAATTTCAATGTGAAACTATGATATTCTTGTAAGAAGTTGTAGGAATTAGCTCAAAAGTCTGCAAAGGAACTGCCAAGCTTCTACATCTTGACTTGATTTTGTGGTACTCTATTATGTCTAGTCCATATTTTATGGAGAAAATTATATGCTCTGTGAATTTGAGATTATATAAAGTTCCTGAATCTCTTTGCAATGTCCAAAACCTATACTCTCAGTAATTTTATAAATTGTGATACATTTAATCTGTAATAGAAATTGAAATTGTAGTAAAATTGTAACAGTGAGGGTATACATTACTAAGGTTTTTTAAGGGGATAGCTAGTGCAGAAAGATAGAACTAAAAAAATGCACAAGGGAGTATGTTTATGACTGTATATATTATATAGCATCCATAGTGTCAAGTTGTACTATCACTGAGGTAGACTTAGATGTGGTCATTACATAAGTTCTGCCAACCTTTGTATGAATAATCTTTTTTATCCTAAGAATGAGGAAGCACTCACTGTGAATTTCCACAAAATATGTTGCACTAATCATAACACTCCTGTCTTGGGTAACAAAATTTCTTAAAGGACTGTAACTTAAAAGAATCAAAAAATAGATGAAAGGCAAATATGTCTCCGGGAGATAACCCATTTCTACCTCACTTAAGATATCTAAGATATTTAAGTGAGATATCTAAGATATTTAGCTATTTTGTAGCTAGAAACAATTCTCAAATGAATTTTAAATGCTATATTGAAACCAAAATATCCTACAATGCCCTTGTACAGTCACTGCCTGACTTGGTAGAACCTTAGGTATCCCCAACCTCACTCAAGTCGTAGCTCCTCATTTCCGAGCTCCTTGTTTTGTGTCTCCCAACTGCTGAGTTATTATTTCACTCAGATCTCAGACACGGCTATCATCGTTAGGGATGTGTCTTTTTGCAGGAGTCATACAATGATTAATTAATCATTTGCTAATAAAAATATTTGACTTTATGCCTCAATCTTAGTAATTTAGCTTCTGCCCTCCTGAAACCAGTTAACTTTGACAACTTATTTTTAAGAAAAGTCCCCACCTCCACCTGGTTCCTCTGCTCCTGATTTCCCAACTTTGACCGGCTGCCCTGCCCCCGGCAGTTGTTCCTGGGTCAGCTGTACGTGTATGCATCCTATTGCTTCTTTTTCTCTGAGGAACCCTGACTAATATACAATATGGTTTGAAATACTTCTTATAGCCAAACGTATCACCACCCAGTGGGTATAATTTCTTCTACCTCAATTTCCATATTTTTTGGAGATTCATGCTCTAATGCTTTCACACTCGTTGTCATCTGAGTGTGAGATTGATTCAAAATGTGGGGAAGGAAGACTGGTTTCATTATCACTGAACTGCTAGAAAATGCTAGATGTACAAAGCATGGGAAAGAGGGCCTCTTGAGAATGTGCTACCAGGTGACCGCCGAGCGACTGAAAACTAGGAGACACGGACTCTCTGCTGTGCTCCAGTGAACCTCATTGGGGTGGTGACCAAAAAAAGGCAAATAAAGCCATCATCAAAAGTGAAAAAGTGATTTTTTTCTGGCTTGCTAGGTTCTTTTTTGTTTCAAGTCAGGTACTTTAAACTGTAGTGGCTAAGCTAAACATCTAAATATTATGTAATGATACTCTAAATCAAGAAAGAATTCAGAGGTGAGATTAAAAGCAGGAGCCATATTGCTTGATATCCAACTTTTTGGAGCATGAACGGAGGACTAAAACATAGGGAGTTTTGTCATATAACCAGTTTTATTTTATATATTATCCCACATATAATCCAGTTATATATATATAAAACTATAACTGGCTCTCTGGAGAAGACTATTTTATGTGAAAAGTCATATATTTAAAAAAAAAGACCAAAGGACATGTGTTTTAAAACATATTTCCAAAAGTAAGACGGAATTACATGACAGAATGGATGGACAGAGAGAAGATACATTATCTTCTGTTATTAAAAATGTTTGTATTTAATGAGAGGAGATAACAAGGCTGCCATTGAACTAAAATAGTGCTTTCTGAGCTGAACATCAGTCACCTTCTTGCTCATATCAAGCTGCTGGGGATTTCTGATCACTCTTTCAATCTGGCTCCCTTATTGGTCACTTACTCCTGAAAACATGTCCCTTTTCCAGCTTTCCTTAAACAGTAATTGAACTCCTCTGCCAGCTTGTCCCCTGGGTCCTTTGCTTCTTCTTACATGCCTTTGTCGTCTCGCCCCCTTTCAGCCCACACTCGATCCACGGTAGAACCCAGTTATTGCAATGGTATATGGTTTACCTACCTCAACCTGACTTTCCCGTTGTGGGACTACTTAACCAGTTTCCCAGGCTAGTTAGCAAAACCACCTTTGATCTGTCACTCTCCTTTGTTCTGTAGATCCATTCTGCCATGCAATCCCACCATTTCTGGAAACATTGTATATTTACACTTAGTTTTCCAACTCTCACATCTCCATTAATCACCATATGTACACCGATGTGTTCCTGGATTGCTATCAGAGATCCTCAGTGATTTTTCTTGAATCTAGGTTGTCCCAGCAACACAATCCAACTTGCAATTTTTTCCCAAATGAATTTTAAGACATTAATTAAATTGTCCAGTTAGCATGCACTAAATTTCGACGATTTTCAGAATTTTCTATTTGACATTATATAACATACAAAACCAAAGAATATAGCAAGAGACTTAACTTTCAAGGAGGGTTCCATTTATTGGTAGAATAATACAAATTCACAAATAGCTAGACAACAAAATTGAATGTATAACATTGTATAATAAATATACATGCACAGATTTCTAAATCAGTTATAATATCAAGAAAGGGGGGAATATTAATTTCAATAGACTTCTAGAACATGTGTTGCATTTAAACTGGCAGAATTTTTAAAATATTTGGGGTATAAGAATCCAAGTATAGCAAGTGCAGAAATTGAGTGCAATATTTTTAAAAGCCTTTGAATAAGTTTTCTCAGGGATAAAACTAAAGGTAGAAAATGATGGTTGAGGCCAAGCCATTGAGTGATTGAACATGGACAGACTGATAAATATGTGAAGCCATAATTATGATAAATATATGTATATACAGATGAAAACAAAAAGAGATATATCGATATTAGGTGAAATAATAGATAAATGGATGGAAGAATGGTAAATAATCAAAAGAACATTATGCTTAAAGGTACAGAAATTTATATGGCACAAGGAGAAATTTCAAGAAAATTACTTAGAATGACTTCTGTTTTTCTATTTATATTAGATTGCGATGTCACCTGCTGATGTTTCAATAAAAGGGTAGGGATGGAGGATTTGCCCAGGCATTAAATTCAGAGAGAAGTTTCCAGAGGTTATCTTCTTTTTTTAGCTGATGAGAGGAAGGTAAGGGTGCATCCATCTAGAGGTATGTTTTGTTTGTAGGTGAGCCCTGAGAAGGTGAGCTGGCTTCCTGTAGGGGACCTGTATGCAGTTCACGGGCTGAAGTAGGAGGCATTTCTCCGAGGACAATATCACAGAGTTGGTTAATTTGTTTTTCTGTGTTTCGGTTTCATTTTCTTAAATAAATTATAATATGGTGTATCTCTTACTTTAGAAATCTTTCACACACAACACAAAATTTTTATTTTACCTTGGTAAATATTTAAGTGATTGTTCAGTGATTATACAGATTCTTAAGAGTCTATTTAACAGAAAACTCATTCCTGATTTAGTAATATTTTTTTCATTTTACCCATTCAGTTCAATCATTTTTCTTGACTCATACCCTGACAAATTCCATGTGGAGAGATTTAGAAACCAACCTTCAAATTCAAATGAGATGTTTTGCATTTTTTCAGTCCTGTGTTAAAAAGACAACTTTTTTTTTTGAGGACAACACTTTGATTCATTATAAAATTCTGGTCTCATTTTTGTATTTTTAGCCATGATATTTATAGCCAAAATCATTTTCTAGTGAAAAAAAATTCTAAATCCAGTAATGTTAAATTCTGTCAAGCCGAAAGTTAGACTTAAAGTTTCTAAGTGATATGAATTTTGAATAATATTTACTTTGATAGATGTTTGTCTCCATTTTACCCAGTATAATCATATATTGGACTTAAAATAAACAACATTTTTCCAGTCTTTCAATGGTAGCCAAAGTATAGGGTAAGGAAAGATTGTGGTACACATATTTCCAGTAAAATAGTTCATTAGGAATTATCTAGGAAACCTCTGTAACATGCTTCTGATAGCACAGAGCGATAGGGCCGGGTGGCATTGTGTGGGCTTTCAGCCTTTATTTAACTTCATGCTTCCATTTAACTGGCATTGCTAGAAAACACTTTTATTGTCTTTGGCTAATTCATAGTCCCCAAAACATAATTATGGATTCCATTGACCTTATAAATGATTCTCCACTTCCAGTCTCCAGTAATAAAATCAGCAGTGCAATTCCTATCGGATATCAATTAAGTATTGCTTATAGAGAAAAATTCCTTGAAATGATTTATGATTAACATTAACTTAAAAAAATGAATCGATCTAGTAAATGATTGATGTGCTAACCTGCTGGCCATTCTAGGGCAGTGTTTGCACATGGCTGACCGAATAGATCTTTGCTGAGCATAAGATATGTGTCTGCTCTTTGCCTTCCTGATTGGTTTGGATCGCTGTGCAATCATTCAGCTGAAGTCTCTCTTAGAGGCCCGAAAGGGCTCCTGGCAGGGAGCCTCTTTGGCAAGCTCTTCTGTGTTGTGGTCTGTTTGGTTCACCCGTAGAGACGTGGATTAAGATAGAATTATAGGAAATCCTATTGAGGTAACGGCCTACTGGATAAGAACAGGGAAAACTAATTTAAGCCTCTCTACTCCTTCAGCATAACCTTTTAAAATACTAGGTTACAGTGTGTTCATTTCACTTGTGGTTCGGATATAAGATACTAATGGAAATGACATTTAAAAAGGGACAGACTTTTGGGTATAAACTGTAACTGGCTTGTCTTAAAAGTACCTTTCCATGTGGGCCTCAAATGTGATAACATTTTTCAGGTTGTGCACATAGATTAGAAGCTATTAAATTCTAGGTTTGCAAAGATAAGCATGTCCAATCGCTGTCTCTGACAGGATAGAGTCCTGACATGTTGATTTATAGATTAAAATATTAACGTAGCAGTGTTATGGATATCGTCATTTTGTCGTTGCTATTTTAATGGAGATGAAGCCTTAAAAAGGCATCTGTGTTTTCAATTGGCCTTTAAAAACCCCACTGTGATGCCACCAACCTTCAGAAGAAAAGAGGATGATTTAGCTAAAAGGTTGCCTTGAAGTAGTGAATTGGATCCCTCGAGCTATTCCCCCTGCGTTTTTTGGTTAGTCATGCATGAGGGGCCCTCTGACCTAACAGTGATACTGACACCAGTTATTCGCCCTGCACACAGCCTTATCGTTATAGAATAAGCCTCATTTTGCAGATAAATTCACAAGGAGCTGAGAGAAATTACATGGCTTCTCCAAAGTCGTGGAGTCAGCCAGTGAGGGAGCTAGGAGATGAATTAAAAGCCTGGAAATCTACTTGTGTTTTCTAATGGTGTCAGTTGTAAGTGCAGCTCAGACTGCTCTTAGGAACTGAGAAAAGAAAAAGGAGGAAGAAAAGAACAGAAAGGAAAGAAACAATTCTTAGAGCTTGGCAGAAATATCCCTGATGCTTTGAAATGAAGGCGAGGCTTCAGATTCCAAGGACCCAGATGTGTGGCATGCGATGAAATGGCCTTGGGCCAGACAGCCGATGCCCCATCCAGGGAAGGCTCCGCCCTGGTGCTGGGGGAAGAGTGTGGGGGAGGGGCAGCAATTGGCTGATATTGCCAATAAAATGAAAAGGCCAAAATGTTGCTTGCTCAGCTAACTTGCCATTTTAACCAAACTTTTGGAAGCCATAGCTAATGAAAATATCTTAAAAGAAAAAAAAAATCTGAATAGTCGCTGTATGAAACAGGCTGGAAAATGGGAAGGGAAAGACAAACAGAAGGAATGATACCGTGGGTCTGGGTGTCCTTCCGGCTGCAGTGAGAATATCTCAGCTCAGTGGAAGTTTCCAGAAAAGGTGACAGCTTCTTAGGGGCAACTGTCCTGGGGTTCTTTTTTCAAGTGTGTCTATATTTTGAGAGGCCTCACTGGTGAGGAAACAAGCAACAGACTTGTAATGTAGAAAAAAAATCAAAATTAACATTTTTAAAGGCCAAATATGTCCTCTTTTTTTTTGAGGAGTAGCTCATGTTCGAGGACCTCAAAATGACTTAAGACTTGTCCAGGAGGAACCTGTCTCTTGCCCACTTCGCTGCTCTTTCCTACTTCATTTCTCTCTTTCTCTTTATTTCTGTGTGTGGTTGGGGGTGGTAAGAGGAGAGGGGGAAAAATGAGACTGCCATTTTAAAGTTTCAGCTTATTTCCCATGTTTTTTAAAGTGAATAAAACATATAAAATATTAAAAAAGTAAATCTACCCAGTTTTTGAAATACACCTTTGTTATGTGATATAAGGTACAATGCTGTTCATCATTAGTACAGAATGTTTTTAGCGGACACAGCGTTTGAACATTGGGCTACATCTATCTTGTTTTCTATTTAATGGGTGATTAAAAGAGATTGAAAGGTTGCTGATACCGCTGAGAGGTATGCATATGTTCTGCCCAGACAGACTTGAATAATAAGTACATGCTGAATTTGCCAAGAGTGTGTAATCACTGCTTTCTTTGAGGATAATTGTCTGCCTAACAGAAAGTGGGAAGAAAGGTGTGGTGCCTCTTTAAACCAAGCTGTGAAGAAGACCATGTAAGAGAGTGCTTCGGAGAACCGACTGTGGGTCTCTGTGGTCCAGGACACAGAGACCGGCGCCTGCTTTTCCAGCGCCGTATGAACAGAACCTTCAGTCCCGGCCAGGCGGAGACTAGGGAATGTGTGGGAGTGGTAGGGGAGGACCTGTGGTGGGGACTCAACTCCAGGTGTGTCAGTGTGCGCAAGTGGATGGGATTAAAGTTGAGCTGTGGAGTTTGACCTTGGCTGCCTGCAATTTGGGAAAACTTAGGAAATATTTCCAGCCTTATAATTTATGTTGTATTGTGACACATACATATCCACCATGTTTATGTTTGTGCTCGATCTATACATCAGAAGAAATATGTTTGCATTATAAAATGTGTACAAGTTTTCCTATAATAAAAATTCTGTTTTATGCTCATTTGTTGGTTTTCATGGTTAACCTTTACTTGTAAATAACTAAATTCAAAATTTAATGAGAATCTTCAAATTGCCTCAATTTAAAAAAAATTGGAACGAACCCACTGTATGAGATTGTCTGTGTAATCCTCAAAGACTTTTTTTCCAAACATAATGAGACACTTAAGTTGTAATTAAACTGTTGCTGCTTGCTTTTTGTACTTTTATGATATTTATTAGATTTAAACACACCTCTTACTTATGCCATGTCTAATTTGATTTGAAATACTTATTCTAATAAACATAATTTTATATTACTCAACTAAAAGTTTAGTGTATTTATCTTCTAACCATAAAGTTATTTATTACATTTTTAAAAAATGATATGAGGATAATTCTTTAACTGTCTTTCACTAAACCGAATGAACAATTGAGGTTTGAATCTTAGAGTTAGTTGGAGAAGGTCATAGGTACCCAGGGACGATGGAAGAAAGTGAAGGGCTTCAGTACATACACATGCATTCTCCTCTCCATTATGCAACTATTCACTCACAGGTGTCCCCTCAGTGAGTCATGGGCAGAAATAATTCCAAGAATAATGGGGGGATGTATGTCAAGGCCACTACCTAATGTCAAGACATAATTTCCTCACTAACCCATGTGCTATGGTATTCAAAGCTCATGATTTACTGATCTTTCTTTCCTAGGGGAAAAATATTGATTAGCAGTTTGATTTCTACTTGATATTCCTTACTAATAAAACAGACTTTGTTAAATTCAAAATGCAGCACTTGAAATTCATCGGTTTTCTTTGCTGTTCTTTAACCTGATAATGGCATTCATATTTTATGTAAGCTAAATGTTTTCTTTTCACGTAAAAGAACATATGCCAGTGGAGCATGTACCTAACCCTTGAGGTGAAGATGATTCTTACTATACCCATTGCCCCTTTATTTTCAGTCTGTACAGCTGGGATTTTTATCTCCATTGACAGTGCGTAAACAGTACCTCTAGGCTTCATTTTCATCAACATAGTCCCTATCTCAGCAACAGGACAGCTTGAAGTGTTGTTCTCCAAACAACAAGCACACGCCAGCACCAGCTGCTGAGTGCCGGAGTCACCAGTGGCAGGTGACAAGGCATTTCGGGACAGATGGGTGGTGAGAGATCGTTGCTGTTCTGCAAATCAAGGTCTCAAGAAGCATTCTCAGCTATGTGCCAGATGACAGACTGGTTGGAAGTATATGCTGTGAAATGGTCGTTCTCATTTCCACCCCAACATTTGAACAACGACTTCAGCATTACTCTACAGATGAAAAAAGAAAGAGGTATTACTGGTGCTGCTCGCATTCAGTCTATGTTGTAGAAACTCATGGAGAGTTTTCTTATTTTCTAGCTGTGCACAGTTCCTTTTAATGGTTATTTTACATGATTTGGGGAATTTCATCCCGTCATAAGTAATGTTTAGACTGAAGATCCTATGTTGGGCTGTTCTGAGATGAATTTATGAGTTTCATTTTGTTGGCTTCTCCAAACAAAACCACCCTGTTTTAAGACTGTCTAAATATCTCATGGAGTAAACCCTAGCTGGCTTTTTTGCATGTCCTTTACTTGTTTTATTTCTAGGTTAATGCTGACATCATTTCTTGAGTCTGGGTGTGAATGCACAAAAAGGGACTCTCAGACTGAATCATGTTAGCAGCTCACCCTAGGAATGACCTGTACTGCCGACAGTAGCCCTTTCTTACTTGGCCACCTTAACATAATCAACTGTGGAAGCAAGGAAGAATATGTTTCAAGAGTCTGTAGAAAGCTCCCTGGTGTGCCTGGAAGGTAACTTCAAGTGTCTTAGTAAACAGAGAAACAGAATAACATAACTCAAGATAGTGGTAAAAGACCAAAGAATTATACAGCAAGTTGAGAAGAGATTATTACAAGGTGGAGCAAAAGTAGGTTTATGGTTGTGAGTATGTGAAATCCAGAGTTTATGCTAGTGTTATGATTAATGATTGCTTTCTTTGCTATATGAAAAACTGTAAAATCTACTTTTGCCCCACCCTGTGTATTTGGTCAGAAGTCAACTGTGAAAGTAAACTCACATTTTTATGAAGAATTTATCACTGCAACATTTAATGTTTTTCATAATTTAGTTGCTTTCTCTACATAATAGTATTCAAAGTTCTAAATGGAAGTCATTCTCAGACCTTGGTTCACCTCTCATACACATGCAACAGAACAGCTATTTCACAGAAAGGGAGAATGACCTGCTTGGATACTTACCTTCACTGTTATTTATAAATATCTGTTTCAGCAGGTCTCTCCTGGTAACAGTTCCGTCTTCCACGATTACTATAGACAACTGTTACTTATTTTAATAACTTGAATGGATAATAAAATTAACTTTTGGTATCATTCAATGTATATAATATTCTGATTAACAAACCTAAAATACAAAGAATTTATTTAGGTAATATCAGATTTTTCTCTCCAAGTCTAAGACTGGAGAGTTGTGTCCCATTTGTTGATACAAAAGCTATATCTGGCTTGAAAAATGGCAAAACCTCTTTATGTAAAACCCACATACGTCACTACTTACACACTGCTCCTTTCTAACATTCAGGAGAGGCCAAAACATAATGTTTACATAATCCTGTTCATTTACTTTAAAATACCCACAAAAAGAAATGTGACAGAATTGAAACAGCAATACTACTATTTAGATATTTTTTCCATGAAAATCAAACTAAGTTATTTTTCCCAAAAATATTCCCCAAAGAAAACAGGACTTTACCTTATCATGGTAACTTGGGAATTCTCCATGAAAGGTTTTAAAGTCCATGCAGAGTTTAAAAGGTGTATTACAGTATATTACTATTCAAAATGCCTTTAAACTGTTTTAAAATTCCAGTGCTGCACCTGAATGCTCCATGAAACACTCTTAATTGCCTTGCAACTCCTCTATAATTCTGAATTGGAAAAAAAGCAAAAGTGTAACAGGAAGACTAAAAATTTATTCCTTCATGTTATAATTCATAAATATAAGATCACAATTATGCCAGCACAAATTTTTGTATTTTTATTGGGGAAAAACATACTCAAAAGGCTTTTATTATAGGTTGTATTCTCAATTTAGCAGTTTGTTACTAAATAGAATATAAGTTCCCATTTGAGAAAATTACTTATGGTCTAAAAATCCCACTTGTAAGGTAATTTCTACATTAAAGGGGTCCTAAAACTTGAATACAAACATAATCTAATAGCTAGTATCCAGGGTGAAATATCTCACTTGTACTTTAATAGAAAATAATTGAGCTTCAGCCTGATTTAATTATTCCAAAATATTTATAAGGAAATGTTAACATACATTTTTTTAAAGAAATAGTTACTGGATTGCTATCAAATACTGGCAGAATCTGGGTTCACAAATTATTTAAGGTAACGAGAAAATCGTAAATGTTTGAACTGCAATTGTCCTTATCTTTCTTTTCCCTTCACTGAGGTAAGGGTGTGAGTGTACACATGCATTTTTAGTGGGTGACAATAAAGGAAATCAGAACATACAGGTTCTCACATGGCCACTTGTAAAAGATTGAATTCATGCCATGGCCTTAATCTAAATAGCATTTTCCAGTGCAAGTAATAAATAACAGTAGAAATATCATATGTTTGGTATTTCAAGAAAAAGCACATAAAACAAGGTGTGGACTTCTATTATTATTTTATTTTTATTTCTTTTATTTAGAGGGGGAAGCCCTTATGCCTAGGCAAACTTTCTCTTGTTTTTCCCTTAAAGATAGGATTATCACCCACTTTTCCTCTTCTTTTTTCCCCCTATTAGTTGGGCGGTCTTTCACCCGTGACCATTTTCTATGACCAGACTGTTCAGTGGAAGCAGTTAGCCCTAATCCCCACTCCCTGGTTGCCTCTTAGGAACACAGCCTAGTCTCTGCATTGTAAAGTTTTACTGCTCAGCACCATGGGAACCAAACTATTTCAAATAAAAAGGGTAAAAACACTTACGCTGTGTATTTTAAGAGTTAAGAACAGAATTTGGAGTCATGTTGCCAAGTTCCACTACTTAATTAATTAGCTTTGTTGCCGTGGTCAGGAGTTTTAACTGCTCCTTTTTCTCTTTAGTGCCGAGACGATAATCACATGCCCACCTCACACGACATTGTGTGGATGAAATGAAATCTTGCCTGAAAGAGCTTAATACAGTGCCTGACTGTTCCATGTGCTTATTTATTCTTTCATAAAAAACAAAAACAAAACACACAAAAAAATACAAAGCCACAGTCCCTAGGGCTTAGCCATTCCTATGTACTTCCAAAGGGAAAATACAAAAGATGACTATTTTGAATATTCAGGTTAGTATTTCATTCAAATGGAGTGTGGAAGCAATCTACTGCAGTACCAGCGAAGTTCCAGGACAGTCGGAGATGCTACATATCTGGAAAGCCTTGTTTGATTTATTTTTTTGGGACTTGTATTGCTAGCATTAGTAATAATAATAACAAATATTATTATTTTTAGACATGAGCTAATTGTTACATTTGTATTAATCCGAAATTATAAAACAGATGCACCGGTTCGTACTTGTACAACCTGTGACTGTACAGATAAAAGAACGGTGTGTCAGCAGGTACTTCTGTGTTTTGACAAGTTGTTTCTGATGGCAAAGTAGCTAAGTGAAATGGAAAAAGCTTGGTAATAATCAAAAAACTGCCACTGACACAAAATGGCTGCACAAAATAATCATTCATTCACACATTTATCCATTAATGCCCACTCTGTCCAAGGGCGCTGAGATTACAAAGAATGGTGACTAAATCATTCTATTAGAATTTAAATGTTTAGGATATTTAGGATACACTGACAATTAAATCGTAAAACTGGAGGTTCTTGTGAAGGTATCCATAGCTTCTATTGAATTAAATAGAGAGATTTTATTATCAGTATCGAGAGAGAGGAGTCTAGGGAGTCTTTTCACAATAGTTATTTTTACCAAAGCATAGGGGAAAATTGGAAGGTGAAAAGGTATGCAGAAAGGCAAAGAGAGTTCTGGAAAGAAACTCATAATAGAAATCTGTGTAGAGACGTGGAGAAGAGAGTGTACGCCTTCAGTTTGAAGAGCTATGAGTATTTCTTACAGCATTAGGACACCAGCTGAGTTTAGAGTGATAGTAAAAAAGGCTGAAAAAGTAATCAGGGACAAATTCTTTAAGTATCACATTGGCTATTTTAAGGAGTTTAGACTATTCATTTTGCAGGGTATATGTATATATGGCAGAGTATAGGATCTATGGGAGGGAGGTCTGGGGAAAGAAGGGGGTTAGTGATGGGACCTATATACGTTTCAGAAAAACTCCAGGCTGCAGTATGCAGAATGGTGTGGGTAAGGGTAAGATAAGCAAAAGTAATCTGAAAGTAATCTAGTTTGGAAAGGATATAAAGATGGTAAGAAGAGAAAATGACATTTGTAGACTGGAGGAATCAATCCTAAAAGTGATAATCAAGTAGAAATTACCAGTCACAACTACAAACGGATAAAAATAGATACATTTAAGGTTATGTTTTTCTGAGTGTGGGATTTATTTGGAAAAGTCAGGGAGAAGCAGTCCACGGGGACCATCAGGTCCCTGTTAAATTGCAGAGTGAGTGGGAAATGTCATCAGTGGAGAGTATACACATGGGCACTTGAGACAGGGGACTTAAAAGCCATAAAGTTCTACCTGATTCACAACTTGGCCTCATGATGGCTCCAATCACGTTATTACGTAGGGAAGATGGGACAAAGAATTTGCATAATTTCAACCTCATATAACCAGTAGCTGATAACAGAAGATTACCAATTCCCTCCCCCCAAAACAAATCCTTTATGGCTTGAAACGACAACGATCACTGAGTTTCCTTACAGATCTGCAGTTTGTTGTATAGGGTGACATACAGATGAGTCATATCTGATCCCCAACAATTGATGATGCAAGACCCTCAGGGCTGGGTCACCTGAAACACAGGCTGTTTCAGGTTTCTCAGTGTGGTTTCTCCCACAGAAGCTGTCAGGATAGTCTGACTTTTTACATGGCTTCTCAAAAATCGGAGACCAGTGTTCTGACAAATCCAGTGGAAGCTTTGAGGCTTCTTCTGAGTAGACTGAGAGGTCTAAGAATGTCACTTCTGCTCATTCCATTGATTAAAAAAGTCGTTAAGGAGGGGAATTAGGCTCTATCTTTCGAGACAGAGGGCAGAGAAATCTTTCTGGTCAAGATTTTACTTTGGCACTTGAAGTTTATGTTTCTTAACTCTTTCCCCCTCAAAGGAGAATTATGTTCTATTGCCATGTTCAGGAAATAATAAGATATACCCTAACAAAACTAACTACAATGCCACTTATTTATTATAAATTATGGACCAGAAGTTAACCTGGACTGATTTTACTAAGGAAAAAACTATAGTTCTGTATAAACAATTACCAACTCGTTTCTGTTAAAAGTGAGAGAACATGAGGAAGGGTACATAACTATTAATAATTGCTGTAGGGAAATTGTCACTTACATTGCAAGAAATCTAAACATTCTATTAGTCACTTTAACATGACTAACAGAGACAGGTATCCAAAATGGGAGGAGAAAATGTAAAAAAAAGGTAAAGATCTGGAACTTGTCCCTGATGAAATGAGGAACCAGAAAGACACAGGCTCCCTGTTTTGTATAAATGGTGGTGATAAGGACAAGGCCTGGGTGATGAGTGATTGCCTGGAGTCAGAGTTGTTCCTCAGTGATGGAATGCAGTTAGTCAGGGCTATTTTGTTTTAAAGAGCATGGCAGGGGCCAAGTTCCATGGGAGCACGTAAAGTTTTCAGGAGTCCTGGGCCAAGGAGCTGGCGGGGGTTTGGATCATTGTGCAATCTGGCTGTCTTTGCCACGCATGTGTCAGGGCCGAATGCTTGCTCCATTAGAAAGAAAGGAATTTCCCCAGCAGTAAGCAGTATTTGGTCTTGGAATGTTCTACCAGTGGCTTTTAAGTAAAGTAAGTATCAATTGTCAGACAGTTGATTTTTGTTCCGGAGTTTTGATATGATCAACTATATGAAGGACTAAATATTCTCAAATCACAATTTTTAATTTATGAAAAAAGCATATTTAGACATGAAGTAGACACTTTTTAAATATTTGTCGAAGAGAAATACAATTGCTCTAAGCTAGTCTTTGTATAATTTTGAAAACCTCTGTAGTTCCATTCAAACAGTATATAAAAGATGTATAGATTCTTTTTTAACATTTTCAAGACACTAGAATGTAGTGGAGTCTGTTTCCATTATTGCTGCTGGAATAAGAAATAATAATTTTTTAAAAATGTGAATACAATAATTTTATTAAAGCTATAACCAAAGATGTTCTATACCAAAACAAATTTTAGAAATTTTTAAAAATAATGTTTCATGTGAAAATGCTTTATTCATGTATTCAGGAATACTATAGATACAAAATTAGAAAAATGTTTCAGTTCCTGGGTTGAATTATTGAAATATGTACAAAGTTTAACTGCCCTGAGGTCATATCTAAGCAGTTCACTAAGTCAACATTATATTAATCTTTGTTTATTCTCCTGATTCTTGAAGATTAAGCAAAGAACATGCCTCAGGTCTAAGCTTAATGTCAACATTAAAAATTAGCAGGAAGAATGTATCCAATAGGAAGAACTATTTAAAAGTAAGAGAGATAACAGTGCACAGGAAGAAAGGATGTCAAGAAGATAAACAGAGTAAAATTCAAAACAGAAACATTATAAGACACGTCTCTTTACCTCACACTTAGGTGCAGACTTAGCTATTCGTTAACCTCCAGGGAACCTGTGAGTTTTAAAGTTTCTGAACTCTAAAGTTTGAATATCTAGATTATAGTTACAGCTTTAAAGAAAATCAAAGACCAAAAGAATTGCAAAAGTATTAAGTGAAAAATACATACAAACCTACATAAATCTAAGTTCACTTCAGAAGATCAAATTCGGTTTCTCCTACTCATGGAAAGACTGGGTGTAACTTTTTTTGACTCCTTTAAATCTATAAAAATATTCTGGTTTACACACACACAGTATGTTCAATAGTTATCCTCATTACTAATTTCCTCAATGTTTGCACTCTGTTTCAATGGCAATGGGAAGGAAATATGCAATTAGAAATATTTTCAGTTTACCAATTGCTAAAATATCTCTTTATATGATATAAAGTCTAGGCAAAATCTACTGCACAGCATTTCCAACCCGTGGAATTGTTTCAATCATCAGGAAAAAGGACAGCCTTCATCTTGTCAGCTGAACTGCAAGGGACTTGAAACTAGAAATCAAGGTCTACTTCCCTTGATAACCATCTACTCAGACAAGATGGTGATCACTATTTATTGACTTGGATAAAGTTGTGATGTGGTCAGTGTCATGAAACCGTTGTCAGCGGAAATCAGGCTTTTCAATGGAATTGCAAGGAAAGCAACCAAGGATCCACATGGGGGACATTGTGATATGACAAGATGATTTATTCACGTGAACATAGAAGCTGCTACCAGGGTTGTCAACGTCCCATCTTCCTTTGTCCCACCAGGGAAAAAGTGCAACCATGTCCTCAGCAAGGCCGAACAAAAGTCAGCGTCCAGAGTTTCTGCTTCATACTAAAACTTAGTCTTTTCCAGTGCACGCTGTCTGCTGCAAGCCCTCAAGGCTGCCGGAACAACATGGTCACGTGCTCCTAGCTGAGAGACAGCACAGGACCGCAGGGGGCAAGTGCATTCCTGGGTGTGGGGGAAGAAAGAATGAGGGGTGGGGGCTTCTTTTCTCCCCTAGGATGATATTAGCTTGGGTTTGGGATGGACCAGGTGCTTTTTCCAAAGAACCAATGAACTTCTGAGCTTGGATGGGCTTTTGATAGGTCCGCCTCCTAGTTCTACTGACAGGCTTCTGTGGTCAAGCTCCTTTCCCTGTGCCCCACAACAATCCAGCACTGGAGGGGGAAGGGAGGAGTGTTAATTCCTTTGGCTGAGCAATGCTGTAATCCCCTAGGGCGTGAAACTGTAGATTCCTGGCAAAAGCAACAGGCTAATGTTCCCCAGTTTATTAAGCTCAATGTCTAATTCCCTTTGCGTCCCTTTCCTTTATTATAATTAGCTAATTAGTTACGGTAACAAAACCATCATTATCACATTAAATTCGTAACCTGAGAGAACATTTCCTTCTGTGGGAACTAACTGAAGTAGTTAGCGCTTGTAGAACTACCAGATCCTAGCACTCAGGTACAAAAAAATAAAAGATTTAAAATAACGTAGTTATTTGGAGTGACTGCTCAGGAATTTCAAATGCTATGTTTGTGCTTCAGAATTGGCTTGAAAAGACCTAGAGAACCTAAAAAATGATTGATTTCTCATATGGTATAGTTTCATCTCTGTTTCATTAAGAGAGTCTCAATTAAATTATGAATATCTTGGGTGATTTTTACATTTTATATGATAGATTTTCTTTTGCCAGATAGTATGGGATGGGAGAGAAGGGATAGGGGTTGTAAAGATGCTGTCTTTCCATGGATCTCCCAAAACCCGGCTAAAGGAAAATCTGTCTACTCAACTTCCTTTTATTTCTGGCAAAAACTTGTTTTTTTTTACTAATTATCCCCAGCTGTACCAGATTCTGTACTTCTTATTTTTAACTTTACATGCTCTAACATCTGTATACTTTTTGTATGGGATATTAGGTCTTAAGATGGGAAATCTTTTGGGAGGGGTGAGTATAATATGATTGTCTAAAAAGAAAAAAATTAAAAACTTGAAGGTGAATGATCATCCCTTCCATTCTTCCTATTTGTTGCCAGTCAACTACTTATAATCATTGTATTGGTATTTGCCTACAGTGACAATGAAGAAGACTCTTTCAAATATCAATAATTTTGATACAATTCATTTTTTTAAATGTCTCTTTTTTTATATGTTTCTTTCGAAGAGAATCAATGTGCCAACTTCTAATTTTTGATTGACCCCTGTCCCCATTATGCGGATCTTACCCACAGGAAGTCCAGGTTCTTTAGAGGACTCTCCACATCCCCTAGTGAAGGATGGCAGTACAGCTGTAGTAAATAAGTAAGACAATAAGGATGCAAACACAAAGAGGTACCTAGTAGACTCTGGTGAGTTTTGACGTGCTATACACCTGCTCACTTTGCGTTTGTCCTGGTTGGCATGATCTTTGGCTTGCTTTTGCAACAATTTCATTGTTCATACTTAAGTAAAAATAATGGAGAAAGAACTAACAACAGTCCCTTTGGCTTTTAGCTGGTGCATTTCCTGCTAATTCCAAAAGCTTGAAAAGGACAATTTAAGTAAATGTTAAAACAATATGCATTTCCATGAGCTATAATATAATTCTTTGGAAATGACAAAAACACATGGACTTTTTTAATTAAAAAAAGGCTTTCTAATTTGAAAACCATGGACCCCAGGCAAGATAATCTTCCTGAAGAAGTTCGACATGAATAGTAATAGTAAAAATCAGTCATATTTTATACTTTGCAGATTTTCTTAGTGTAAAGACAATGCCTTTATTGGTATACATTTTTCATGAATTGAGTCAGCTTGTTAAATTTTCTTATTTGTATTAAATGGCCTGGCTATATATTCTGCCAAAGTGACAATTTTTTATAAGCCTTACACTACATTTATTTTCCATTTTGTTTTATTTATTGCATTGACCATGTTATATTTTATGTTCAAGAGTAATCAATGATTGGGCAATGCTTATTTATTTGTTTTTTACCTTGTATCTCATTTTCCAATTGTGGAAACCATTATGCTATCATCTTTGAAAATAAAATACTGGACAGATTTATATAATATAAGAATCAATTATTATTTAAACTTTGTTAGAATTGAGCAGTGGAAACATCTAAACTTAGGGCACTGAGGAAAGAGAAATTTGTTTTTTTAATTACCATTTTCAATTCCTGAATTCTTTGTGTTCTTTTAAGTTTTCAGATTTTTTGGTGCCATTTTCTCATTTTATAATCTAGAAATCTATTCATTTTTTTTCTGGACTTTCAAATACATTAGTGAATTGTTCAGCACAATGTTCTCTTTATTGTATTTTAAATTTTCTGTTGTTTAATAAGTCACCTCTTTCATTCTATATTTTTATTTTCATCTTTTTTTCTATTTTTAAATTGGGATTCCAGAATCTATCTTATTAATTTCTTTAAACACTTGGTTTATTAATTTTATCAATTTTTATTGTATTATTTTTGTTTCTTGTTATGTTCTTTTCTGTTTTTAAAACCTCTTGCTTTTCTTTGCTGGGGTTTTTTTTAGGTTAAATGTTTAGCTCATTTTTATTACACTGACATAAATTGACTCCACATCAAACTTATATTTTATAATCTTTTCCTTTAACATGAGAGAAATATTACATTATTGGCTTTATACATTTTCGTTTCTCTTAAGAATTGTGTTGGCTACCTGATTCACATACCCTTCTTGGTTTGTTATTTTTGAAAACTGTAAAACTTTCTCCTTTTAATTTATGTTCTTAAACCTTTTCATGCATCTAGTATAGGCTTTCCTAGCTACTCCTGGGCAGTCAATGGTGACTTCCAACCCGAAATCTTTCTTTTGCCTTTAATTCCAGGAAAGGTGACATTATCTCTTTTCAGTCTTCTTCCCGGTGATTTTGTTGTTCCCATCCCTTGCTGGTACTTTATCACCAAGATATCAGCACACCTACCCCTTTGCAACATCTTTTAGCTGTTCTTTGCATAATTTATTTCTCTTGACATTCTCTCTGTCTCCTGGGGGGAATCCCACTGTCTGTTGTTCCAGTGAACTAGTTTAGTTTTTGCATTCATCCTTCTTTAATTCCACCTATTGTGTCTTCAACTCTTATTTAACTCATAGCTAATGTGTCAACTTTTACTTGTAAGATTTTGTTTTTAATTCATACTGCTAATATTGTTCATTATCTCTGAAGAATAACATATCAGTAGGAAAATATTGGACCATCTGTTCTGACAGTTTGCTTTAGGTGCTGTCTGATATATGTTTTTGTTGTCTTTTTATAATAATTATATTACTCAGGTGTCTAGTTCAGGAGTTGGCAAGTGAAGTCTCATAGGCCCAAACCAGGCCTCCACCTATGTTTATAAGCAAAGTTTCAGTGGAACAAGAACACGTTTCTTTCTGTATTGTTGGTGGCTGATTTCATGCACATCAGCAAGAGTTGGATAATTGGGATAGAGACTATGTGGATTGCTAGGGGTCAAGTACTGGTTATCTGGCTACCTGCCAATTACAGAATTTGCTGACCATGCATCTAGTCAATTTCACCTTTGAGTTCATGTCCCTTGAAGGTGTTAGTGTCTCTGTTAATGTGTATTGGGAGTGATTGGAAGCCTAGCTCTTATTTGCATTGTTAAGGATAAATTTAGAGAAAGGGAGAGAGAGAGAGAGAGAGAGAGAGAGAGAGAGAGAGAGAGAGAGAGAAAGGTAGAGAATGAACAGCAGAAAGTAAGTAGCTCCAGGGTGGAAGTTCATCCGTTAAAGAAGTTCTTCTATTGCTTCATCACCAGGCAACTATGTTAGCCAAATATTTATCTTTAATTTCTTTGAAAGGTGTGGCCTTGAGGGAAGTGTAGTAGTTATTAAAGGATGCTGCTCCTGTTTCCCCTCAGTTTTGCAGCACAGTCCTAGCTACTTGCTCTGCCCCTGCAGCCCTCTCCAGAAATTGCTGTCATCCTAAGGGGGTTGCCCAGCTTCTTTCCCCATCCCTAGTGATGTCATCTAGTGATCAGTTTCCTTGGAGTACAAAGGCCTGGCTCCCCAGTCTCAGTTAGAGATATCACTGAAGGGCCACTTCAGCTCTAGAATTGCCCGTGGGATTGGTTGACCCTGCTGTAGCATTACAATGCAGTTCATTTTATTTATCTACCTAATTCCAATTTTGCTCTTTTCTTGATAGGGTCCCAGAGAACACTTCCTACATGCAGATTTGAAACTCAAGCGGCTTCCTAGGCTTGCCCTGAGAGGAAAGGAAGTCTCCCTCGATTTTTCCCATTGACCTTGAGGTGCAAAGAGTGAGGAGATCAAGAGGGAAAATCACAGAAGAAAAGCCAATCCGTCTAACGTGGTTTACATCAGCTCCTTCCAGCATCACCATCTTTCTGCTGTTCAGAGTCAACTCAGTAAGATTGGGTTGCTTGGCCTCTTGCTGACATTTCCATGAGGCAATTATCCTCTCGAGGCCACTTTTATCCCCTCCGAGCCCAGAGACGGAAATAGAACTCCAAAGCCCAGGTCCAGTCTTCCCTCCAACGGCTGTGATTGTAAGCCCCTTATCGAGACTGCTGACCCCCTCTCTTCCTTCCAGTCCCTATCACTTCCCACACGTACACATCAGCTTCTGATATGGTCAATGACATTGTATTTTTGTTTCTTTTAATTCCTGCTTCACTTTGATTTATGCTTTGCTTTCACATACAAACACAAAGTTTGTTTCATTTGGGGGGGGGCAGAGGTGCACAATTCAGATATAAAACTATATTGAGGGTATTCAAACATAAATCCACATCTTTTATTAGCAAGCTTTAGCTAATGATGAGATTTTTCTTTGTTTTAACTACTCAACCAAAGAGACCTCCTAGAAACTCAAAAATACAACACTAGTTATTCATGCATGCTCTTTATGTTCCCCAGCAATGGAAAACAACCTCTATTAAAATATTTTTGTTTATAGCCTTCCTATGAATGGAGGTTGAGGGTTGCCAATTATTCTCAGCACACTGTTACCCTAGATAATGTGTCTGCCCACACTACACAGTAACTGTTTCCAAACTTACCCACTCTCTTCAGACTAACTCGGGCTCTCTCCCTTCACCTTCCACCATGCAGATGGCTTTGACTCTGACCTCAGAGAGAGTAGAAACCATCAGAGCGTCCTATGAAAATGACTTTCCCATTGGCATAGACAGAAGTCCCCCCCTTATCCCTTCATTTTCCATGGTTTTAGTTATCCATGGTCAATCATGGTCTGGAAATATTAAATGGAAAATTCCAGAATGAACCATTCATAAGCTTTAAATTGCGTGCTGTTCTGAGTAACATGGTGCGATCTTGTACCATTGTGCTCTGCCCACCTGACACATGAATCATCCTGTCGTCCAGCTCGTCCACACTGTCCACACAGCCTCCAGTTATCAGACTGACTGTTGAAGAGCCACGGTGCTGGCATCCAGGTAACCCTTATTTTACTTAATAACTGCCCCAGAGCCCACGAGTAGCCATACTGGCAATTTGCATATGCCAAAGAGCAGCTGTCAAGTCCTTCTTTTACGAAAAAATGTGAAAATTCTCAAGTTGGTAAGGCATTTTCTCATCTCACATATCACAAGAAGGATGAGTACAGCACAATTAGATATTTTGAGAGGGAGGGAGACAGACAGATGGACAGACAGAGAGCACATTCATATAACTTTGATCACAGTATATTATATAATTATTCTATTTTATTTCTAGATACTGTTGTTAATGTCTTACTGGGCCTAACATATAAATTAAACTTTATCGTAAATCTGTGGTTTCAGGCATTTACTGGGGGTCTTGAAACATCTCCACATGGATAAGGGAGGACTATTGGACAGCATCAGAGCATCTCGCCTGGAGTTCCAGCCTGAGCTAGCCAGTTGCTGTCTCACACTCGCTTCCATGCTCCAAAGGTTGGTTCCATTGGACCCATCCAAAACCGTAATCACAATCTTCAGGGTCAGACCTGGTTGTCCTGACTCTCTCCCAGGTTGCCTCCCTTGTTTTACAGCACAACCACTTATCCAACCATTGAGATCAGAAACCTGGGTATCCACGTATCACTCCCATTTGCAGATGCCAATAAATTCTGACACTTTTGCCTGTTGTCTCCTCTCGACTCTATTTATCTCCCTCTCTATTGCCACCATCCTAGTGCAAGTAATGACAATTCTCTCACATGGATTGGTGTGACAGCTCTTAATTGGCCTCCCCACTAAGGTTTCTACTCTCTCCAATCTTTTCTTTATACTTTAGTCAACTAGATTGTTAAAGACTGTTAATATGGTTGTGCTGCTATTTATGTTGAAACATTTTTTTAGGATAAAAACTGTAAATCCTTAACACAGTCCATTACCTTCTACAAAGTCTGACTTGTGCTGACATGCAGCTGCTGTCAGGTGGACGGTACCACTGCATCACGTTTTACAACTCAAATGAAGACCAAAGACTCAGAAAAGTGAAGAAACCTTCCTGAAGCTTGTGATGGATGCTGTGATGTCCAGCACCAATTCTGAGCCTCTTTTTCTGAGAACTTCTGAGCACAAATTCCACCTTTCTCCTCTTCAACACTGCTTGTAGGGATGACGCTGTGTTCATGCCCCCCTCAGGAAGTACATGGCAACCGTACTGCCGCCACTCCGCTGAGATGTGGGGCTGTGATAAGAATATGCAAGAGCCCTTCCTATGAACCCACCAACCTGTATGCAGACGGCTACAGTGCTGCAGGTGATTCAAGACAGTAGTGTGTATCTTTTTCTCAACTGACTGCAAATGAATTTTGAAAAACTGAGAACTCACTTATACATTTTTTAGGATGACATCTAAATTTTTTAATCACCAAAGGTACAAATGGTGTATAATTTTTAGCATATTGTATGTGGATTTTTTGAAATAATTATATCAGTTTTAACATTATATGGAATAAAAATATAATGGCAATTTGACCCCACCATTATCCATATAAAATACTCAATTCTAATTTTTAATTTTTAAGGTTGTAAACAATTAGCATTATTCATATGAAGAAATTATTAGGGATGGTAATATATAATAATAATGATCCACAGCTATTTCATCTTAAAATGTCTTTGTCAAAGTTGAGTTACCTAAAAAATATATTTTCAAGTTTTCCGTTTTTTTCCACAAATATTTGAAAGTTACTTGAGCTTGAGCCAAAAAAAATGTTTTCTGATCATCTGAGACATTTACTTTCTCTCCATCCCCACCTATCTTGCATGTTGTCCCTTGGCTAACCCAGAGTTTGTCCACTCCAGGGCTGCAGCCAGAGTCAGAATGTGTGGGATGAATGTCTTTCTCTCATAAAAGTGAAAGGAGGACTGTGAAAGGGCCGTCGGGAAGGAGAAAGGGCACCTACAGAGCAGGTGCCTTTGGAGAGAAGTCACGCAGGTTGGGATCTGGATGTTAACCGTTTTAAAATCATCCACACCAATGTGACCCTTAGAGAGAGGGCTAGAGCACCGTGTTACAGTTTAAAGGTCAGTGAACTATAGAACATAATATACTTAGGAACCTACTGAATCAGTAACTTGAAATACAGTGAGGCTAAGCGTAGTGTTTAAATGTTATTTTTAAGTAGTGAAAATATGTAGAAAAAGAAACTCAGCAATGAATTTAAAAAATCTAAAGATAGATATAATATTTTGTTTCTTAGGGATAAAAATTTAATATTAGTGTTATTATACCAATTGCTTCCTGAAGATCATATTATCTTACCAGTACAACCTTTGGAAGTTGTCTGATTTAAATGATAAATTTGTTAACTCCACATTATGGCATTTGTTTGCTTGGGTGAGATATAGCTGCTAATAGGTATCTAAGAGACCTATGATATCTATGATGATGGTGTGGGTTAAATAAAATAAGCAAAAGGTCAAGAAACAGCAAAACTGTAATATGTTACTTCTGATATTATATCAACCACCATAAAACTTCATATCTTATTTATCATCGTTATGAATAATGCAAAACATATTTTCTCCAATCACTAAATTGATATGATGCTGTATCAAAGGAGAATGTTTTAACATTTACTTTATATAAATGATAAAATAGAAATTTTCTCTGTACTACATCAGTATAGGAGTAGTTATCATAATTTTTATTATTTTGTTACTGAACATTGTTACTGAAACAATGTATTTCCTACTAAACAGATGAATAACATGTTCAAACTCTTTAGGTTTCAATAAAGTACAAGAAAAGTTTGGCATGTTAATTTTGTTTCTCAAAATGATAAAGTCATTTACGTTTCAACTTGTGCTTCTGTGTGTGTGTGCGTGACCTCCTAAAACATTTCAAATGGTTGAGATGGCATGTCAAATGGCAATTTTATTTTCTTTACCAGATTCTGATCTTGGACTAAGCCTTAGTGAAGTTTTAGTTTAAATGGGTTCAAAGTCCATTAATGTTTAATCAAATTTTCCATCTCAGATTGCAGTTGAAAAGCACCTTGGCTTTTACTTCATATGCACAGTGTGATGTAAATCGCATTAATAGATATTGATGCATATGCAAATGTATTTATAATTATATATAAATAATGCTGTTAAGTAATCAATAAACATACTGCTTTACTTATAAATTCAATACCTGTATTTATTTTTCCTAATAGTACTCATTCTCGTGGTCCCTTTCAATTTTTAGTTCTAACTGAAACTCAATTCAGTACAACAAAATAATGTTAACTCTCATTGTAGCAGCCCTATACTATAAACTACATGAATAAACAACTTTATAGTTTGATATATACTTACATGAACAAGTTGAACCAATAATTTATATATTTTAAGATATATCTGATATAAGGATATACTAAAGGAAGCCAATTCTTACTATCAAAAATTTTTAAAGGGAAAGGAAAAGACCAGTAACACCATTTTGAACGTAATTCTCTCTTCCCTTACAGCGTACCTGGCTCTCATCCAAGTGCTCGGGGCATGGAAAACAGAGAAAGACCCAGTCTGACTTGGCACTTGCCTTGCTGCCTGTGTTCGTAAGCCGTTGGAAAAGCTGTCAGAAAGAGAGTTTCCCCTTTTCTTGGTCTTCTCTCTCCAAAGGCTCAGGACCATCAGGCAGAGAAACGGTGTCAGAGTGTGTTGGATTTTGTGTTCCATTGGATAGTTTTCAACGTGTGTTATGCTTTGTGTCAACTGAGTATACCTTGCAGTCTAGGGTCAGGTGTTCATTGATTCATCAGCTAACTAATGAGGTCTGTGTCTTCTCTCTTCTGTGTTCATGGTCTCACTCTCCCTTCTTTTCTCTCCATCTCTCCCTTTCTCTCACCTCTCTGTCTCTCCCTTGCTGTCTCCCTGTCCCCACCCATGTCTCCCTCTCACACACACACACATATTGTTCCCTCTCACACACACACACATATTGTTCCCTCTCACACACACACACATATTGTTCCCTCTCACACACACTATCTCTGTCTGTTTATTTGCCTATCTCTGTCCCTACCTTTCTCTCCATCTCTCTCTCCCTTTCTCCTCCACATACTCTTAAATTAAATACAAAGTTGTTACCATTTTGGGCTTCTTCCCTGTAGTTTTTTTTCTTCACAAAATAATAGCAGGATTTTCCCTCCAATGGTAGAGTATTTATCTCTTAAAAAAGCATTTGTATTTTTCAAAATGACTTTAATAAATATATTTTATAAGTTTAAAAACATTACCAAGGATAATTTCTGGTGTTGGTAAGGTTGTAAAAACTGTGCACAATCTTACACTGCAGAAGGGAATCATTCCAAAAGACTCTCAGGAGTAGGAGGGTGGAGCCCCCATGTGGGACTTAAAGTACCTGCCGGGGCAGGTCTCAGTCTCTGTGTTTATTTCAGCTTCAGGGATAAGAAGTGTCATGTGCCAATATATGAAAATGTATCCTTAGATACACACATTTATTCAAAAAAATTAATATATTAAAAAGAACATCAAAGAGTATTTTAATAAAAGCACAGTAGGAAAAGAGACTCAGACTTACATACTTTGCAGCTTAAGGAAATGTAATGAGCTTTCTTATTTCACTCAGTTAATGAACTTTAAAAGCTTATTTTTTTGCTCCATTAAAATGTATTTTTCTATTTTATAATACTTTTTTTGGAGCTCATTTCTAATAGGACTCTGTTTCCTGCAGATATTGATATTTAGAAATATTTTTACTATAATAAACAAAGAGTTTTATTTTATAAGAAATGGCAAAATTCTGATAGCATAAACAAGGAAAATACATATAACTCCAGCATTAAATAATATAACTTAAATCTTTTGGTGTCTTTATGACTAGTTTTTCTTCACATATACAAGTAATATGTTCAAATATATAAGTTATTTGACCATATGCATTATCAATTGATGCATCAATTATTTTAAAATATTGTACTGCTATCTTTACACCTGTGTCACGAAATACTCTTTAATGCATGAGTTTTCATCTCTGCACATATTGTTTTATGAATATTGCATCATTTGTTTTGCTATTTTCTACTATTAAACATTAAGATTATTAAAAGATCCCCTCATAGACACAGAGAACATATTGGTGGTTGTCTGAGGTGAGAAACAGGAGTGGGCAAAAAGGGTGAATGGGGTCAAAAGGTACAAAATTGCAGTTAGTTAAAAAATAAACATGGAGATTTAATGTTTAGCATGCTGATCATAGTTAATAACATTATATTGCATATTTGAAAGTTGCTAAGAGAGCAGATCTTAAAAGGTTTCATCACAAGGGAAAATGTGTGAGCATGCATGTTGACTAATGTTAATTAGATGTATAGTGGTAATTATTTTGCAATGTATACAAATATTGAATTAATTGTACACTTGAAACTAGTGTCACATATCAATTATACCTCAATTAAAAGTAAGATTATGGGATTACTGGAATATTTTGCTATCATAAATAATACTGCAATAAATAGTAAATTAATAAATATTCAAATTTCTTTCTGATGTCTTTAACATAAATTGGTAGTGATAGAAATACCAGCCTACATTAAAATTTAAGTAAAAAAATTTAGACAGTATAAAATTTATCTAGATAATGAAAATTTTTTAGATAATAAAAATTTTAGATAATAAAAATTTATATTAAAATTTTAGATAGAAAATTTATGGATTTAAAGCATTTGAAATATGCTATCAAAATCTCCTTTCTTATTATTACTACATATTATTTTATGTTCTTATAACATACCCATATGCATGCATATATTCATAGAAACACATATTTTTAACATAGATATGTGTACACAGCATTTTATTTTGTGCCTATTTCTAAATCTGGGTCCCCAGTGGCTATCTGGCTCAGACATGCCCCAGCAGGCCAGCTGAGTCTCACACGGCTGCCTTCACTCCCACCTTGACCTCTTTTCCAGGTACTTTTCAAGGTCTAGTAATCCTGTGGCCATGAACTCCATGGAACATTATTACAAGACTGTACAACTCTAAGTAGTTTAGATTAATTAGCTTCCATTTTTATTCTACCCATTGTGTGATGCTTTAAAGAGTTTGCTGCTTTAATTTAAAATCTCTTACCAAGGCAACTGAGCATTTGCCATTTTTATTCTGATCCTTTAAATTCTATCCAACAGTCTTATATGGCACATGATTGTAGTTAAAAACCTCTGCTAATGCTTGACGGCATTACTTTCACCACCGCTTATATCAAAGTAAATCAAATGCTTCGTACATTGAGAAATACATGAAAGCTAAAGGTTTTGGCTTAGTCATCTCCCCACACCCTCTCACTGTCATGAGTTATCTTTGGAAGTCACCATGTGACTTCCTCACTTACACCTTATTGAGCCCTTAATAATGACTGAGGACTGACTTCATTATTTAAAAAAGTAACAATTCCAAGATAAATATAGCCCCACATAGTAAAGAAATAGAACTTTCCACTTGTCCAGACCCTGATGATTTTTTATCAGGATGATTTCAAATTCCTGACTGGCTCTCCCCCTCATCACTGTGTTGGGTGCGTGCATATGTGTGTGTTGTGTGTGTAATTTTGGCCCTTCACTATTTTAAATGCTCAAATAACTTGTCACTTTTGTCTAAAAATTTATTTACTTAAGGTAGGGAATAGTTGGTTATTCCCAGAGACTGGGAGGTCAAAAGTTTAACAGCTTGATACGAATGCCTGAAGTCTCATCCTTAATTTTCAAGTTAATTTCTCACTATGCTACTCAATGGATCTGTTTATTTTCATATGGACATCATGCATTTCCTACTTTCATACCCTCACTCTCAAAATCTTAGACTAAAATTGATAATCAAGAAAAAGGTAACTTGTTTGGATTATTTGAAAAGTACAAAAATTTATATGTTAACTATTATTACCATTACTATTATTTTATTTCATACAAGACTTTTTAACATTCAACCCCCTCAGACCCTAATATTTGCTTGTCTTGCCTCACATCCTGGTCACACTTACATCTCAGTTATACTAAAATGCTCAGTGTGGAACACTGTCTTTCATCATTTTGGGAAAAAATTATTTTCTTGAAATAGTCTTACTCAGCCCTCGAATATCTTGAATTAACATTCATATTAATAATTTCTTTTCAAAAAATCAAATATATTTGAGTAATAAATACATCAACACAGTTTTTTACAACTCAGCGTAAATTAAAATTTTAGCTACTATCTGAGACTGAAGTTCATACCTTTAAGCAGATCTTAAGGTCTTCATACCTTTAAGCAGGACTTAAGGTCTTCATCTAATGTGGTTTCTGAATCTGAATAACAAAGGCAGGAGAAAAGAGGGAACAAATACTTACTGAGTATACATACCTTATAGTGTCAGTAAATTACTTCCATTTACATCTACCCTTTAAACTCTTTTATCAAGTCAGGAAAATAAATGTTAGTTATCGATTAAAATGTCATGGCTTTCTTTTTATTTTCTTAACGATTTCATTTATTTTTAGAGAGGGGAAGGGAGGGAGAAAGAGGGAGAGGAATGTCAATGTGTGGGTGTCTTTTGAGCACGCCCCTCCCCCCACACACACACACTGGGGACCTGGCCTGCATCCCAGGCATGTGCCGTGACTGGGAATCCAACTGGCAGTCCTTTGGTTTGCAGATCGACACTCAATCCACTTAGCCACACCAGCCGGGGCAAACAGGTATTGGCTTTACATCTCAGAAGGATTAACTTATTTTTTTCAAGGACACGTGAGCGAAGGAGATTAGATAAAAACTCTCAAATTTCATACAGTTAAACTTATTCTTCTACTCTTCTTCTGCCTCTGATGAAACTGCAGACACCCTGATCGCCCTTCTTTATCACCTGTGTTGGGTAGCACATGAGTCACAGCGAGGTGGTCAGACGGATACACATGACGTTTTTCCCAGAACTTCTCACGTTCCAACTGTAGTCTTAATAACCCTGGAATGTTAATAAAGAGAAATATGGAAGTGTGATAGCAGGCAAGGGTATGATGTTGAATAGTTTATTCATTAAAATCTAGCAACACTGACTCATCAAAGATTTCCATTTAATTAATTGCTCAGGTGAGCAACCACGCTTAACTGTTCCCAATTGTATTTTGAAGAGGATGTGCTTCTTAAATGAAATACTATAGCTTATGACCTGATATAGCTTATGTAATGGTGAACATAACAAAAGAAGAGAACTATACAGAACTTAACAAGACGTATACCTATGTCTCTCTCTGTCTCTGTCTCTCTTTATATACATATACACACACACAGACACACACACACACACATGCACACACAGTGTCTGACAAAAGTAATGCCACCTTGAGTGTGGTTGGTAGGGTGGTAGTATGGGTACAATAATGGGTATAAGAATTTACAGATTTTTTTATAATTGTTCAGTTACATTGTCCTGCCTTTTTCCCCATTGCTCACCCCTACCCTGTCCGCTCCCCCACTCCCACAATCAATCCCCTCTATTTGTCCGTTCTTGTGAGTCCTCTACTCATGTTCCTTTGCTTCCCCCTTCCTCTTCTTTTCCCCATTATCCCCCACTCTCCTCGCCTCCCTTTTGGTCACTGTCAGTTTGTTCTTTATTCCCAAGTCTCTGGTTCTATTTTTCTCATTTGTTTGTTTTGTTGACTAGGTTTCAGTGAAAGGTAAGATCATGTGGTATTTGTCCCTCACTGTCTGGCTTATTTCACTTAGCATAACGCTCTCCAGTTTCATTCATGCTTTTGCCAAAGGTAGGAGTTCCTTCTTTCCTTCTGTTGCACAGAATTCCACTGTGTAAATGTAGCACAGTTTTTTGATCCATCCATTCACTGATGGGCACTTAGGCTGTTTCCAGTACTTGGCTATTGTACATTGTGCTGCTGTGAACATTGGGGCACATAGGTTCTTTTGAACTGGTGATTCAGAATTCTCAGGGTATAGTCTCAGCAGTGGGATCACTGGATCAAGAGGCAGTTCCATCTTTATGTTTTTGAGGAAATTCCACACTGTTTACCACACTGGCTGCACCAGTCTGCATTCCCAGCAACAGCGCACTAGGGCTCCCTTTTCTCTGCACCCTCATCAGCACTTGTTTGTTGATTTATTAATGATGGACATTCTGACCAGTGTGAAGTGGTATCTCACTGTGGTTTTAATTTGCATCTCTCTAATGGCTGGTGATGTTGAGCATTTGTTCACGTGTCTATGGGCCCTCTGTATATAGTAGGGTGTGTTTTCTCCCATCCATAGTTACATTGCTTAATGATTTAATATATATGTAAAGCACTTAGAAATAGCTCAGGCACATTACAAGATTTATATTCTGTCTATCTATCAAAGTGAATAGCTTGACAACTTATTGTATTAGTTAAAATGTGTTTGTCTTAAAAGAAACTCAAATGACAAGACTTAATTTTATTATTTTACATATTTAGAAATCTTTTTAAAAATTATTTTCACATTTTTTATTGTTGATCAAGTACAGTTGTGTCCATTTTCCCCCACCACTCTTGCTATGGGGAGGTTACAGTGACCCAGAAACCCCATAGGAACTTTGATGGCTTTCCATGCTTTATTTGTCACCCTCAACCTGTACCTTTTATTGCCACTCAAGGTGGCAAGATAGCTTTAGCATCTCCCAGCACTGCGTGCAGCCATGCTGACATTTGGTGACCAGGAACATTTTCTTCTGTGCAGCTTTTCTCATTGGGGTGGAACATCCGACCAGCTTTTCACAGAAATCCCATTAAACAGGATTAAGTGCCTTGCCAATGTCTAACTCAATCACTAATCAAGGAAAATGCCATTTATAAGTTGGCCGCAAGCAATCCTGATTCAACCAGTGGAGTTTAGAACTGCATAGTAAGGGAAAACTTTAATGACGTTATGTGTTGTCAGCAAGGTGTCAGCAAACTGAAAGTGGCAGTAGTGGTGGTGAGTGGACTTGGGGTGGGTGGTTAGCAGTGCGCAATAATATTATTCGGAATTCTCAGCATTTCAGATTAAAATTTATCATACTTCCTAGAGTAGAAAACTTTGGTGCCATATCCAGAAATCTCTTATTTCGGGAACTGTGTGTTCATTCCTTAAGTTCTATGGGCTTTGCTGCTGAAGACTGGTAATGGCAAATTTCAGAAGAATGCACCTGTCTTACCAAAGCTGAGTTGTCTGTATGGATAACGTAGGTTCAGATAGGTGGCCCGTAGTTAATAAATGACTGGTGGGCTACAACAACTCAGCTCCCCCAACTCCAGAAGGGACAAACTATGCCATTTACTTTACAGAGCTCCCCAAGTCTGCACTTCACCTGAAATCATAGCCTTCCTTAACTTAGTCCCTTCTCCTATGCCGTTTCCTACACTTGCAAGTTTCTCCAGGGAGAACTTCCTCGTTAAGTCACTTGCTCTTGAATGGTCAGCTCAGGGTCCTCGGAGAGAACTTGACTAAAGATGGCTTCAAAGTGTTATGAGCATATTCAATATCTGTTATTGAAAATATTAACCAATCATGAGACAATAATATTTACACGATATCCAACTTAGGAAAAAAGAAAGCTGATGTAACTAAAAATATTTTCTCAACTCAATTTCTTGATTTCAAATCTTTGAAACTATTTTTTTCATGAAAAAGTTATCTTATGACTCATCATTTATTTTTACAGTCAGCTGATTTTCTATGCTTTATGAGGTGAATACGTTTTACCAAGTTCTTGTGTTAATTAGGCTTTGGACACCATAAATCAAGTGCAAATAAAATGTTTCTAAATGGATATAACCTTATCATTAGGTGACAACCCTCAATCACTCAAGTGTCATTTCAAGGCAATTAGGAAATACTTTTAAATGTTGGAATTACTCAGAGTCCAGTTTTATTTGATTTCATTGACAAACAACTCTTGCTTACTCTTCCCCTTCGTAAGAACAGGATCTAACAAGGTTTACACTCTGAAACTCTCTAAAATCTCTAAAGTCAGAAGTTACTCTTGAAATAAGACATTTCCTTTGGCGATGACCTCATTTGAAAGGTCAAGGAGTGAATAGGAAATTCTTAGAGATTGAAACGGCATTGCCAAGAGAGGGAAGGAAATCAGTTACTTCATTATTTTCAAAGGACTTTTTTGTTTGAAGGTCAGATTAGGGCTTTCCATCCTCTGTTTTTTCCCTCATTAAGTCTTTCACAAGAGAGAAATTTATTTCTTGCTTGCTTCCCCTGTAATAGGGAGGAGAGCTTTCAATTTTTCCTGAGCATTTTCTCCAGATACGTTTGATAAAGAGTGGCAAAAATTGATATATAATGTAGAGAATGTGAAATAGAATTTTCTTAAATTTGTCAAGGCTTAATTTATGTATATGTGATACCAAATACGCCTTTGTTTTATAACATTATTTTATTAGTATTATGCAAATCAAACATCCATTTAATTAAACTGTTTCTACTTTTCTTATTCAATTATTTTGGCAGTTTTAAAAAAAAGGAATATTTCCTTGTGGAATTAATTTGTAAACTTTAAATATATATTTTATTCATCCACTAGTTATATCCACACACATTTTTAAAGGTCCTATGCATATCAGAATGATTATAACATTGATATAAGGAGATATGAAAACATCTTTAATACAAAGAAGCATAAGATACAAGTTAAACAAAATACATAGATTAAGGTGATTCATGGAGGAAGGTACTCACTTGGGAGAAATGTGATCACTTCCCTTATCCTGAGAGGTACATATATTCAAATTGTACTTAAAAAGGTAATAATGATCTGGTCCATCTGAAGGCTATATATATACAGTTAAAATGACAGTTTGTTTCAGATAGTAGAATGTCTTGAATGCCAACTTACAGTATGACCTTAATTCAGGAAGTGGGGAAGTGGAAGTTTTCGAGAAGGGGGATTCCATTTCCAAAGCCATTTTAGGAAGATAAAACTGACAGCAGTGGCACGTGTGAAGGAGAAACTTGCGGAGCGGTGAAAAGTCAGGTGCAACTGTAATAAGCCTGAGAGGACAAAATAGGACGGTGAGATAGACAGCAGTGACGCAATGGCCCTGACAGAGAGTGGCAGTGAAAAATGGTTGGAATTAGTGGACAAGCAGCAGGGAGGAGTCATAAGTACCTAGTGGCTGCCCACTAAGGTGAGATGCAAGGCGAACAATAATAATCCCAACTAAAGCACAGTGATAGTTTCTTATATATTTATTATGTGTCAATTATTGTTCTAAAGGTGTTGTGTGGACTAACTCTTTTAATTCTCATGGTATCTCAGTCGTCACAGGGGTTCAGGCCAAGGAAAGCTGTGGTAGTAATTACTATTAAGTAGGTAGAGCAAGTATAAATTCTTTACGTAAGAAGAGTGTTCCTAATTCCATAATTCAGTCAGTTGTTTTCAATTAAAATTAATTTTTAAATGAGAATTCTCTATGATGTTACTATATTACTCAATTTGTCATTATTCATCTGATTATAAGTAATCTTTATTGGTCTCATATATATAGGTAAACCTCTGCTCAGAGAATATATTTCTTTGCTATCTCCCAAGAATACCCTATTTCATTGGAACTTTCAATATAATTTCTCCTGAGACTGGTTCATATTGCTTTGACCAATGGATAATGATAGAATTAAAGGATTGATGGCTTTAAGAAGAGGTAGAAAATGGCATTTCTTTATATTTCAGAAAAATTCTAGAGAAGCAAAAAATCACTTTCTAGGTTTAAGGATATATTCTCCAGGGTATATTAGAATGCTCTGTTGCTTAGAGGGGGCTGGTTGTTTTTGTCATATTCAAGCCTTCAGCTAGTTAGATAAGGCCCACCCACATAATGGTGAGCAATCTGTTTTACTTAAAGTCCACAGATTTGAATTTTAATCTCATCCAAAACAGCCCTCACAGAAACACCCATAATAGTATTTGAATAAATATCCAGGCACTCTGTGCCCAGCAAGAGTTGACTCATAAAGTTAACCATCAAATAGCTTATCCAGATATCTCCAAAACAAGACTGGCTAAAGACCATCATCTCAGGTGTAAGTTTCTGATAATGAACTTAAGGACACAAATCATTGCATGCATTAGAAATTTATGAATAAGGGAAAAAGAGAAGGGAAAAAGTTTGGATCTTTAAAACTACAGATATTTTCATACAGAGTGAAATGTTCAAGTCCTAAATCTTCTTATGAGATAATGTATGTCCAAAATTAAGGCAAAATCATATTTAAATCATAAATAATTTTACACATGAGAATTTGGCAATATAAAACTACTTTTTTTGTACCAACAGAAGGCTTTTCACAAACCTTACTACAAAGAAGTCTATACGATATACACTTTCTGTTGTTTTGTTTTGTTTCTTACACGTAGAACAGATTACTAACACCAAATAATGTGGGATGTAAACTGTGATTAAAAATAAAATTTTAAAAAGAAAAGGCCACATGCTATTTTTATTTTAAGCAAAAGAATTCTCCTAGGATATGGATCTGAAAGCTTTCTGTGCATTAATAATAATAACAAATTAATTAGCAAGAAAATATTTTTTTATTTTTTTAAAGATTTTATTTATTTATTTTAGAGAGATGGGGAAGGGAGGGAGAAAGAGAGGGAGTGAAACATCAGTGTGTGGTTGCCTCTAGCACACCCCATACTGGGGACATGGCCTGCACCCCAGGCATGTGTCCTGACTGGGAATCAAACCATTGATGCTTTGGTTCACAGGCCTGTGCTCAATCCACTGAGCTATACCAGCCAGGGAATTAACAAGAAAATATTTGATGTAATAACATAACATTAGACAGTTTTTGTTGTTGTTGTTCTCACAGTACTCTGTGAAGAAAAAAATGGTGGATGACAAAAACCATATAAGTTTCCCTCCAAGCCTTGAAGTTATGTGTTAGCTAAGCTCATTAAACAAATGAGAAGATTGAGCATTTGAGATGTCAAGTGGTTTGTGTGAAAAGCAGCAGAGTGACATCTGAGATTCTGTTGACCTGTAGTCTGTCACTGTCACCAACTCACCTACGGGCATTCAGCATCCTCATTTATCACCTTAAATGTTGAAACCACCAATTTAAAATCTGCTCATTTACTAACCACTTTTAAAGTAAACACCGAATGATACGAAGACCTCAAGAAAAGAAAACTGTCCCTCAAACCAGAAAATTGATGGTGTGTGTAGGACATTTCCCTGCAGTTTCACTTTTCAAATTTTCTTATCTATTTAAAATGGAAACCTTCAGTTTTACTTCACTTAGCATTCCTGCGTGCTGAGTACATATCAAAAGAAAAAAGCAAACCAAGACAGCAAGTATGTAACTTCAGGGCCTCTTTTCATGTCCTCAGTCTGTTGCAGTCACACCATTTGGTACGTGGCACTGTGAGGGGGGGCGTCCATTGCTTCTGCTCAACATTGGCATTGGCATGCAAGGTAAGGCCCATGTGCCTTCCCTGATGGATGGATACCTGGTCATTTTGATCACTATCTGGTTAAAACAAGATATTTAATTTCCCCAGGAAAACAAAATTAAAGAGACTTTACCCTGACCTTAAGAAGCAGGCATGCCCTAAGAAGTGATGTCTTCCCCTTATGTTTGGTCCCTGGGGAAGTGATGGAGGGGCAATAATCTGTGTCCTAGAGAGTCAATTAAAAATATTGAATTATTCATATTATTTTATTATCTTACACAATTACATAATTTATTAAGCAAACATTCAATATTATATCTTTGTGGGAAAATCTAAATTTCAGATATTTTAATAATCTATTTTTTAAATGTTACAGGGTTCTCTATGGATGTCGTTGCATTCATAAAGATGGAAGGACCTGAGGCCTGAACTGTGGGCTCTCAGCAACGTGGACAAGTCTCAGCAAGTCCAGAACAGAAGCTTGATGCAATGGAAAAGTAAACAAATAAAATTCTGAGATGCTGTGAGCATCCTTAAGTCTTTTTCTCAGATCCCACTATTTGGGCACGTATTGTCCAAGTTGGGGAGAATAATGTATTTATATTAGTATTTACTGTGTGTTAAATAGTTAATGTGTATTATATAATTTAATAGTTTCAACAAGCCTGTAAAACATATGTCACAGAAGTCCAGTATTGAAGACAAGATGTCAACTCAGAGTAGTTCAATAAATTTCCCAAGGTCAACAATCATGTTCTAATAAAATACAATTACATAAGACGTGCAAGCCTGGTTTGGCTGTACCATGTAGTTGAACTACTATGTGTACATCATTAGATTGGTATCCACTGATTTTCTAATATGAATCTGAGAGAAGACAAAACAATACCCTTTTTTTCCAACCAAAAAGTCAACAAACACACAGGAGAGTACAATGTTTGTCCTGACACATTCAGCAGGACATTGGAAGAAGGCAGTTTGGTCGTCCCAGGAAACTCATCTGAATCAGAGGGCTTCTCAATAGGTTTAAAATTCTAATGATGGGCTTTCTAGTAGCAAGCCTGAGAAAATAAATGCTTTGCTACTGTTTCATTTTTTTGCTACATCTTATCCTAGATTGGTAGACAGAAAATGCCTATAGCAGGTAATAAAGAATAAAACATCTTGTTAAAATCTCTACCATTATTAATTCTCACCTTAGCATTTGAAGCCTCATGTCGAGAGGGGAGCTACTGACCTCAATAAAGCAGCTTGCATAGTACCTGAAATGCACTAAGTGCTCAATGGATATGAGCTCTATTTCCCTCTGGCTCCGTCTTCTGAGAAGCAGAACTGCTTGCACAGACACTCCCAGGTCATGGGACTGGTTCTATGGCTTTGAGAAAACTTAGACATACAATTATTACTTGCATGCTAATTGAAATGTTAATTTAGAATTCAAGATCAAGATGTCCTAGTATGGAATTTAATGCTGAGTTACATTTCCTTTTAGGCATTTTCGAAGGCGTCACATAGCCATCTGACTTTCCACAAACCCAGGTGTCTTCACTGTAAACAGCATATTTCTGTTTATTTTATTTAGTGCACATGGTTCTGTGCACAGGTCGAAAGCCAGAGCAAGAGCTAAGAACACACCTGCATCTTACGATTGGCTAATTTCCCTGGGGGAGAGCAAGATATGCAGGAGTTTCACAATGCCTTCTGCTTGTGGTCCTCTGAGGAGGTCCAGCGCTTCTCAGAATCTTTCTGTGTGTGTGTGTGTGTGGGCGTGCGCACGCACGCGTGTGTGTTTTCCACGTTGTGAGAGAAAGAGCTTTCTATCTACCTTCAAGGATATTTTTCAGTGACACCTCATTAAACTCATGCAAAAGGGGAAAGTCACATACCATTTACTTGGGAATTGGTGAAGACAGTGGAATGTAGAGAAATGTACAGGATAAGCAGGAAAAAAACAAAAACCCAAACCCAACACCATTCCAAGAAGATTCCCTGCAATTGCCTATTCATTTGACAAGTGTTAGAAGAGCCAGACACTGTCACAGGTGAGGCAGAGCCTGCGATAAATGAGAGGTATTTTTTTGTTTGTTTGTTTGTTTTCAAGGATCTTGCTGAATATCTACTTCATTGGCTGAAAAGTTGATCTCTAATCTTATTCGAAATTACTCAGGGGCCACTTGTTCAATTTTAAATTTCCAGCACAATGTTGGTACAAAATAGACATTCTGGGGTGAATGAGTGACAAAAGCAGAGAGACAGTATGAACAGAAACACCCCTCTTTCACAGAACACGCACTGGCTGCAGTTACTGTTAAACCCAGCCACAAACGTCTGGCCGCAGATGAAGTCATCCTGCGCTCCACTTGGCCGCACGCTTACATGTAGAGGTCGGCTTCTGCTTCTGAGTAATTTTTGTGAAACATCTCATAAAAATCACATTTAGAAATGAAGGAAATGAAGGCAACCACTAGTTTCATAGATGTAACCACTTTGCGGTCTTTAATTTTCTTTCAAAACTTACTTGTTTTCTAGATTTCTTTCCATAAATAATGCACTTTTCCTCCTTGAAGTAGCCATAACATCATAACACATATAGGATACTAAAATTAGGCCTAGCACTTTCATGCTTCAACCTATATGATAAATTCATGACAACAGAATCAGAATATTGATAAAACAAGGACAACACACTTAAAGGTTGAACAACATCAGACAGAAGTTAGTCTGTAATATAATAATAATCCATCAAACTGCTGATCTCGATGTCAGATATCTAGATTTATGGAAAGAGACACATCTCTCTATGTCCTGTATATCTAAGAAATGAGCTTCTATTGGAGTTTACCAGTGTATTCACAGTCTGGGAAGTACAGGATAAGAGACACCAAAGCATTCTGTCTCTTGCATTCTTTCGAAAGCACCAGAGCTGAATTCGTGCCCCCACTCTGCCACTTTCGTGCTGCGTGACCAAGTTTGAATGGCTCACTCTTTTTCAGACTGATATCCTTGTCAGTAACAGTGGGACTAACGAAGGCTATGTACTTCTAGTGGGAGTGCTGGGAGGTTTCAATTACATGATGTATATAAAGCAATACGTCTATCAAGCAGGAAGTGAATTCTCTGCATTTGGTCTTTCCCTTCTTTTTTCTATGAAGGATTCCTGTAGTCACGCATTGGCTGTCACAAGCGTAGTGACTGTGGGGTGGCATAAAGTAAAACTAAGGCAGGACAGGACGATGCTGGACAGATATGCACCTTGGTCATCACAACATGATGCTTCTTAGCACCACTCCCATGGCAGCCATCTGCAGTCATTGTAGAAGATCTTAAAGATCAGTAATGGGGGAGAAGTTCTTCCTTCCTGTGTCTTCTAAGGCAGTAGTTTCCGTAGTTGGCACTGCAAATTGAAGCTTCCTGAGCCCAGCACAGTATGTCTGCTCTGGTCCTCAGAATTTTGTATTTTGTGGGCAGCATTTGGCCATCAGGCTCTATAGCATGTGTTCATCCAAGAGTCTGTGAATAGTCTTTACAGGCAGATCAGTAGGCCTTGTTTTGAAAGGTGAGCGATAATTCAAGAATAGACTTTCCTGATTTTGAAGAAGATCCTTAACCCATTTTGCTGTCTTGAATTGAATTGGACTTGACATTGTATTTGGTCATAAGCACCCATTTTCTAATTTCTTTCTTTGGTGCCACCTTCGTAAAACAAGGACAACAAAACAGCAGCACAGTTACTGGGTGTGCCTGGAATGAAAAACTCAATTCCTTCACAGTTAAATATTATGACCTTCATATTAAAAAGAAATCCTGTGCTATAACATAGGTATCAACTTCTGGGAGAATTCAGATGTCTATTTCCTTGGAAATTTTCTGAAGACATTATAGTTTATTATTCTGAGATCTATTTTTGCTGCTTCTGGTAGGCTATTTAGTTCCATTTGGTTTTTAAATTGGATTTTGTTTATGATGATTAACCATCTAGTTAAGACCATTCTGGATGAAATTATCCTTATGTGAAAGTATCCGTCTGCCTTTTCCATCTTGTATTAGGAAATGAGGGAATCGAAATACACTTTTGGACTTAAATTAGGTTTATTTATTTAATGGCAACCAAGTTCATGTTTGATATTAAGTCTTTCATGCCTTTTCAAATTCTAAACAATTGTAGTACTGATATTGTCCCTACAGCATCTGGATCTGAAAAATACATGTCACAGTATGTGTGACTGTTCTATCAGACATGTAAACACATTATAAACATCTATACACATGGGTAATAACTTGGCAAGGAATAGTTCTAACTGTAGTCAGAAGACTTTTGAAAAAAATGCTGACCCTCTGTGTGTGTGTGTGCAAAAATATCTACTAACATTGCTAATTTAGTACCTGGTTTTAGATGAGAATCCAAAAATTTTTAGAGGCAAAGTGTGTATCATTATGTATCAGTATTTATGTACACTACTATATAAGGCTAACGCTATGAGATTCAATGTGTGAGATTCTCTATTCCCAAACAACTAAGTTGTTTTGTAATAATATTATTTTTGCCTTTTTTATTGGGAAACCTTTTTCTTGGGAATTTTATTAGTTTCATAAACTCACATGGGGACATTTTGCCCATAGTTCCTGTTTTGCTGAGTTCCGAGCATATGTTTCAACATATTTTCTCTCAAAATTTTTACATACATGTCAAAGACAATTTAATCCTCATGCTTTTCATTGATTTAGTGTTACACTGAAACTCATCAAAATGTTGTTATGCAAGAGGCTTTTCTTTGTTTTAATTTTAAGAGATACTGCAGTTCTGTCAAGTTCCAAGGAAATATTCTGCTGAAATCAAAATACTTCATCTTCTGGAGATTTCTTTTTCAGTTTTAGTATATATTTTAAGGAACCAAAATCATAACAGATTGTGTTCAATTTTTTCTTTTTATTGGAACTCTCAGTATTTTAAACTAACAAATTTCAAATAAATAATTTAGACGGAGCACTAACATTTATCGAATTCTTTTCTTCTAAGGGATTTAGACGATGTGGTTTGTGACTCTTTAATTTTTGATCCCATTATCCTAACACTAATACTTTCATGATTGTAGTTCTGAAAGCACATTTTTAAAAACCTATTGTACCACATGGTTACCTTCACATATATGCATCACAGAGTCGTATGTAACAAATACAGAGGACAAGGAGGTGAGAGCACATCATTTATTTTTAAGATTTAAATAACATGACAGTACTCTGCAATGAGAGGCACATAGATTACGGAAGCTGAGCAGAGATAGCTAAAGCCGCTTTTATTTGCCATAACCTCTCAGAAGTGCAAGAAAAATTTTAAAAAGTACATAAAATGATGATGATTAATTATAAGACTGTGAACTCGTATGATGAACAAGTGTACATCAGACGACCTCCCACAATGACGCAGGTAGCTACAAATTTAAGGGAGAGCGAGAATAACCACTAAACAAAACCAGAGCAATCTTCTCCGAAGAAAGGAAACCGACACATTGAAGGAAACTGATATGGTGAGTGTAGCCCACATCAATGCGCATCTTCTTTAGTCTTAAGACACTGCACAGTCTTAGGTTTGCTTCTTGTGTTTGTCATTCTAAAGAAAATTCAATAATTTGCAGGCCACGTCCCATCCAGTAGGTGAAACTGCATGCCCAGTCAGATTCCCACATAAGGAGGTACTTGGTAGAAAAGTTAGTTATGCGATAATATCCATCCAGATTAAAGCAAATAAAAATAAGCTTCATCAAGAAATCACCAGGGACATGAAGGGCATGAGAATGAAAGACTGAGTTACAGACAAAAAACAATTAACCCAGATTATCCAAGGTAATTCAGTAAACAGAAACAAAACTTAAAATAATGTAAACTATTAGATTGGAAACATGGGAGAAATAAATACAGTCACATAATGAGAACAGAATGTCATAAAAATGATTAAAGTAAAAACTCTTAAAATTAAAATTATAATTAATAAAAAGTTGAACAGTAGACAAATTAGAAAATAAGACTAGAGAAATTTTTCTACAAAACAGGAGATGGGTCCCAGTCAGGGCACATGTCTGGGTTGCAGGCCACAGCCCCCAGCAACCGCACATTGATATTTCTCTCTCTCTCTCTCTCTTCCCTCCCTTCCCTCTCTAAAAATAAATAAATAAAAATCTTTAAAAAAACTGTTTTAAAAAAAAAGAAGAGATGGGGGGAAAAGGAAATAAAAGCTGAGAGGCACCTCATCAATCTAGGGGAGTGTTTTTCAGTGCTAACTTCTCGAGTGAGCAGTTCTTTGTTAATTGCTGGACATTTGTCACTGATGCTCAGAGGCTTAGAACAGGTGTCATTGTAACCACATAAAACTTCTTGACACACTTTCAAACCCCTCTGAGTAGAAAGTCACCTCTCTTGGCTGATATCCACTGGTCCAGGAAATCAATACACAACTAATATAAGTTCAAGGAAAGGACACACTCACGCACACACACTAGAACCCATGTCTGCCAGTAGAAATTATCAAGTAGCTTTTATAGTAAAGCCCACCTACTATAAAACCCTTGGAAGTCTAGATTAAAGATATATAAATGCATATTTATATATAAAGATATATGTTTTCATAAGTGCATAACCGCTTTTAAAAAGTTAAAATTCTTTGGAACAACAAGATAATAAATCAATTCCAAAGACAAGATTGGCCTGAGAGTCATTTTTAGCCCTGGGAATATAAATCATCTCTTTACCCTCAGGCCAATGCAACCCTAACCCTGCAACACACTCTGTAATATTTAGCTTGGTATTTTTCTATCTAAAATTTCTAAGAGTCATTTATTTGAGAGCAATAAACTGTCCTTCATTGAATTTTTAGTTACATAATGTTCCATTATATGAACTGTAATACACTTTTTCTTCTATGGGTGGACCTTTGAGTTGAGATATTGTTATGACCAACGCTGCTATGAACATTCATGGCTTAAAAAATGGCTGCACAATTTTTGACATTTTTCTTGTCAAAGGACTCTTCTCTCTCCTTGAATCTAGCTTAGCCTGTGATGCTTTAACCAATGAAATGTGGAGAAAAAGATGCCTTTCTGCTTTCAGATCTAGCTCGAAAGAGGATTTAATTCCTGCTTTGGTATCTTAGATATGAGTTGCAAGAGTCTGTATGCAGTTAGAGGGTAGTCTGCCGGTCCTGGTGAGGAGACCTCACGCAGACGCTCCAACACAACATGGAGACTGGCAGAGGCCAGCCTTCCACCGTCCCCATCCAGACACCGGCGGGTGAGTAAAGCCTCATGAAACCTCCACACCAGACCATTCCCCAGTGAACACCACTGAGTGACTGCAGTGACGGGACTTTGAGCAGAAGAATCACTAAAATTAAGGCCCTGACAGATTTCTGATCCAGAGTATTAAGTGCATGACAAAATGAGAGTTGTTCTAAAACAGAAAGTCTGTAGGCACTTTGTCATGTAGCAATATATTATCAAAACACTGCAAGCACATTGTGAATGTGAGTTCTGCTAGGAAATATACTTAATAGTGGAACTGCTGGGTCACAAACAATGAACATTCTCGTATTTGTGAGACAATGCAAAAAAATGTTTTTTTTCTCAGATTATGCCAAATTACACTCCCACCAGCAGCACAAGACGTGTGCTGATCAACTTTTCCTACAATCATTCACATTGTTTGTTTCCTCTTTAGCACAAGGCTCATTTTTGCCTATTTTAGGGATTATTTAGCTTATTTCTTACTGATTTATAAGAGTTAGGTGTAGAATTTGAATGCTTATCCTTTCTTGATTGTATCTGTCTGTGTGTATTTCTTTGTGAGTATATATACATGTTGTTTTATTGTATGCTTCTATGAACAAAAGTTCTTACCTGTAGCTACTCAAATTCATAAGCATTTTCTTTCATGTTTAGCACTATTGGTACATTGCTTAAAATTTTGTCTCTCCTTTCAGATACAATGTATTTGCTTATATTTTATTTTTATATAAGCATCCCTGGCTACGTTGCCAGTCTCTGAATGCTCCCCAAAGCCAGAACTGCCTTTACCTAGGTGGGGTGGCAGCTCAGCTTTTAACTTGCCGTTGTTATGCAAAGTATCTTAAAAGCCATTATCATCCTACTTCCCTCTTCCTGCAAACCAGTTTTGTGGGGTTTACTTTCTATTTTTGAGGACCCCTGCTCTTTACTGCATTACATATGTTGGGAACTGCCCTGCCTGGTATTAGAAGCTATAACCCCCGCCTAAGCTAAGGCTGAGGAACCTTGGAACCGTAAGCCAGCAAGGAGACAAGCTTATCTCCCTGGCAGGAGCGCTGCTTCTGCTTCTTTTTACTTCACCCTGCCTGGCCCCCAATGCTTGGTCGGTTAGCCAACGATGGGTAAGATTCCCCAAGGGGGGAACGACCTAAGACAGGCACCATCATGTGGGGGGCCCCCAAGGAAGGACTTTGGGGGCTACAGCAAAAGGGGGTGATGGACCCTCACCCTTCGGCTTTGACAAAGCTTGAGTCTTCATTGTCTGCGAGAAAATCTCCTTATTTCTTGGCTGCCTTAGTTCCCTTGCTCCACCTAAGCCTGAAACAATGACAGGGTGGTGCTGCCCTGTGCTGGAAAGAGCGGGTTCCCGGCGATCAGGCCTAATAAAGTATATGTAAAATCCTGTGAAACCTGCTTTGTTTAGAATGCTCTCAATTGAATGAGAAGGGTCCAAGGAGGAAGTAAGTTTGTTCCTCAAAGTTTTACAGCTCTTTGACCCTGACTCAGAATAGGCCCTCAGACTTCCTTGTTGTCTATTGTTTGATCCTTTCTTCCTGTCAATGACTAATGAGCTTTACCTGACTTCCTGTGTAAACCAACCCAATAAAAGCCATTGAGGAACAGGCTCTTGGTCCTTCTCCTTCAAGAGATCAGCCACCTTTCCTCCCCAAGCAGATCATGTCTTGGTAGATTTATTCTCATCCTTGGTGGACAGAGGACATGCAGGTCTACCCTCGGCCTCTCCACTACCCTCAGTTCATCTTCTTGCCTACCACTATACTAATACTACACTCTCACCGTTACATATTCAATGCCAAAAGAGAACCTGGAAAGTAATCGTACTTAACAAATACTTGTTAAATGAGTGAGTTAATGATGTTTTATAATAATAAGTTCTGAAGTATAGTAAGATGAGTTCTCTCACTATTGTTCCTCAGAAGTGTCTTGCTTGCCTCTGGGTCTTTGATCAATCATATATATTTTAAATTCAGCTTGGTAAGTGACTTGAATAACAATGTTGGGTTTTAAGTCCAAATCATAAAAACCTTATATTTAATCTTCAACAATTATCAACATTTTGAAGTTGTACTTCATACATTACACTTTTTTCCTAGAACATTTTAAAACAAACCCCAGATACCATTCAATTTTGTTAATATGTACTGTGGTATTCATTTTCAAGAAATCCTGACTTTACATAATTTCAATGTTATTATCAAGTGAGATCAAATTAAAATTATTCCTTAATATAGTACCTATTAGTACTTTCTTTTCTTTTTCTAAGATTTTATTTTATTTATTTTTAGAGAGAGGGGAAGGGAAAGAGAATGAGAGGGAGAGAAACACCAATGTGTGGTTGCTTCTCACACACCCCATACTGGGGACCTGGAGTGCAACCCAGGCATGTGCCCTTATTGGGAATCGAACCGGTGACCCTATGGTTCACAGGCCTGTGCTCAATCCACTGAGCTACATCAGCCAGGACTGGTGCTTTATTTTCAAGTGTCTCAAAGTTCTTTTTTTCCCCCAATTTTTATCCTTGATTAGTTTAATGAGATTCTAAGCCTGAACTGCCCACAGCTTCTGGCTGATTTGTTTCTACTCTCTCTCTCTGTTGCTCTCTCTCTCTCTCTCTCTCTCTCTCTCTCTCTGTGTGTGTGTGTCTCTCAAAAGCAGTTTCTTCCTCCATTTACTAAGTCATTTCCAAGTCCAATTTTTTATTTTGATGTTCAATTAGCCAAAAGTACCGAGTATTTAGAATGCATAAATAAATAAATACAAAGTGATCATAAACTTTCAGCCAATGAGCACAGTTAATGATGAAAATGTGAAAACTAAGTCAAGATATGGCTAATAATAGTGGTAAAATCTAGAACTCACCTCTAGAACCTTAGGAGTGATTGGCCTTCTCTCACACAGGTGTTGCTGGTGTGATCTGTCACGGTGCACAACACGCACGCATCCCCACCCTCTCATTCCTCACCTTCACGTCTTACCTGTCTAGGGGAGTTCTGTCTCCAGGCTGCGTGGGCCACAAATTCACTGACCAACAAGAAGCTGGCGAAAAGCAACAAAAGCAACTGCAGTTCATTCCTGCTCACTTCTTGGGATATGTTTCCCTTACCTCCCAGGACTCAAAATATATGGCCCTTTTTTCCATGTATACTTGTATTATTTTAAAATTTTATGATAAATATTTTAAAACAATTCAAGGTTTAGCCATCAAACATTTTGTCTTCAATAAATCAGGGAAAAACCAGATTGCATTTTAAAGGAATAAGTTGTTCCAGAATATCATGCTATTTGTGACGGTTTTGTTATTCCAAAAACTAATTCCTTTTTCAACTGGAATTTGCAGGTTGAGGAACTAATTTGTCTTCTAACATCTGCAGTATCTGGAAACTAGAGATTGATGAGTAGAGATGGCATTATGAGACTGGATTTCTTAAATGGGCACGCTTCTGAAAATATGTGAAGGGTTTTGACTTACCTTTTGGAAACCATGCTCTTGACCCCAAAAGCCACTTGCTTGTTAATAATTCTGTTTTAGAAAAAATAAACACACAAGTTCATCACCTCTTGGGACTTCGAGTCATTCTGCACATATCCCATCATTCTGCGATGAAGTCATTTAGTTCTTCTCCATTTGAATAGCATTAATCAGATCAAAATGTTCCCTCTAAAGAATTTTTTTCAATTCAAGGAAAGAATTCAAACATTCTCTTAAAAACTTTTTACAATATACCACATTGTAATTTACTTTACATCAACAAAATGCAAAAAATTCAAATTCTATTTTGAAAGTCTGCACTCATTGAACTAGTTTAGAGCCTGACTAGAAATATACATGTTTTTACTTTTACTATCATAAAGCTGGCAATATGTTTCAAACAGTCCACTCTGTGACATGTGTTTCAGAACTCACAGATTACATAACTGTCTGATCTTGGAGCGCTCCCCTTTATTGGGTTGGTTCGTGCTTTTCCACACTTTGAAAGCAACGACCTTGACTAAGACATTAAGTGTGCGTTGATCATAAAATTGATTATCCATTGGTGACATTATGGATATGAGAAGGGATAAAAGATCATTCATAATTTTTCAGGACATAAGGCACAAACCCAAACTATCCACGTTGAGATATACAAAGTGGGGCAAAAGCTGGTTCACGGTTATGAGGACACAAAGCATGGTTTATTCTGGTATTATTATAGAGACATCGATAAATACGCCAGGCTGAAAATTATCTCCCATTACGAAAAGCGTGAGCAGTTTTCTCCACAATTCACTTAGTTGGCTTGCTAATAAATGTTCTTATTTTAAAAGATTCAAAATATGTTTTCTTAAAGGTATAATGTTTACTTATGGTTTATTTGTTAAGCTTAGTTTTCCCTGTCTGGAATCACTAAACTTAAAGCCCATGATGACTAGTAGTAAGAGTAAGTGTGGTTTTCCTTTTCTTTTTTGCCCAATGAAAACCATTGCTAGCTGAAGCAGTCTACATATGGGAATTAATGAGAGGAAACATCACTCCCTGACCAGACCATAAACATTCAACATGATTATGTTAAATTACTGTTCCAACAAGCTAAACAATTGGTATGTTCCATAGTTTGAGATATGTTAGCAAAATCTCAGCACATTAATGTTGGAATCTACTTTGTCCGAGGCACCAAAGAAAACACACTGAAAGAAAATCTCCAGCCCTAACCTCAATATACTTATGATTTTCTTAGACTTCAAGGCACACTTACAACAACAGCAACAACAAAGAAATAGGAAGCAATAAATGACAATAGAGATAATTAACACCAGAAAGGAGTTCACTGTGGGTCTGTGTAATCATGGACCTGATGGCCTGAATTTGGTCTTAGTGAATTAAATGATTCAAAAAAGAGAATTATTTAAAGTATGGTTCAAGGTCAAAAGCATAATTTTTGTGTGTGTCAGTGACATGTGGTCTTAAACCTAGCCAGGCAGGATTTTTTAATCTTTTTGGGTTGATCTCACATAAAGTGGAGAACTTGCCTTGCAGAGAGGCAGATGTACTTGAATGTCGCCCTAGAAAGAGGCCCCCTCCAAGGGTTGAAGAAGAGTTTAGATTCTCTCATCTGCATTCCATCCTTGTCCACTCCCTGAAGGCGGACAACCAGGGATTTGTGAAGTGGGCATTTGTCCACTGCTAAAAACCGCTCTGGAACGATCTGTTCAAATCGAACAAGTTACAGAGAAACCATCTGTGGGTGAGTGCTTTTGCATGAAATTTCAAATGCACTTGAAAAAATGTCCTAGAGGCAAGATTCTCTTCTTTGTCACAAGTAATCCTGAGACAAATGGGCCTCCAGCTAGAATTGATTCCCTTGAAATGTACAAACAGCTCTAATCCTCTCCTTCATCTGCCTCTGAATATGCAGTCCTCCTCTTCAAGTTGTTTAAAAAATCTGTGTCAGATCTGTGACCCCCCTTTGTATCAGGGGCCCTTTTAATGCAATCAGCGTTAGCTCTCGATGTTGTTCTCAAGCTGTATGAGACTCTAATTTTAGATGGGGGTTCTGGATTAAAGTTAACTGGGCAAACAAAAGATGTTTCTAAACAAAACAGGGTCCTTGCCTTTAAGTTATCTGTCCACCCCCAAAGAGTTCACCTTCTGACTGGTGAGGAGGTATGCCATTAGAGAGTGACTCAACATCGTGAGGGGCTCAGCGCCAGGGCAGCACTCTGTGCACTGCTATTTGACATATAAATCAATATAATCTTGTCAAATAGCTTTAGCAATATAGAATTTAGCAATACATGTTTAGAAACTCAAAAGAATTTACACCACTTTACTCTGTAATTCTCAACTTTAAAAAAATGCTACCAACACGAACAGAAATACCTTCGTAAGGAAAATATAAAAAACAAATAAAAATGCTTATCTCTGATCACCAGAATCATGCGTGATTTTTTAAAATGTCAAACTCATCCTGTCCAGCTCCCTGGCTTAGATCATTTCTTTCTTCCCATGAAAACACAAATATTCAGAGTTTGATTCGACTCAGTGAAGCCAAGAGGTAGTGGGATTACATTCACTGTGAGCAAATGGTCACAGTCATTTCTATGTATAAGCATGCAAAATTATTTCCTAATTTTTATCTTCAGTTACACTTGCTTTGGTATCATTAGAAATTAAAAAAAGAGAATGCACCTATTAACACAACTGTATCCTGCTGATGAAATACAACTGTGGAAATACTCTGTGCATATCAAAAGTTACCTTTTATTTATAATATATAATTTAGTTTTATACTATGTTATTAACAAGTATATGTAATACTTAGTAAATATTATTTTTGTGATAAAATTATTTTATTTGAGTATCTTAACACAGTACTATGTGATAATACTGTTTTACTATATAATACCATTTAGTTATACTGATGATACTAAAATATTTTATGAAATTGTATTTTATTAATAGCATTTTATTAAAGTCAGCCAATCAGTTTATGGCACTTCTTCTAGTTTCTAATTTGATTAGAATGTAAATATTTAGTCTGTGCTCATAGCTTCTGCTAAAGCATAAAGACCTAGTACCTGGGAGTTCTGACAGAGGTGACAAAATCAGTTACGATGGTGACAAAGATTGAAGTCAATTGGCTTAAACAGCAAAGTTTTGTGAAAATAAAATTGCAGAAAAAATAATTTGTATGAGCACTTCATTTTTAGTAATTACTAGAGTATAAGTGGTTTTTACCTTTTCTACTTCACATATTCAAACTAAAAGCTATTTAATGAATTTGAGCCCAACATATATATGTTTTTATGTACTTAGTTATAAATATCACTAGTTATAAATAGATATAAATAGTCATATATATCATGTAGATGATATGTAACTAGTTATAAATATAACTAGTTATAAATATATATGAGTAGTTATATATATCACATAGATGAATCATATAGTCTACATGAGAATGTTAGCTCTGGAAAAGACTGTCAAAGTTGCCTATTCTAGATATTTATCTTTTTAAGTACATGAAGATAGTCACTTAACTAATACTGGATATGAGAGTAGAATCCAGGCCATTTTCTAAATGTGCCACACGTAACCTGCTAAACTCTGGGACGTACTTAAACTTGAGATGAGGCCAGGCAGTCTCAAAACTGACAAATGCATGTAGATCTTCTCATGTTGTGTCCAGAACGTACCTTGCACCTGATGCTAAACTTTGTTATAAAATGTAAAAAAATCAATGAGGAATAAATTATGGAAGATCTTCTGAACATCAGGTTCTTTGTAAGGCTCTTTAAATGTGTAACTTATTTACCTGTGACAACCACCTTTGGAATGATACATCACTATCTCTGGTAGAAATGAAAACACTGAGGTTCATAGGTCCAAGATGCAAATTTATTGTAGTAAAATCAGAATTCTAATCATACTCTGCTTGATTTTAAAGGTTCAAGTTCCCTTTACTAAATCACAAGATATCTATAGGACTCTTTACTAAAGTATTTGGCTTAAGATTGAATACATTATTTTATTATTACTATTATTATTATTATTATTATCATCATCATCATCATCTTTAGAGGGAAGGATTAGTATCCCCTGTAAAGAGACGTCTATTGGTCAGGTAAAGGACTCATTCTTGTTTTGAACTTATTCACTATGCTTGAGATAGAAAACAAATGACACACTTAAAACTGGATCATTTTAAGAAATTGTTTTGACAGCAATAGTGACCTCAAAGGAAGCTGGACCAGCACAGTGAAGCTGTTTCTAAGCCTAGACTCAAAGGCAGGGACAGGTCATCAGAACCTGAAAGGGGAAGAATTGCAGGAAACACGTTGCCTTAAGAGGAGTAATGATTTCTGCCTAGAAGCAAACTCACAGGACAATGTCCAAGGAGTTTAATACCCTCACTTCAAGCTCATTCATCCCTCTCTCAGAGGGTCAGTGAGGACTCCTTGGGGGTTAACTTAATCACAAACTCAAAGCAAGAAAATTAGGTGACAGAGTGCCAGCAAAGCAAGGCTCACTCAGGCTTTATTACTAGAAAGACAGCATTCAGAACAAGGAGAGAGATGGTATATACCATCCATGTTGGTCACGTAGCACGTATTTGCTCATTTCTGAGAAATTCATTTCAAGAAAAAAAAATTCACTGTAAAAAATGAAAGAAAGAATACCCAAATAGTTCAGACAGGCTTGACCCTGAGAATGAAAAAGGAGTGTTAACAAAAGGAAAGGGAAAAGGGCAAGTGTGATATGGACAAAGTGTACCAACAAGTCATTTATGGTCAATAAAGGAACAGAAATACCACTCAGATTATTTTAGGCAAAACAGGGACAACTTGACTCACTTAGCTAAAAAGAGTAAGGAGAGTCCCGCTTTGTTCATGTGCCAGTCTCGGGATCATAACTGTACTGGGGACACAATGTATACTTCTGGTCACCCCAACCCCGTGCCACCGAGACAGTCTCACCAAGGCTGCAAGGAGTGAAGGAAGCAGAGAGCTTGAGTGGGGATGTGGCAGGGAACAGCACCGTCCCTGGAGGTCATGAGCATCATAGTTAAAAGATTCCCATGAGAAAAGAGAACTAAAATTGATCTATGTAGGTCCCTTAGACTTAATCTGAGCAATGACAGGAAGTCAGATATAGACTAAATTATTTAAATCTGTGTAGAAATGAAATTGTCCGTGAGGTACCATCACTAGAAGGATATCAGCAAGGAGTAAGAAGTTTTTCTTACTCTTTCTCTGCACCAGAAATCTTTCTAGCTCTAAGGGTCTCTGTGTGAGCTATCATGGAGGAGATGTTAGAAACCTGGTACTTTTTTTCATTGAGCATTTAAAATTCCTTTTCTTTCTCCACCATTATCCTGCAGAGTTGAACAAGGAAGGAGAGCCTCTTGCTTCAGGCGCAATGATAGTGAAATGAGCCCATGAGTGTATTAGAGTGTATTTGTATTAGAATGCACAAAATATACACTAACTGACTTAATGAGTAGGCTGTAGGAAGCACAGAAAGAAATGCTTTCTCTTATATCCGAAAACACTAATCACTCTGTCCTTTGCAGAAAGCAAGGTAAAGGATTAAAGTGGTCATCAGTATTACATAACCGCATGCAATTCCCAGTAAGAAAAAGGCTTTGGTGAAACCTTAAAAAGGATTACTTCTCATCTCAGTCAGAAATACTTGTGGATAAGCACTGTAGCAGTCCAAAGGGTCTTGTGCTCTGTTCTGTTTAAAAACAAAACAAAAACAGGCAAAGAAATCAGTTCAGTATTTTGTAAAGAATTTAGACAGGATTAAATAAGAGCAGGATAGTCTCATAAACAAAGAATGAATGTTTGTTCATAAAATCACATAATATCTGAGATTAAAATTAAGAATGCCTTTGAAAGAAGTAGTACAAAGACTAGATATTTAATGTGCTTTTCTAAGATAAAATTTATTATTAAAGATAAATGTGCATAATTTTACTCTAGTGTTTTCATACAATTCTTTTATTGATTGTTCCTTATTACCCTCACATGTTAGTTAATCTCCAGCAAAGACAGTATAAATGAATTGTGCATCCTTAGGACTTCCTAAAAAGTTATAAAATGACTTAAATAGTTTATTACATGCATTTTTAAATTAATCTAAATATAAATGTCTATGAACAAATAGGAATTATGCTTAGTTTTATACCAAGATACCCTGGAATGACACTTACCTGCTCATATCCTTTATTTATGGAATAGTAAAGATAAAACACTTCTCTATTTCATAGGGATCTTGGAGGACTAACAGGTTATACTGAGGAAAATTCAGTGATCTTCTTAGAAGAAATACTTATAATTTTTAAAAGGTATTCTTGTTAATTATAAAACACTATTAAGTGAATTTCTCTGGGAATAGAATGTTCTAGTTAATTTAATTGTCTGCTTTCTCTTAAGCATTAATGGATAAAACAATTTTATTTTGTCTACATTGTTAAGACAGTTTATAAAGCCTCTTGGGGCAGCATTTTTTTTCTTGTCTAAACACAGTTCAGTCAACAATAGCCCTCCATGTGATGATTTACAATTTGATAATACTATTTATACAGTATTTATAATTTGAAAAATTGAACTAAGTTTGTATTGACACCAAATGAGAAAGTTTGCTGACTGACCATCCCTGAAATAAAAGTGCTCTTTCAATGTCCTCTTTATTTGTATTTTAAGATTGTAGTCCTTCTAGTTTTCTTGTTACCTATTATCCTTAACAGCAAGCTTATTGAAAAATTGCAGGGAGAAAGTACTATAAATTTGAAGGAATTCAATGGAAAATTAAGAAAAACAGTAAATGTAATCAATTTCACAATAACATGATTAAAAAGTGGGGGGGAGAAAAATGCTTTACCTTTATGTCTCATTATGATCAAATATATATTCTACCGAAGTTTCCAATTGGGAGACAGTTCATTTTCGTCTTCTCTGTCTTTTCTTTATTTAGTGGCTGATGTTAAACAATAATGCTCCTATATTTTGAGTAGGCAGCTAATTATCTGGTCTTATTATTTTCAGATTAAAAATCTGATTGTCCCCAATGTCTGGCTTTTCCAACATTATTTAACTTCTTTAAATCCAGGTTTATCAGCAGAAAGCTAGTAAGTGCCAGTGCATTTTTCTAGTCTCTGTAGCCACGCATTTATTCATTAGTCTTTAGGTCATGCAGCTGGAGCCGGACCAAAGGCAGAAGATCTCTGTTTCTGGCTAGGATGTGGAAAGGTGGAAGGAACATTACTCTCATTCTAATAACGAGATAAAGTACAAAGTCATAATTTTTCATGAGTGCATCAGAAGGCCGAGGTTGCTCTTCAACCAAGTTTTTTGAATTCCAAAGATAAACATGCCCCTCCAAAAGGACATAAGACACAAATACTAGCTTTCCCCGGGTCAAATAACTGAGGGAAGAAGGGGCTGCTTAGCGGCTGCTATAAAAGTAAACAAGACAAACGGAAGAGAAAATCTGGAGGCAGGGCTAACGACCGAAAAGAGCTCCTCTTGTTGCTGCAAGCTTGCAGAAAATGATCGTCAGCTGCTGGAGGGGAATGTCATGCTGCCTACTTCCCTTGACATTTCTCTCCTATGAAACAAAAACCTGTAACTCCAGGAGGAGCAAGAAAAAGCCATTTGACTTAAGAGTAGAGGAAAACCCATTGTCACTGGGGAAAGGGCAAAAGAAAAATCCCCCTACTCCAGGTTGAGGGGAGGAAAACTACCATTGGCCTAGAATCCTATATCTATGCCCAATTAGATATTTGCTTCCAGTGGAGTAAGATCAAAGAAGACTTGACAAAGACTGACATGGATCAAGGACATTGATTGGCTGACACAAGAGAACTAACACTGAGAAATACCCCCGTCCTTTCTTCCCTGCACACCAGATCTGACTGAGCTGAGGCTGAACCTTAACAACAGTGAACCGTTGCCAGCCACTACCCCCAGACCAGGATCCAGCAACAGGCAAAAGCAGTTGACCGGTGAGGGAGGAAGATAGCATGGAATGAAACCTGGGTGGCAGTGCAGGGAGGCAGAGATGATGAAAGCTGAGAATGTATTACAAACACTGAGAAAAGGACAACACACACACACACACACACACACACACACACACACACACTATCTGGCACTCCAGTCAACACTCTGAGCACAAGGCAACAATACTGCTAACAGTATGTGAAGACTGCGATAATGTAGAAAAAATAGCAACAGTTAAACCCCAATACTCTTCAACTGAGAAATGTTCAGTTAACCCAGAAATAAGCAGAAAGAGGGAAACAGAAGAATAAAAAGCAAGTGAAGAGAAAGCAAGCAAATAATAAAGTGGTAGGCATATTACAAATATCAGTATAGTTGAACCTCAGTTTTTGAACTTCCTTTGCCCTGGAAGATTGTTTGAGAAGCGATGTGTTTGAAAACTGGATTGTGCCTGAAAGACACGTGACTGATCAGACAGATATCAGCGTGAAAGGATATTGGGTTGGGAACTGAAGGTTTTTGGTTGAGAACTGAGTTCTTTGGGATGGGAGACTTTTGAGAATCGAGGTTTGATTGTAATTATATTAAGTATAAATTGTCTAAACAAATCAATTAAAATCCAGAGATTGTTGGAATGGGTAAAAAATAAATCCACATATATTCTGTATATTATATGTATTATATCCAAATAATATGTGTAAGAAGTCACTTAATATAATGGTATAAATAAGTTAAAAGTACAAAGATGGGAAAAGAGGCATCGTAGAAACACTAATCAAAAGAAAACTGAAGTGACTAAATGAATAACAGATAAAGTAAAATTCAAAGCAGAGAAATTAAACCAAGAACAGAGATATTACATAATAATGAGTCAACTCACTGAACAGATATAAAAATCTTGATTGTACTTTAAAATGGAGCTTCAAAATACAGAAAGCCAAAACCGACACAATGGAAAGGACACACACGCAGATCCACTGTTAGGGTTGTGGACCTGATTACTTCTTTCTCAATGACCAATAGAACATGTGGAAAGGAAGCCACTCAGAGATAGGCTTGTCTGATCATGACTTAGAGACCCTGAATTTGATCACCATGCTAGATAACCAATATGGGACCTGAAATATTGGTTAGCTTATGTTTTACACCATCTCTGTGGGGGATTAGCAATATATATACATATATATATTGGTTATTTTCTTGCTGAATTAGACAGTAAAATCAGTATCATACACGTGTGTGTGTCCCCTCTCAACACACGTACTCCCAATCCCACTACCTTCAGACTCCTCCTCGGGAGCTGACAGCATTCGATGCTTCCATATGCAAAGCACTAGGACACGAAACAGTGAGACGGCTCACCGTCATGGTTTTGATGTTTGCTTTCTGTTCTAAACACGGATCAGTTTACATTTAAAAATACAGAGCAGTTTAAGAAAAATGTAATGACATTTAAAAACGAGCTTGATAAAAGTCTCAAGTTTGATGGCCTGACTTTGCCAGGGGTTGTCAGTTGATTTAAATCAGAATAGCTGGTGCTCTAGGAACGGAATTCGATGAAGGTCTATGGTGTCCTGATTTGTCCAATGATTTGCTGTGTGTCTAACTGAAGTTCTCAAGCTATTGGCTCCATTTTTATCTGGGGGAGAGGCTGAGTGCTGTGTTGATGAAATGTGAACATGAAAATGTTCTGTTGGCTGTTTTCAGACTTCTCTGCTGAGTTCCTGCTCTGAACTGTTATACCCCTGTAAGCAAAAAACAAAGAAATCCAGATTTACCTTTCTAAGAAGGCCCTTTGCGTAAATTCTGTGTTTGCTTAATCATGCCAGTTTTGCCAACTCCAAAAACTATCTCTTTTGAGAACAATTCTGGAAAATACCGTTTTCTCCACCTCATCAGAGTTCAAATATATCCCAGGATAATAGGTGAACATCAGTTGGTCCTCACTCACAATCTGTTCTTTTCCTTTTCCAACCTAGGGTGACTTCCTGTTCTGTGTGGTCAAGAGTGCGTGTGTCTCACTTCTAGAGAGGCTTTCCCAATGCCCTCCCACCACCCCTTGCCACCAGAGGGGTCTTTCAGGTAACAGATAAGGAGCAGAAAAGAACCTTCATCTTTTCCTCTAGTGAATGTCGCAAATATAAGGTTGAAAAATCTTATTAATACTGTGCGTGGATTCAAGCAGCTGAATGGTGGGCTTGCAACATTCACCCAATAGGGAGCAGCAAGAACTCAACTGTGCTGTTATCTTCTTGCACATCTATGGATGCTCTTACCAAGATGCCTTTTTGGTGGTCTTTAAGGGAAAAAGGGATGCTTAACTGTGGTACTAAGACATTTTCTTATAAACTTGACTTTGCAAGAGAAAAAACACTTTCCTGTTTTCCTCTCTTCTCTCAAGTTTTTATTCTTGTCCACTTACTTAACTAGACTAATCCCTTTATTTGCAAAAGAAAAGAAAAGAACACCCTTTTTTTCTTTCTTGGTAGTGCAAGGTCATACAAAAATGTAAGGGCATTTTTTTTTGTACTAATTATACCACTTTTGGTCTTATGCCAGCTGGTTGAGTTTCAGTTGCTGGTGGAAACTTTATAGCAACTTTATGAAAAAGATTCCAATCCAAAGCTAAAAATGAGAAAAGTGAGAAAATGCTGAGACTAGTAAAAAACAAGAGCTTAGGCAGTTAAAGATTTCATAAAGGGTAACAGCACTAGGGAAAAAAGATCGCAGTGGCCAGAGGAAAAATAAATAGAAGCATCCAAACTGACCACCCCCTAAGTATACACTAGCATACAAATACTCATTTAGTATTTACAAATTGTTGATTGCAGTTTTGAAATTGGGTTCCTTGTCCTTTATTAAGCTGTACATTTGACTCATTTATATAGTATCTTCTCACAGTAAACACACTGACATCAGAGCTAGTGAGATGCAGAGATTGTGATGACAAGATCTTCGTTCTAAAATGTTAAAATATTGCAATGAAAGGGAAGCAAGCCCCCCACCTGTTGGTTACATTGAGAATTAGAATTATATGATATTAAAAATCTTCTAAATTTTAGGAACTATTTCTACATAGTTTTAATACAGATTAAAAAATTAAGGCCCTGGTTGGCATAGCTCAGTGGATTGAGTGCGGTCTGCGAACCAAAGCATCGCAGGTTCAATTCCCAGTCAGGGCACATGCCTGGGTTGCAGGCCACGGCCCCCAGCAACCGCATATCGATGTTTCTCTCTCTCTCTTTCTCCCTCCTTTTCTTCTCTAAAAATAAATAAATTAAAAAAATCTTTAAAAAATAAAAAAATATTAAACTCCAGAGTTGTTTATACAGAAGGCTAGGGACAGCCTTCTGTATAAAGGGTAATGACCACAGCCAGGTGTTCTGTTCCCTAGACTAGTAGTTCTGCACTGTCTTCAAGCTATAGTAAGTGTCTAGATATTCCCTAAAACAAGAGGTGCTAGTTGAAACTAGTTCTTCAAGCGTAGTAAAGAGAATGACCCAAACTAAATGGAACGTGGTGGAGCATCTTCCCTGCTCTTTTTCAGTGTGTAACAAACGGGGCTGTGAGCTTGCTATCCTGTGTCTCCTCTGCTACTGGCTGATTGTAGAATCTGAATGTTAATAATGCTTTTCATCCAGGGTTTCTGTTCAGCAAAATAGGATCATGAACAGAGAGACTTGAATTGTTACTGATGTATAATTCATAAGTGTGTGAGGAAAAAGCACTGGACAAAAATTTGGAAACGGTATGAACAAAAATGTACCTTTACATATTTATGATAAAACGATACATATCTGTTCAATAAATCCACCAAATTTGGAAGTCCGCATTCACCATTTTGAAACCACCCTATGTAGCTTATGAAATCCTGTATTTTGAGGAAATTGTTTCAGTGACATGCTGTTTAATAAAAATAATAGTCATTACCTCTAATTCACAGTAATGTTAGTGTGTAAGATGATAAGGGGAGTGAACATGGGGGCTTTGTGAAAAATGGCTCACGAGTTGAGTATTTCTTGATTTCAACTAAAAATAAAATGGACTATTTTTTTTTTACCACGTAGCTTTTATGTAGTTTTTGACAATGTCATATGTTTAACTCAGCGAGTTGAGTCAAGGATTATAATCAACATTCTCCTGTGGAAAAATGCCAGGGACTTATGGTACCCCCAGGGAACAGCAGCAGCATTGGAAGAATTAGTGGAGTACAGAGGACAGCAAACAAAGAAATAGAGAGGGAAGGGTGTGTTGTAACTTAAACTAGGGTGAAGCAAAACCTCGCTCCTTTTTTCTAAGGAAATGTGGCCAAATGCTATTTCATGTTGCCTTGCTTTCCATCCCTGGCTCCAACCACACGTCCTCTGCTTGGAGTTGACACAGAACTGTTCCTTTGCTTCTAATTAAAACAGTTAAGGACATTACTGATTAAAAGTAGAGAAACAGAACTATTTTTATTTTATTCCAAATGAGTTTGGGCTCATCCGAGATCAAAGGAAACTGAGATCTGAGAAAACAAACACACTACAAACACGTAATTTTGCTGACCCGATGTTCTTTCCTGGAAGTGCAGTGACTGTGGCCCTTTGAAAGGCTGGCTCAGTGACCACGACGCCCCAATGACAAGGGAGCTCCCAGCCAGGGAGAATTGCAAGCCTCCCTGTTTCTGAAAGTATGTTTTGAAAATGAGGTTTTAATAACGCAAAGTCCAGTCAGGATATTCTTAAAGGCCCAAACAAGTGGTTTCACAGTGAAACACACGTGCTCACACACGCACTATGTACAATTGATCGATTGCATGCGTCTCAGCAAGACGTCCCTTTGCCACTAGGAACTCAGCCGCTTAATAGGATATGCTAGGGAAACAACCTTCTTTCAGGTTTATACTATGTCTGCTTTCTTACTGTATCTGAAACAGCAGGCTGTTTTTTCCAGAATTAATTATTTTTATGATGTTTACTTTTCATTTTATTTTATGTCAGAGTGGTGATAAAAATCTACTCATCTCAAGTCCTAAAACTGTCAGCTGCTTGTCCTTTAACCCCAGATGCTGGTTACAAAATAGAATATTAAGGATTGAAGCAAGCATAAAAGGGAACATTTAGCGTTGGGGTCATTGTGAAAGTTTGGACTAAAATAAAAATGGCCCAAAGCAAATATGTACACTGCAATATAAATACTTTTCTTACTGATTCTAAGTAAAGCCCCACATATTACAGCATAAATCATACTCCTCATGAAGTGCACAACGATTTCCAAACTACATATTCATTAGATAAAATATATGACTTTAAAGATACAATTGAAATCTATAGTTTTATGTTAAATCTAAAGGTGAGCGTGAAGTCAACACATTCTCGCCGGTTGTTTCATAGACATGAATGAGTGGAACTGTTTTCGATTTCTCACTGTCATGGGAAAAAGCATATCCATACCTTCACAGATACTAACGTGAGTTCAAGTGTCAGACCTCTGGGGTTAGACTTTTGGCAGTAATGGGTCCAACAGATACGAATAGAGATGTTCGAGAATTTGGTATTTCAGAAGATGTTTCATCTCTTGCTGGTCTCTTGAATCTTCTTTGTTTGGTAGTGTTTGGATCAGAGTGTCTGTCACAGAGAATTTTATAGCTGAGGCTGAAGAGAAGAAATTCATGTGCTCTCTCAATAGATGTTTCAGGCTATCAGTTTTGTACCTTCTGTATCCAGGACAAATGAAGAGGAAAAATGAAAGAGAAAGAGGAGATTACAAGAAATTTTAGATTAAATCCAAAATTTAAAAGAGTGGTTTTAAAGAAAAGTGTCTTGGCTTCAGTATAACTTTTTAAATTTTTCATTGATTATTTAAGAAATGGGATATAACATTAAATTTATATCACTTTTCATTTATTTAATGTTGATCTTTCTTTTCTTTTTATATTTTTTTCTAGTGGTTCTGGAAAGCATAAAAAATAACTTGTATGTGTACAAATCCTTAGCATTTTTCCTCCTTTTTCTGAATGTCTGAGTTAAATAGTGGACATGTAATTGTTTGGTGTGGCCCTTTCACACTAAGTTGTTTTAACACTTGGACAAACAGATCAAATTAAGCGGAATACCAAAAACTTGTAGTATTTTTAAAAAGACATTTACACATTCTTCTCATAACATTGTATAAAATTTCTCATTCATAAAAATATCAGGGAGCTTAGCAAGTTTGAAACAACCTCAGGAAGAGAAGTTGTTATGGTATTGTATTAGTTTTCTATTGCTGTCCTAACTGATTACAATAAGCTTAATGACTTGAACAGTACAAATTAGTTATGACAAGTCCAACACAGTTTTCGTGGGACTAGTCAAAGCATTGGCAGGCCGTGTTCCTCCCTGAAGGCTCTAGGAGAAGATCTATTTTCTTCATTGGTTTCCTCATTCCAATTATTGGCAGAATTCTACTCCTTAATAAACATTGCGGAACAGAGGTTCCATTTCTCTGCCTGCTCTCAGATGAGGGCCATTTCTGGCGTGTCCCACTTCCAGAGGCCGCTGGTATTCCTGGCTCCTGTTCACCTCTTCCATTCTCGAACCAGCAACATCAGTTCTTACCACTCCCCCTCTTAACATCTTTGTCTTTCTGTCTCATCTCTCTCTGGCCCAGCTGGGAAAGGTTCCCTGCTTGTAGGAACATGCCACCCCAAACAATGCCTTTTTAACGCAAAGTTTGTTTCAGCTGATTACTTTGAGAAACAGCAGATCCAGGAAAAACTCTAAAAACAGACTAGAAGTCACCTTTTTGTAAGGGAAATTTAGATTTAAAGGAAATCTCCATTTGTTCAGGGTGTCCCCCTCTGTACCAGGAAAAGGACGACAGGATCATAAGCTTTTATCAGTGAAGAAGGTTTAATCTATAAAACAAACCTCCCTTTAATTTATGGTGTTTTTCTTGGTCATTTGTCTCTTCGTGACAGGCCTTCTTCACACTCTTCTTTCTTTTGCCTTTCACTAAAGATGGTATTTAAGCCTGAATTTTAAGTCACTTCCAAGTGTTACTCAGTTTATCTGGGTAGTTCCCATGCATACATGAGGTATGCATGTTAATAAGCTTTGTAAGAAAAGTTTTATGAGAGTTTATCAGAGCCAAACTGACAAGAATTGTCAGGAAGCAAAATCTCAACAGATCGAAAAAATGGTTGAAAGAATGGCAGCTTTGCAACTTATTTTATTCACTGGAATCAAAGGAAAGATGGGAAAAGGTGTGCATGGAATCTATTGGTGGTATATTAGGGGGTGGGAGAAAGAAAAGCAGGGAAATCTCTGGAATTGGATAAAAGCAAAATAAAGAGACACATACTTCTTTTACATTGGTGAACACAGCACAGAGAGATGGTGTGTTGTGACCGTTCAAGGCCAGACACGTTGCTTCACTAGGGATTCAAGCAAATGGAAGAAAATTCAAGGAGCCATGGGAATGCCTGGCATGCCTTTTTTCACAGGTGGGGCAATCCACACATATATTGAGGCATGTCACTGGCAGGGAGTCCCAACTCCCTTATGCACTAAATGCACACAGAGCCAGCAGGAAGCCAAGATATTATATAACAAAGCGTGATTCTGTGCCTGGGGGCCCATTCTCAAGGTTGTGGGAATGCTACAAGTGACAGAGCCGGACTGACCTATTTACCCACGTGATAATCTGGGAACTAGACAAGAATGAGGGGTTTTGTGATCTTGCCGTCTGATGTTAGTGCTTGTGCCTTGAGGGGTTGGGAAAAGAAAATTACTGTGACATTTCAAAGGTATGTTATCCTAGATGCATAAAAACAATGGACGGGGCTTACTCAATGTGAAGACTGACCTTGGTCAGGGAAGGCACAGGCCTAGGACATGACAATTCACCATGACCTATTTTAATTAGGAATTTGTATGTTCACATCATCCTGTGTGGTTATCCTTGGTTTCTGAGCTCATAAAGGACTTTCATGGGGCTGCTTCTGAGCTTATCAGGTTCGGTATGTCCCCCATTTTGTAGACAACTTGTATTTCTTTTTATGTTCATCTGTCTTTGCTCACAAGGCTCCTGGTGAGGATTTGGGAGGGTAGAAGAAAAACTAGTTTTTTTCTTCCCTACAATGTAATGATATTATGCCCACCCAGAAAATCCAGAATTATCTTCTCATATCAAGGATTTAAATACATCAGCAAAGTTCTATTATCCATGTGAGGTAATATATTTACAGGTTCCAGTGTTCAAGGTTTGAATATTTTTGAAGGGCCATTATCTTCCCAACTGTAAGCTGTCAAATGATGCTGAGTTTCTAAGAGAAAAAGTAGACAGGTTTGATGAGGACATTGGATGACTAGGAGAAAATACTTTAAATTTGAGGCTATCATTATAATAAAACATCATGGATATATTAATGTTACATAAGAGCTAACATTAATTTCACTAGCAATGAGTTACATAGTCCGTGTAATTGTTATTTGTCAAGAACAATGGGTAAAAAACAGGATTCAGGAAAGAAGTGTTTTGTATAATCTGGAGTTTAAAAATGACAGTGACCAGAAGGGCGGGGAGATGAGGATAATGGGTCAAGTCCAGGAACATGTGTAAAGGACCCACGGACAAAGACAACAAGGAGGTGGAGGATTGAACGTGGGAGATGGAAGGTGGGTAGGGCAGAGGACAGTAATGGGAGAAAAATGGGAACAACTATAATTGAACAACAACAAAAAAAGAAAAAAAACTGTTTTGAGCAGTGGAAAAACATCCTGATAGTTGTATTGCATCAAATGGAGAGTACTTTGAAGGTGACTGAAGTTTAAACTTGTAACGATAAATGCACAATTTTCATTAACAATGAGGGAATTTTTTATTATTTCTTCTATTATATTACTTACTTTTGTATGCACCCACTAATTACCTACTCCAAACTTTGGTTTACAGAGAAAAACAATGTCCAACAATAAACAGACGCCATCAGAGCTGCTAGGTGTAGTTACAGGAGAATAACAGATTCTTGGTTCCCATAGAATTGCTTATTTATTTAAAGAAGCTCAGATTTCCATGTAGTTAGGATGAAATACATGTAACTTGATGATTAAAGTCACAAGAAATATCGTTACCAAAATAATAGGTGAATTACTACCATTTACAAAACACATTCTTCAAACTTCAGGGCCAAAAAATTTTTTACAAGAAACAAAATCCTTTTCAAAGCCCATCAATTTATTTGTGAGATATATTGTGAGCATACACAGTATGACATGTACTTTGTTGATTCTAAGAATACAAGTATAAAGAAGATAAAAGTAAGCATATATCATATATTAATTTTATGCTTATTCCAAAAAAATTAAAGATAATTTATGACTTTCGACTTTTTAGATTTTAATGAAGAGCACTATTATAAATGTAATATAAATGCTGCCAAGATTTTCAGTTGGAAAAACTGTAGATGGTAACATTAAATAATGAGTGAACTATTGTAGAACATGAACATGATAAATACAATCACCTATCTTTGGAAACACAACAGACAAAGCCACTAATCTGCCTGAGGGAGACGTACAAGGCTTGTCAGAAGATGTGGCACTTCAGCCATTTTTAATGTGGGGACAAAAATGCAACACAGCAACCCTTTTTTCTCACACCTTTTAAGTTCTTGTGACTGGGTTAATAGTTAAATTAACAGAAACAGGGTAACACGAGAAAATGTACAAAATGTATTACAAATGTACACACCAGAAGTGTTATGGGAGACTAAATGCATTAGAGAGTTGAGGTTCACTTGCATTATGGACAAAAGGAAAGTGGGTAGGGTTTCAAAGGAAATAGTTTATAGGTAGCTAAGAAAGACCAGAACACATGTGGCAGGGAACTTCCTGCTAGGCAAGCCAGAAACAGAAAGACACAAGGGTGCAGTGTCTACTTAACAGGCCTCTGCTTAGATGACATACGAAGATGAATAGTTAGATTCCCTTCTTGGAGTAGACCTTTCCATCTGAATCTCTTAGGCAAGAATCTCTTAGGCAGGAGATTCTTGCTGAGTCTTTTTTTTCTTTTTAAGAACCAGCTTAAAATCTATATCTGAAATGGCAGAATTCTGGGAATGGCAAAACTTTGGTCCCTTTCATTAATAGCTTCAAAGAGACAGGAAAACATAATATATCCATGACACAAGAAGAGGATGCTAAAAACATCAGAGAACAGAAGAGCTCTCAGAAATTGCATGGTAGAAATGAAACGCTCGATAGAAAGATTGCCGGGTAAAGCTGAGGAAATCCCATGTAATATACTGTATTAACTCAAATGATTTGAATATCAAAAGGGAAAAAATTAGAATGTAAGAGGACCAGTCAATCCAGAAGATCCAATATCTAAATAATTGAATTTTCAGAGAAGGTAATGAGAGAAAATCATCACACAATTATTAATATTTTTCTAAAATATTGAAAAGTTAAATGTTTTGGCACTAATGATCAAACTATGTTCCCATAGCAACCTAGTTGCCAATGGACATGTGAAAGAAAAAAGGAAGAGCAAGCCAGACCGCCTGACTTTGACCACAGCAGATGGATTTTAATAGAGTATCTCACAGTCATGGGCCCACGGTGGTGGCAAGAAATGTTCGTAATAAAGTGAATGCATACCTTAGTTAATCAATATCAGCCTTCTATATGTGGGAAAGCTGGCTTTGCCACCCAAAAATATGCTTTTTGAGATATCGATTATTTTAACCTGGTTATTTTTAAGAAACGAAAGACTCAGAAGATTTGACCTCCCCTCTAACTGCATCTAAGAATTCAGATAGAAGACCTGCTTCAGGAAGGCAGGTATCATGAAAGGTGACTGTACTTTAATGTGAATCAGGTATGGTAGACAGGGAGAACCCTAGCAAAGCTCATTGGATCCAAGTCCTCTCTGTGTCCCGTGATGAAAACGGCACAGCAAACATGTTTACCAAGTATCTGCTTTTCTAGCTCCATGTGAATTGCCCATCTGACCTTTGAACTCCCCATCCTTCTCCTTAGCTCAAAATGGCATATAAGCCTCAATGTCAAGATCTGTCCTGGAGCTGATATTCTTATGGAAACCCTGCATGCAATGAAGTTGGTCATGCTCTTCTGTTAATCTGCCTCATATTAATTTGATTATTAATCCAGCCAGAAAAATTTAGAAAGGTGTAAAGGAAATTATTGTTCCACCCCCCTCCATATATAAAACTTAGTTTTAAGAAAATCTTTCTGATGCTAAAATAGATTTTTTAAAAACCCACTAATCTTAGCTACATGATTTGTCCATCAGAAACATCATCAAGCTATCCATTGATGAGAATTAATAAATAAAATGTGTTTGTTATTGTTTGTGGAGTGTTCATTTTTGCCCTATGCCTTTCACTGAGACTTTCACATATTTATTCATGTGATTCTCTCAATAATTCATTTATTCCCATTTTAGACAGAAAGAAACTGAAGCACCAACAATTTAAATAATTTCTTCAACATCACACAACTAGTAAATGGTGAAGATTCAAACCTAAGTAGTCTAGGTTATTTTTTTACATTCTTTAAAAAAAGGAAAAAGAAGTACTAATATTGTCAGTGTTTACAAATAACTTGAAAATAATTGATTCTATTATTTATCTAATGTTTAATAACTTTATTAAAATCCTCTTCAAAGAAATTTTCCACCTTTCCTTAACACTTCCAGTGATGAGAAATTGACTATCACCCAAGGCAGCCCACATCCTGTTTCCTGTCCTGAGACCCTCTGACCTTTACATTTCTGTTAATAACTTCAGTTTTGTCTTAGATCCTCAGGCTCCTCCGATAAAGGACACATGCGATATCTTTCCAGATGACATCTTTTTATATGTTTGGAGATACTTGCCTTCACTCAAGAGTTTTATCAAATATAAAATCCATAGTTCCTTGAATTATACTTTAGTACTTGGCATTGAATGTCCTTTAACCACCCGGACGTGTCTTCTGATGATGAGTCGGAGTGACTTCACCTTCTTTGCCCCTAGAACTAGTATTTATAACATCCTATGGGGAGAGATGAGTGAACCATCCATTTCCATTAGATTCTAATAATTTTTCCCTGAAAGGCCACATTGTTCATATTATATGGAAATGGTTGTCAAGTATAACTTCTGAGTCTCTTTCATCTACAGTCTTTACACTAACCATTGATGTTACCCCTCTTTGGTCCCTTTGAAATCGGTGTTAGGGATCCAGATGAGTCTCTGCGGTTTCCTGCGGTCAGGACCACTGCATCGCTCTACTCTGCCAAGACGTGTTTGCACCCCAGGTTAGTCGTCCAACTGACGTTCACTCCTGTGTGATTCTGGGCTGTCCTTGGACTTGACAAACACGTACAGTGAAAGGAAGCCTGATGATTGTAAGGCTGAGTCCTCTGGGAGACGGTTCTCTGCCCTTCGAGCACTCTTACATGTTGAACAAATACTTTTCATATGACCGTCCTTGGTTGGGCTCCATCGCAGTCACACGGGATAAGCCTGAGCAAGGTGGGTGGATCGCCGAGAAGTTACATCTTAGCATCTATCTCTTGTACGAAAGCCTCCTCCAGACTCAAATACGTTCATTAATAATTGACATTAGGATATGATCATTAAACTCGGTACTAATTTTTGCAATCGTACTATCATTCAATTTGCACTCTGCATCTTAAAGCTCAAAATTTAAGAAGTTGTAAAGTAATTTACCAAAGCTCCAAAACAAGATATATTCTACATTTTTCAAGACATAAAAACCTTGTATGAAGGACAGATCTTATATGGCTTGATCTTTTATGGTTTATACTGACTCTGAACCTACGTTTTACTGAACCGCTTCTGCTCAAGCCACATCTGCTTCTATTCTCTCGCCAGGTTTGTGACCCAACCCAAGGAACTACAATGACTGGCCGCCTTTTGGCCTGAAAAATAACTCTAAAGTGTTTTTTTATTTAGTTATAACATTGGGTTTATTTTGTTTCTTTTTGTTTGTTTTCTGCTAAGTCCTTTGCCGATTTCAGCCTTTTAACTTTCTCAGCACTTACAGGTTCATCATGTACTATTTTGCAATATTCAGTTGAATTTTGAGAACCATGAGGCCTACTTTTGTAGGCAGAGTGATTTCTTTGGAACACTTTTTAACTGTATATGAAAAAAGAAAGAAGTGGAGAAAAATTAACCTGCAATTAGTATACCAGAAAAATTTTGATTCAACCTACTCAATATTAGGATAGAACCTACTCAGGTTATTAAACTTCAAGGTAAATAAATCTTTCATCATGCACCTAGAAAGAAGAAACAAAAAACAAATAAAGAAGAAAAATCAGAAAAGTCTCACGCTTTTCTGCAGGAATATGTTGTGCTGAGAGACAACGGAGCAATGTCTAAAAGCGAAAGGAAAAGGAGTGTAATACAAGAATTTTATAGCCAGCTAAGATATTTTTCAAGTATAAATAGGGAACAGAGACCATTGAAAACATAAAAGAACTAAAGAATTTATGGCATATGAGACTCAACTGGAATAAAGAATTCAAGTATACAAAGCCTTATATATCACCACTGATAATAATCTATTTCCCTTAAAAGTAAAATGGAACACCCTTGAAGAACATAATAAAATATAAACAAGAATAATGTATTAATATGTCTTACAAATGTTGGAAGGTAGGCAGAGGAGTGATGGAAAGATGTGGTGTGCTATCATTTCCTCATTTATAGAAGGAAGTTGACTATTTTTTAAAAATGAAGACTTTTTCAAATAGGTCAAAACTATTGCTTATATCTTTTACTGAGTAAAATATGATCTTAATTTCCAGTTTTTTTAAACATGCAGCAATTCTATGGTAAAAAAACATTTACTGGAATTCTAATACCATATTTGTTTTATTTTTAAGTTTTTTATTATTAAAATTAAAACAAACTTTAATAATTTAACTATAATGCTTTCATGGTATAGTCCTGCTTTCTTTAAAAAACAGGTTTATATCTGTTTTCCATTTTTTCTGTTTATCTATATATGTTCATAAAAATATGTGGAATAAGGTTCACTCATAGTTATGGTATTTATTTCACTGTGAGAAGATTTAGAGCAATTATTATATCTACTGTTTTTGCAACTATCTCATTTTGAGTTCTTTAATATTAATATGCAGTATATACACGTGAAATGCGTAGGAGCCCTCTGACCCCAGTGCACTCTGATTCTCTGCATGTCTGTCTGCAGGGGGAGGCTGATCCCTTGGACTGTGTTAGCTCGGCTTTCCTCACTGTCTGACTTCAGATTGCAGGTTTTGGCCAATGGGAAGCGCTGGCCAGGGAATGACGGGGCAAGAGGAGAGTTTGTGGTATTTGCTCTCCATTCCCTATCACATTTGGTGGCATTTTCTGGTAGTGTTTGGTACCCTCCATGACTGTGGCTCTGATTAAGCAATTTCCTACAGTAAGGCTACACGTCCAGTTTTGCTTTTGCCTCGCAGGTGAAGGGGTGGTAATGGCGTCCCACCATTGCTGACCTCTGGGCACCTCACATCCATTGCCTATGTCCTCCCCGTGGGAAAGTTTCTTGAACTATTTGAGTCGAATTCTGTTTATGGCAGGACTGGTTGAATAAATAATAATGACATTTTGTTCTTATTTTATGATATTTTTATTTAAAATAAATATACATCGTTTATTTATACACTATATTTTGCTACAGCTGTATGTTTTTCCACTGCAGGCTTGAACATTGGAGTTGTATAAACATGACTCAATTCTAGTGCACAAAAATGAACAGTTTTACAGTAAATAGCAACAAAATATTTTATGCACATAGTGCATGGGACAACATTTTTATTTAAGTATTTTATCGCCAAACATAAAGAAAATATTTATTGATCAATTTCATTTTAAAGTGTTACTACTACTTACTATTTTTTATCATGTTATAGGTGAGATGAAATAGAACAGATTTTTACTTGACTAATTAGAAATTCCCTGGAGTGCAATATTTAATTATCTAATCAGAGTTTTACAATGGATATTTTTGCTAAAAGATTTCCACGTCTTATATTTGGGTCTTTTACCAATGTTCAGGTGAATTTATGCACGTTGGAATATTTCAGATAAATTGGCAGAGGATACACCGAAGGGAACATACTGCTTCTTTCCTTCAGCCCTGCCCTCACTGCCAGCATGCTCTTTCTCCCCTTTACCTCCTAAAGTCTGAATTCAGCTGGGATTTTAGGTAACTGCTGGGAAGTATTAAAACTCATTATTGGATTGACCAGAATATTTGCCCTCTTTTATTTTCCAATAATGCTCTCGGAATTGTTTCCTTAATACTTTTAAAAGATGCGTGGCAGCACAGCAGAGTACAGCGTAGGCAGGAATTACAGTTATCGTTTCAGATGAGGTGTGTTGAAAGGGCTCAGGATGACGCAGTTGGCAGCGCGCGGGACTTGCCTCCTTATTATTACCATCTGTGTCAACTTGGAGCCTCCTCCATTTCAGAAAGGACAAGAAAAATGAAGCTGTGGTTGTGTTCTGGGGAGATTTTTTTTTCATTATGATTGACCCTGGGGTACACATTAACTAGGTGAATGAAACTGAAAAATCATCCCAAGGTTTTGCTGGATATCCCTTGTAACTATCCGCACATACCATTAAAAACTTTTTCCCTCTCCACAACTTTTTACATCTACTTCTTTAGAGAAACAGCAATAATGGTGACAAAAAGATATCACTTTCTTTGTGGAACCTGATGAAATTTATAATGTAAGCTTTATAGCAAATATATTATTGCTGGCAAAAAAAACTTGGTTCATTTTTATAACAAAGCATATTGGCAGTTGAAATGAGCAAGGAACTAGTATTGTGCAGCCTATATGAAAGGCTTGGAATGCTAAACTATTTGGAAGGAACCTGACTCATTTCAGGGAATTTATGTAGGTCAGAATCAACCACAAAATGAAGAAAGCAAAGAAAATGCTGAGAGTCAACTTCTAGGTTTTTTTTCATGTTGGATTCAGAAGCAAATGATATCATTTAAAGAATGTATTGTAAGGATACACTGAAAAACACCAAATGTGTTTTTATAAGTGATAGGGATGGAAAAGCTAAACTGGACAGTTTATTTTTAACCATTCACACTGCGTCGTCTTCATTCAGTAAGACTAGGACGAGACTTTTCTTTCCGCAGCGGACAATAGGAAGCACCATGTCATATGCAAGAAAGGTATGTAACTTAATACTAGAAACACACTATGGTATGTCAAGTATGTTTATGTATACTTACACTTAGTTTAAATAACCAATAAAACGGTACATATTTTGCTACAGAATATGAGTGCAGTCACCAATTAACCTTTATTTGTTAATAAAAGTCTTGAATAAAACATGTTAATATTAACTATTTAAACAAGTTTCACCTAAATAAGAGGTGATGTCAAAATTCAAGTGTGCAAATGTGTATAATAATTAGACTTACTCATGGTATCATGTATCACTTGATAAATTAAAACCATTAACAAAAAACCTCATTGCACACATGAGAGAATTCAGTGTTGAGACCAAAGGGACACTTGAGAGACCCCTGAGGTGTCAACAATATATCTCTCTACAGTGGGTCCCACCATCACTTGTACAAGGTTTTGTGACTCTCAAAGTAAGTAAAAGGTCAAATAGAAATGTCTGAAAATTCATTCACCAAAATCATATTTTAAAAAAAATGTCTATTGCACCTGAATGTGACTCCACAAGCTCAGAAATGAATACTGGTGGGAATGTTGGTTGGGTTAAAGTTCAGGTGACTTTAAATAAGAGTGTAATCAGATAACATATCCTTCTTAAAATATCAGTAGATTCATTCACACCCATGAGAGGTGCTAGTCCTATCTGAAACTGAGATTCCTTCAGACATACATTGATCTGTCAGATGGAAATACAGGCGTGGATCTGAAACCGGAAAAGACACCTGCATTCAGGCTGAATGTAACTACCAAACCCAATAAGCAATGACAGTGATTGAATCTTTGTGGGTGCTTTATTCAGATGGCTGGTGATCTGAGAAGGTGGCGGGTTCATACCCTAACAGACCATCCTGCCTTTTCTTTCCAGGCCAATGTTCTTATACCAGGAAATAAACAGAGTGATGAGGGCTTTGAGATTCAGGGAGGATTAGGTGAAAAAAACTGCGACATTCCTGTCCTGGGCAGTTAGCTGATCCCAGGGGCAGGTGGTGGTCTATCTCTCCCTGGAACACAAAGGTCCAGATGCCTCCAGTTGTCCGCAGGCAGTAACCTTTAGCAGTGCTCCAGGAGGTCGGCTGTTTTCCCAGGAGCCAGGATGGGCCTCATCTCTAGTTTCTGAAACAAAAGCTTTAACATATACATTACTTGCTAGGCTTAAAACTTTTTACCTTAAACTAAAATTTTCCAACTCTTGAGTCCCCTATCAGATCCAGTAGAAGACAGATAACAGGAAGAAAAAAAGAAAAAAACAACATTCTAGAAATAAAGAAAAATTTTTATATATGGGAAGGAATTAGTGGTTTAAAGTTACCACTATAAATTTATAGTGGTTGAAATCTATATGTAGATTCAAAGATACATATAGTCTGTACTTGAGTTCATGCTTAGTTTTATGCCTCTATAAACCTAGATGATTCCTATGAAATATAACCTATAGCAGGAGAGTAGAGCAGGCATTGCAGGCTGTGTGAGTAGATTGAAGATGCCCAAAGAATGTCTGACACTCAAGATTCTTCTCAACACCAAGTTAAGCTGGATAAGAGTGACCTACGTGGTGAATGGGTGAAAACAGTTTGAAGTGATAGGCATTGGATGAGAGCTGCAGAACTCTTAGCACAGATGACTGTTCGACTACCCACACTGAGACTTGGCCAAATGCCTGTCTTCTTCAGTTCGAGATGTGAGTTCTTAGCGGGAGCCCTATCCTATTCAAATGAACTCCTTGAGAAAGAACAACACTGCCAAAGAATTTACTGTTTGTTCCAGTCAAAACTTTAACTATATACCACTGACCTCCTTTTCTTACAACACTTACTTTTGCAACCTGTAGTTGTAAATCCTTTCTCTGTCCCTCTCAGATGCAAACATCCCACCACCCTGCGATGCGGCCCCAAAGACCCAGAAGCTACCTCTTTGAAATGCGGACATCTAGAGGAATAGCTACCCTGTCTCCTAGTTCCTGTGGGACAGTAAGAGACTACTAACTTTGGTGGGCACCTTACTGGAATTTGTAAAACGACATTCTGTCACAAAGCTATGAGAAGTTTGTTTCCTTTGGGTAAGTGTCAACCAGCAAACACAAATGACCTAATCTCTTGCTCCCTTGAACACCCTTCAATACCTTTCCTTTAGCACATCCCAGCACCTGAAAAGCCTTCTGCCTTTTGTTTCAGTGGCATTGAGCCCAGTTTACACTGAAGTCTCTCTCCTGCTGCAGTAGTCTGAATAAAACATGTTTTGCCATGCCCAGGGCAAAAGTTTTCTTTTATATGGGAGACAAGTTATGACTGAGATCCTGACGGCATCCATGTAAAGGAAGTCATCATTGTTCACGCATGTGCATTCCAGTCCACTCTCCTTGGTGGACAGTTACACCAATGTCACACAAACAGTTCCCTTTGTATTAACAATGGCTGGGCTTTTTCTAGACAGACATGGAATATTAATATTAATATAATGTAACATAATACAGTATAATTGTAATATAATGTAATATAATATAATTTATAATGTAATAAAGTATTATATATAATATAATGTAATATAATACAGTATAATTATAATGTAATGTAATATATAATTTATAATGTAATAAAGTATATTTTCACTGTCCTAAAACTTCTCTATGCTCTATTTATCTACCTGCCCCACCCCCCACACTGCCCTTGACCTTGCAATCACTGATCTTTCTATTGTCTCCATAGTTTTGTCTTTCCAGAATGCCAGGGAGTTAGAATCACACAGTGTGTAGCCTTTTCAGATTGTCTTCTTTAACTCAGCAACATTCATTTCCCTTATTGTCTTTTCATGGCTTTATTTCTTTTTAGTGCTGAGTAATATCCCAACATCTGCATGTGCTACGGTTCACCCATTCACTCACTGAAGGACATCTTGGATGCTCCCAGGGTTTGGCAATTATAAAAAAGTTGCTGTAAACATCCATGATAGGTATTTGTGTGGACATGTACTTCTCGACTCCTACGGGTAAGTACCAAGCAGAATGACTGCTGGATCATGTATGGGAAGAATATGTTTAGTTCTGTAAGAAACTGCCAAATGGTCTTCTAAAGTGGCTGCATCATTCTGTGTTCTGATCAGTAATGTACGAGAGTTTGTGTTGGTCCACATCATCCTCCAGCATTTAGTATTGTCAGTGTTCCAGATTTTGGCTATTCTGATAGGTGCGTAGTGGCACCTTGTTGTTTAAGCTTGTGTTTCCCTGACGAACTGGTGCAGAGCTTTTTATAGCTCATTTGCCATCTGTGTGTCTTATTTTGTGAGGTGTTTGTTAAGGTCTTTGGTCCTTTTTTAAAATAAGATATTTTTCTTGTTGAGTTATAGGTAAGAGTTCTTTGTACATTTTAAATAATGATCCTTTATCAGATGTGTCTTTTTTCTTCTCGTTCTTTTTTATTATCTTTTGCAGAGCGAAAGTTTTCCATTATAATGAAGTCCAGCTTATCAACATTTTTTTCATGAATCATGTCTTCAGTATGCATAAAAAGACACAACTCTACCCAAGATCATGTAGGTTTTTGCCTATATTATCTTCTATGAGTTTGATAGTTGGCATTTTGCATGTAGGTCTATCATCCTTTTTGAGTTAATTTTTGTGAAGGGTGTGAAATCTGTGTCCAGATTTTTTTTTTTGCATATGGATGTCTAATTGTTCCAGCACCATTTATTGAAGAGACTGCCTTTGCCTTACTGTGTTTCCTTTGCTTCTTTGTCAAAGATCCGATGTCTGTGTTTATGGGGGTCTGTTTCTGGGCTCTTCATTCTGTCCCCTTGATCTGTTTGCCTGTCCTTTAGCCAGTGCCACCTCGTCTTACTCACGGTGACTTTAGAGTAACCTTTGCGTCAGTGACATCGGTCTTCCAACTCTGTTCTTCTGTTATGTCAATTTCTTACTAGCTCTAGCTGAATTGAAAACACTTTAAACTATAGAATTATCTGGAAACAACCCATGAATGTAGATAAAAGTGACATAAAAAGAATACATGTACAATAATTCAGCTTATGCCATGCCATAAATCCTGGTAAATTATTAAGGAATTCATTTAAGGTTTTCCTGATTACTGCCAGCTGGAAAAAAATTACCAATCTAGCCTTCCTCAGTGATGCCTCCCTCAAACACAAAACTGCCACTTATTTATTCTACAAGGAAGAAAACACTCTTGATACGCCTGTCTTACTGTGTCATCTTTCATACCCAATACATCAAGGAGTCCTCCCAATTTTACCTGCTGTGTGTCTCTCAAATGCATTCACTTATTATTACCTCCACCACCACTAACAGGCCAAGCCAATGCTGCTGAACTCTTGCAAAAGACCCCAGTTCAGTTCACTTTCTATTTTGTCACAAGGAATGCATCTTAACAAGGGGATGTAGAGCATGCCATTGCCCACTGCTGCTCCTGCTCCGCCTATTCCTCTTCATCCTTATCTACATGTGCATGGTATTTTTATCTTTAAACATATAGTATCATTTGCTTATTTATTGTATTTGCTGATATATATCTGCAAATGCCCAAAACAAGGCCTGTGGTCAACAGGCAATAAATATGTATAGAATGACAGTTAAATGTTCTTAGAATGAAAACCAAAGTTCTTCAGACGGTAAATAAGATACTGTATGATCTCATCTTCCTTCTGCTCCAATCCTGTATCTTCCAAGTTTATGCCTAACTTTTCTAAACTCATTGGATTTCTAAATTTATCACCAAGAATTGGATAAAGAGGAAAGGCAGAGGGATTCTTATATTCCTGGGCAATAATCTGTGAGCTTGCAAAAATCCCAGAAAACATTAGTACATTTCAGTGCAGTGTGAACCAGGCAGTGAGAAAGGGCAAAGTCACATTACACTGTTGACAAGAACACTTAACCCTAGCAGGACCACTATGCATTTCTTTAGCAAACCCTAATTTTTGCCTTCATCATTTCCAAACCCAACAGCTTCCATATCATTTACCAATTTCTTAATGAAAGAAAGAAAGAAATATGTTCCCCAAGAATAGCACCTCTCCTCTCTTTCTTAGTCATTTGTTTTCTTAAGAAAATCAGTATGTTCCTTTCTTATAGAGATTATGTTTTGATTTGTAGCTAAACATGATCTCCTGCAATTAATTGTATAAGAGTTGTCTCAATTGGAATACAAGCTCCCTGAAAACAACAGTGCACCTTTTAGTTTTATATTTCTTGGTACCAAAATATAATTTATTAATATTTATTTATATCATTTGCAAACATTTGATGACAAGAGAAAATGAGAAAAGAAAAAAGAATAGTGTATGACCTATAGTCATAGTTGCTAAAGAATATAAAGATTGCCTTCTAATTAACTGAAGCCAAAGAAATAGTCATGAAGAAATTATCACAAGTATAATTCCACTGACTATTACATTTTAAAAATTTCTTTGGAGATGCTAACACAGAATACTAGAAATGATGAAAATAATCTAAATAACAAAAACTATTTTTTTCTCAATGAAACCTCATTATGAACTTCACATATGAAAAGGATAAAAGAAGGTGAATTAGGAGTGACAGCTTGGAGACTCTCTCACTTAGTTTCTTCATTATCCACAGCTTTAATATGACTGATCTGAATAATATAGAATTTATTTTATATACATGGGAGCAATATGATAGAAACAAGTGCAGAATGCATTTATGCATGTATATGTAGTGCAAATCATTTCAAAAGTCAATTACAAATATCAAATTTTGATGCAATGAACTTTGAAATAGGTGAGGGATGGCCTCCTTGCATGTTGATAATTCTTCCAAAATTATTTTAGAGTTATTCTCTCTTGGCCCCATGTGCTTCAGTGGTCAAGTCCCCAGGAATGCAGGAAATTAACAAGGTTAGCCGTGGGCAGGAGGTGCCCTCCCGATGACCTGCACACCTGGACTCACACTGAAAGGAAGCACAGAAGATCTTCAGGTTTGAGTGTCCGCCAGGAGTAGTGACCAAACACTGTTAGATTCAAGTCATAACATTCTGCATGATTTTTACACGATGGGTGGGAAGACGATTAGGTTCTCTTCTTCAACTTTATGTCAAGACTACTGTTTAATGAATTTCTGTTTTTGCAATTATCTAATTATTTCTTTTTCTGTTGGTTGATAACTATCTCTGTGATTTTCTTTCCAGTTCATTTTCTCTGATTCTTTCTGGATTTTTACTTTTTGGTTTCTTTTAGTTATTTGATTTTTGGTTTAAATCTCCCTTTATTACTTTTTTTCTTAGGGCTCTGGATGCACTCTCTCATTCTGTTAGATTTAATTTGGCTTGCTTTGCTTGTATAATCCTAGTTTAAATCACTTGTCTTTTGGTGGAAAATAAAAATATTGGTCAGATTCCCTTTATATGGACTGAAAACTGCTTATTTCATGTGATAATTTGTTCTCTCCTTGCTTCCAAGAAGTCTAAATAATACCCTTTCATTACTGAAGACTCTGTGGGAAAGACATATTCACATAAATCAACTGGACAATAAATAACTTTCTTTACCCTGCAGACCCCAATGGTCATGCTAAGGAGAAAGAATTCTTAGCAAGACAGTTTTGCTGGATTTGATGAACCGTAGATATACAATTGGGAACAGGTAGGACTTAACCACAGGCTGTGGCAAAGGGACCCCCAACAATCTCAGTGAGGGAAAAGTTTGAGAAGATGGTTGAAAAACCTGGGAGAACACGTAGATATGACAGTTGTCATAAGAAATAAACACTTGGGAAAGAAGAATTTTAAGGGGATTTGTAGAAAGTGCTTTGGTGTAATGTAATCCCCTATTCCACCTTTCCGTAAACCTTGTGGAATTATATCTATTGATACCTTCAGAGTTGGGTGTGTGTATGCTTGTATGTATGTATGTGTGTGTATGTATGTATGTGTGGTATGTGACAGGTTTTATGAGACAGTCTAGGTGGGAGTGAGAGGAGAGCCTCATTCACTCTCTCTTAGATCTCTTTTCTGTTAGCATTTAGTCTCCATTATATAACCAGTATGATGCCAACCCTCATTCATTGCATACACATTAAGTTTCTACTGCATTCCAGGTACTTGTATCAGTGCTTGAGACACATCACTGAACAGAACCAACAAAGAAACATTTGTCCTTGAGGCCTTCACATTATAGTTGGAAAGAGAGACCACAGAAAAGAGAAGTAATGAAATAATCAATAAGTGAATCATACAATAGTTTAGGCGGCTATAGTTGGTTTGGAAAAAGAAGCAGCTCAGAGGGAGCAGGATAAGGTGTGAGAGGGAGGAGAGAAGAGTCTCTCATCAGTCCTCAGGATTGGCCTCGGGGACAGTGAAAGCAGGAAAACATCATTAATTATAGTTCAGTGGCATCCATCAGGGATGGAGGTATCAGCAAACTTTTCCTAAAGGGCCAGGTGATGAGTAGTTTCAACTTTGTAGGCTAAAAGTTGAGACTGAAGATATATGAATATTTGTAACACCAGTTAAAGTGAGGTCACTAACCCCTGCAGACACAGGTCCTGCACGGGTCTCAGAGAAGAGGTCTGCCTGTGAGGGAGTGGTCAGTGCAAAGGGCCTCAGGTAGGAGTGCAGCTGGTGTGTTGCAGAAAAGCCAGGGGGAGAATGTGGCCAGATTAGAATTCCAAAGGGGAGAGGCACATGAGAGGAAGTTAGCAAAATAAAAGGGAGTTGGGAATGGGACCGAAGCTGTAGGACTTTTTAGGGTACTTCAGAACTGTGGCTTTTGCCTGAGAGAAACTGTGAGCCACAGCAGGATTTTTAACAGAGTGAAGTGACGTGGCTTATGTTTTTAAAGCATCCCCATTAACTAAATCACCGAAAGGTATAAAAAATACCCATGGGTCCTAATGCATTTTGTTAAATTTTAAAACAGCTACATGAACATACAAAATCTAATTAAAACAAATACAATGACTTGCTCAAGTTCCTGTGTGCTTGTCTTAGCTGGGCGTCAGAGCGACCAAGTCCCAGTGCGCTGGGCTCCTGAATAGCTCTTGAATTGGTCAGGCCCTCTCGCCTTTGTCCATCTGGGGACTTGAAGGCTGCACATGAGGATGTAGGGCCAGATCATCCCCAGGACTGACTCATTTTTATACCAGTCTTTGATTTCATCACACTCTTTGCTTCCCTTCTGGGACAGAAGTCGTTGTGTCATCTTGCTAAAAATGCTTAGAGGAAGGAAACGAGAGAGCTCAGAGAGGGACTAGAAAGAGCTCCGCTGTGCTGGATTTGAAACTGTGGACAGGAAATGTGCAAGGAGATGGCTTCTTTGTTGCGGGTCAATGTACCAACTAGGAATAAGAGTTGAAGTGGATCTTTTCATTACAGATGCTGAAACAAATTAAAGCAGTGAGCTTTGAGGTGGGGGAGGGGGAAGAGTTAAATCATCCTAGTGTTAGCGTGGGAGGCAAGTTGGATGTTGGTGAGGCAGCAAGTAACAATGGCCCTACTAATGACGACTGCTACAGAAATAGAAATTGATTTAAATGCCTCATATTTTGAGTTAAAGGGGAAACAATTAAAAAGATGAGTGTCTCAGGGACACTTGAAAATAATTAGCTTTATATCCATTCTATGGTTAATGATTCTTTAATTAGCAGCTTGATGGAAAGTTAAATAGAATTTTCAGCATGGACAGGATAAATACAGAAAAATTAATGGGTTATCAAAAATAAATATGCAACAGATTTCTCATGCCAGATATGATATCTAAAGAGCTGGAAGATGGCACTCCCATTTTCACCAAAAGAAAAATTTAGAATATCTAAAATTCAATAGTTTATCTTGGACATCAGACAACTGAGTTCACGGGGCAAACCACCAGTTCAAAATCTGGAGAAGTACAGGTAACATTTGTATTTTTGTCTGGAAAGGAAGCTGATGGAACTCTAATGTTGTGAGAACATTTAAGTGGTCATTTTGAGTGTGCACTTACCAAAGTGCTAAAAACAAACAAATAAAAAATCCACAAATGCAATGATGGAGGTGTGTGGAAGAGACATAGCAGCCTACTGCAAGAGCACCCAATGGCCAAAGCTGCAACAATTTGAACAAAGCAAAGTAATATTGATTGAAACTCAAAAGTTAAAGTAAACATCTATAAGTCCATATGGAAATAAATAAATAAATAAGGTAAAGAGTCAAATCTTCCAAGTAGAAGAATTCTGAAAAATTTACATAAAGAGCAAATTCACACAAAGAGTATCTATGTTATACTCTGCACTCAAGGTAGTAGAGACCACTTTTTAAGTGTGGCCTGCCCAGTGACTTCTTCCTAAGAGCACAGACAGAAAGCGCGGGGGGAGGACGACTTGCAGGTGGAGAAACCGGAAGACACTATCTTAGGTGACGAGGATTAGCATCAACAATGATAAGTCAGAGTTACTGTTCCGTGTTTGATGTGATGTGATGTGATGTGACGTTATGTAATGAGAATCGCCCGTTACTCTGCAGTCTTCCGTTCAGAAACCCACGACTCCTGTGCAACGATGAGGGAGACGTCAGGGAAAAGCCCCACTGAGGAGCATTCTCTAAAGCGCCCGATCAGCGCTCCCGCAAACTGTCGAGGCCACCAAAGCCGAGGAAGTCTCAGAAACTGTCACAGTCCAGAGGGGCCCAGGTGGTGAGGACCAAAGATAACAAAGTACTCTGGTTGGACTCCTGGGACAGAAAAATTTAAAAACGAAGAAATCATAATAGAGCAGGAACTCTTATTACGGACATCCTACGAAGATTTGTTCACGAACTGGGATCGTGAGATGTGTACAATAGTGGTGACCGGGTATGCGGCATCTGGGAGCTCTCCGGACCAGTTTCCCAACTTTTCCGTAAACCTAAAACCATCTGGAACATTGTCATGATTTTTTGTAAGACTGTGTTTGCATAGAATGCCAGGCTTTTGTGGATTCAGTATGTTCCTATTCCCCAGGTTTATTGCTGATAGACAAATTTACTACATTTCTCAAGTCAATTCATATGGAGGATTTTAACTTCATATTATATTCATATATGTAACTTTTTATAACTTGTTATATAGTTTTTAATTGAATTTATTGGGGTGACATTGGTCAATAAAGTTAAATAGGTTAATATAATATGATTCTACAATACATCATTTGTACATTGTATTGTGTAATTGCCACCCCAAGTGGACTCCTCCCATCATTATTTATCCCCTTTTACCTTCTTCTACATACATATACATATATAACTTTTATATATACAGATAAAATATTATATAAAGTGACATGTGTTTCAATTGGAGCTATAAATGAAAATACGTCAAATGTTATACTATTTGTAGAGATATATAATACATGTGTATGATATTATTTTTAACTAGCCCAGATAATTATATTTTATTTTGAGTTAGAACTAATCAATATACTGGTCGAATTCAGTAATAAATTTGGAAATCTAGACTTCTAGTCTCCCAAAGGATAATTTATATGTTCAGAAAAAAAATGTTTAAGCACATAAAATTTGCCAATTAAAAAAGGTAAAGGATAATTCTTTTTTGCTTGCTCCATGCCACCTAAAGAAGAAAATTTGCAGTGGAGTTACCGTATAGCTGTAATCCATTTCAAGGACTATTGTCACAGACTGCTGATGACCGGAATGAGAAATGTGACGAGGAATAAACACTGGCATGAAATGTGTTAACTCAAGACACGCATTTGTCTATTTGCGAGATGTCCCACTTGCCACTGTCTTCGAGAAGAGTTTTCGTGTCGTTTTTTCAACTTCTGTGTCAGGGTTTGTGGCCGCCAGTCCTGTCCATGAAAGCTGAGCCTCTTTGCTGTACTCCCTCCGTGGTCGTGTGAGGATAATTCTTCAAAGAGCTTAGTCTGAACATTTACAGATTTCAGTATTTTAAAGTATACTTCTGTCCTCATGAAATGACTACATGTCAGCAGAATTCCCATCCTCATCCTCTGCTATGAACAGGACCGCGGGGAAACCTGGGCAAGCACTTCCGCTTCCACACACAGATCACAGTCCCACTGTTTTCCGGAAACCTCTGCCATTTCATTCTCTGTGGTCAGTGTTGCCCTGCAGTGTTGTCCCTTGGAAACAATGTGGGACAGGAAGCTGCAGTCATCCTCTGTCTCCTTTTGGCGATACCAGGATACCAGGCAGGTGACCGAGCAGATGCTGAAGTGTGTGACCTAGAGGTTAAATCCAGGTCAGACCTAGGGTTTTGACACAGTTGTTGCTCAAGATTTCCTATTCTGGGCATTCTTCCAAAGAATAATCTCTGACGAAGTTCCCTTTAGCCTCATCAGTATATCTAGGTAGTGTGTCCTATCCATGAGTCATGCATTTTAATCATAAATTTTACAGTAAAAATTAAAATCACCCATGGTTTTTAAGGGGAGTTAACCAATGCAAATATTTTATATTTTTTCCATTGGCTTCTAGACTCATTCAACATTTATACATACTGTAAGTTTTTTTTTTCTTTCTTATCAATACACTGATATTTTAAATGCTTTCTGGGACATTGAATATTTTTCAGTATATATGTTAAATGGCTACAAAGTATTGCAAAATTTCTATATACCTTAATTTAGAGATTTCTTTATAAATTATTGGCTTTTTTTATTTTAATGATTGTTCAAGTACAGTTTTCTCCCCTTTACTCCCAATTATTGGCTTTTTAACTCTTTTCCAATTATTTGCAATTTTATCTAATATGAATATCTGTACATAAAACATGCCTGTCTGGGGGTTAAAACAGAGCCACACTTATTTAAATGGTATTGATACTCCCTTGATTGATTTGGAAGTGGGTTGCTAAGGAATCACAGTGGATCTTTATGCAAGTTTAGAGATAGCTGAACTGGCCTTAAGGAATTTTTGACCCTAATAAGCCAATTTCCTTTGGTAGATTCATATTTTGCTGTTTCTTTTTAATTTAATGTATTCCATTAAAAACCCTGCTATTTGTGTCAATAAATTCCTTAATAGATAAAGATCTTCTGTTAACATTCACTGATGAACCCTAATACTTACTACTAAGCCTGTGAAACTGTTGGCTGAAAATCTTATAATTCCACACCAATTCTTGTTTTTATTTTTTATTCAAGACATAACTTTAACATTAGCATTTGAGCATTTAAAAAACACATGCAACTATTCTTAAAAGCAATCATCTGAAAGGCAAGCCTCTGTTTTGTTGAACTGGTCTTTTTTCTTTAGTAACAAGAAAAAATGCATTGTGACTGAAGAGTACATTATTTTTTAACTATATAGTAAAAAGTTTAATAGATGTTCAGATTTCTTTCCAACAAAACAGCCAATATTATGAATGTACATGCGTTCAGCAAGTATAATTCATTGTGTAGAATGACTTAAATGCCGTAATTTTAAAAAAGCAAAATTTGCCTAGCTAACTAGTCTTTCACACATTGTAAATACTTTAGATTGGTTATCCAGCAACATTTCATTGAAATTACTGTTAACACGTTAGGATTAACTCAGCCAGTCCATTCCAAAATCCGTAACTGCTGTTATAAAAGATTAAACTAAGTTTAAGACTATTGAGCGACAAAGAACACTGGAGCGTATACACAAGTGAATTCGACGCAACAAATGCGTATTTGTTCCTGGGCACATCTGTACTTGGTTTGCAGTTTCTACGCACTATTGTGTGGGACTAAAACACACTTTCCACTTATAAATGGAAGGAGAGACCCGACACAGTCACCGTACGAGTTTCAGCCTGGAAGTGTGCTGGTTTCGTGTTTTCCACTTCCTCTGACCTTTTCCCTTCCATCACAGCTATAAATGCTGAACAGTGTGCTTGTTTGTATTTGTTTTACTGTTTGAGGCTGCTGATTTTCAATAAAATTCATTTTATGCATAAATTTTTTGATCAAAATTAAGGAGTAAGTAGTTTTAATGAGAAATGAAGTGTAATTATAGGAAATAAAAGAATTTAATTACGAGAGTTCAGGGACTGCAAAATAAATAAAGAACAAAAACAGGAGAATATAAACATAATAAATAATTTAGCAAATGAAATTCCTAGACACTGTTTTTGAGGGTGTTTAAATATTTCAATAAAAGTAGATAAAATGGAAATGATGTTCTTTGGAAAGTGTAGCTTATTTATGCAAAGAGAGAAATACCAAATTATTATAAAAATTTCAAAATAAACACAAAATACAGAATTCAAGTTTTTTAATGATGTTTTCAATGCAATAAGTAACAAGATGCTGTATTGATCCCTATTTGGGAAGTAGGTTTAAAGAAAGCTATTATTACCATACTTTTTCTATTAATACTACTAATAACACAATTTTAAAAAATTAAAAGCATTAATACCTCGTTTGGAAAGCTAACCATCCATTATAGAAGGTTTTGTTAAAAAAATTCTGTCATACTGATTTAATGAGAATTATAATTTTACATAATGTAAGAAAATGAGATAGTAGAATACTATAACATTATGTAAATTGTTAGCTTTGTTAATATACATTGTTCAGATGATGGGAGTTGACTAATAGGAGGTGAGTTGCAGACCATTGTATGCTAAGTGAAAGCCTTTGTATTTAAAAATTCTTTTGCATGTACAGGGCTTCTCTGAAAGTATCAGTAAATGCAACATATGCAACCTGCACGGAGAGAGCTGGTTATACTGGCTGCATCCCCAGCCGCCTGGAGGAGAAAGGGAAAAAAGGGTTCTGATTTTTACCTTGTATCCTCTTGTGTCCTTTTAATATTTTTAAGTGCAATATCACCTTGTCATAAAAACAGATTTTTAAAAACTCTTGCTACCAATATACTTATTGTGTTTAATTTATTATTGAAACTGCAGATAAAATTGTAAGAACTTAGCATCTATCACATATATATACCTAATTGCATCCTACCAATTTTTTATAAGATAAAAAATTAAAATGTAAAATAAATAATGTCTGTAAATCAGATTTCCTATATGCCTTAGAGGAGTTATCTGATCAAACATATTAAAGACAAATGTATTTGCAAAGGTAGTGAAAAGGGCACAGGTCACACGTTGTGGAATTGGGTACCTAAAGCCTTATAATTTTGTTAACTGGTGCCCGCCCAGTCAATTCAATAAGGAAGAAAAAATACATGTAATTCAGCTCTATGTCTGTTATAAAAAAGAATCTTTGTAAAGAGATTACTTAGTTATAGTAGAATATGGACTATGAATATATAAGGAGCTAGCCCATATGTCCTCATCTGGCTATTTTTTATGACCGATCAATTAATTTTTTTTTCAGGGAATAGGAGTTAACTTAATGGTTTTTCTAAATCCATTGATTACTCATTTAGCAAATACTTTAAGATCACCTCTGACATTCAAAGCGTTGCACTAGGGCTGGGGGATAAAATGGTGAACGGGAGTAGGAAATCAGAAAATACACCTGAAAAATAGAGGACACAGGTGGGAATCTAGACCGCGTGATGACTGCTCAGGTAGCTTGTGGAAACGTGAGGAAAATACCCGTGACATGGATCTTGGTGACAACGAAGGAAAGACTGCCCAGGCACGGGATGGTCCTGTTTTCTGACTTGTGTGTGTCCAGCCTTCACCAGTTAGTGAGAAGCTTGACCACCACCACTGGGTGGTCTTGAGACCTCCTCGCTCCTCAAAGAAGGTACCTGAGCTTCAGATTCTAAGAGGGAGCAAGTTATATCCCCCCTCCCCTCCCACCACCATTGTTAATGCTGGAGTGTCATCCTCTTGTGATCAATGATTAACAATTGAATCATCCATTGGCTTCAGATAAAATTCCAGTCCCTGATCTGGCCCTATCTTCCCTCAAAGACACAGTATGATAATATCAGTGACTTTCCCGAGGATGGACTGTTCTGTTTTAGATTGCATCATGTGACTCACTTTATCTTAAGATCCAGTTTAGGCTAAGACACAGAGAGCTTAAAGTATTTCCCTTTGCCCTTCTGTGTTAAGGTTTCAAACTTTTAGACATAGTCTTTCCCAGAGCTGAATTAATTTATAGGAAATGTGAATGCAGCAATAGGTGCTTTCTCAATTTAATTAACTTTTATTGAATACATTGTATAAACCAGACACTTTTTTAAGCACTTTTATGTAACGCTGACTTCTTCCTCAGAACAAGTTGAATCCTATAGCCTTATTCTTTCTTAGAAGATGAGGGCAATGAAACACAGAGGCACCGTCACCCTTCCTGGAACCACACACCCAGACAGTGTTATCCCTAAGGTTCCGACTCAGGGCACGTCACTGCAGAGCCATGTTGCCGACCACTGCACCACACTACCACTCACTTTTGGGACCGAGACATTTTTCTGAATGAATTGACCTCCTAGTCTTTTTGTAATCATTATTACAAAAAATAAGCTAAATGGAGTAAAGTACCATGTGAAAATTATGTTTATCCAATATGAAAATACTCTTAAGGAAATTTAACAGAAAAGAAGCACTTAGAAAAATTAATGGGTATATCAAATTGTAGAGAAAAAAACTGCAGCTTGTTTTGAGACTGGAGGGAATGAAAGGGAGGAAAAAACCAAAAACTAATTAACTAGGTGTTATGGTTTGAACTGTGTTCCCCCCAAATCACGTTAAAGTCCAAACTCTAAGTTCCTCCAAATGTGGCCTTATCTGGAAATGGGGTCATTGTAGATGTGATTAGCTAAGTTAAAATGAGGTCATCCGGATGACCCTGATCCCATGTGACGGATATTCATTTAAGAAGACCAGGTGAACCCAAAGGCCTCAGTCTCTAAGACCAAGAGGGAGACCTGAACCTGTTCCTTCCGCATAGCCCTCGAAGGGGATCTATCCTGCTGGCACGCTAATTTCAGATTTCTAGTTTCAGAAATTGTAAGACAATAAAAATTTCTGTTGTCTAAGCTTTCCATTTTGTGGTGCTTTGTTATGGCAGCCTCAGTAAGTGGACAATTTTATTATGTGCTTCAGAGTTTTCTGACATTGAATTATTGAATTATTTTAATATTATGATGGTATTCTTCACAAGGTGCATGGTCACTGAATTTCAGAAGTGATGGTTAATTTTATGTGTCGACTTGCCAGGTTAAACATTACTTCTTGAAGTATCTGTGAGGGTGTTTCTAAGCAAGATTAGCACTTGAATCGGTGGGAATGTGAAGTGCCTTCATTAACCCAGGTGAGCATCATCCAATCCACCGAGGGCTTGAAGAGAACAAAAGGCAGAAGGAAGAATTTGCCCTCTTATCTCTCCGCCTGCCTGATTAAGCTGGGACATCCGGTCTGTTTCCTCCTTACCTTGGACTGGGATTTACACCTTGGCTTTCCTGGGTCTCAGCTTGCACATGGCCAATAGGGGAGTTCTTAGGCTCCGTAATCATGTGAACCAATTTCTTATAAGAAACATCCATACATATCTAGACTGGATAGGTAAATAGCCAGATGGATAGATAGGAATAGGTATCTAAATATCTATATATTCTATTGTTCTTGTTTCTTTGAAAAACCCAGACTGATAATACAAGCCATTACTAATGGAATTCGTTGACATTTATGTCCATACTGTTCAACCCAATATGTTTCTTTTAAAGAATAGCCTAGCATTTTCAAGATTCATCCATGCTGAAGAGTGAATCAGCACTGCATTTTTATTTATTGCCAAATAATATTGGCTTTATGTATTTATTACCACTATTTCTAAAAATTTTCTTCACCAAAACAGGTATTTTCAACCCAAACAGAAATTCATTAAACCATTAATTACTTCTACTCTCCACTCATCCCAGCCTCCAATCAAGTCTAATTTATCCTCTGTGTCTATGAATTTGTCCATCTGAGGTCATTCATAAGTGGAATCATACAATGTTTGTCCGTGTGTCTGACTCATTTCACTTAGGATAATGTTTTCAAGGTTCATCCATGGTATAGCATGTATAAGAACTTTATTTCTTTTTGTGGTTGAATAATCTCTCTCTCTCTTTCTCTCTCTCTGTCCACATTTTGTTTATCTTTTCATCTGTTGGTGGGTTAGGATTACGGTTGGGTTGCTTCCACATTTTGGCTATGGTGCGTAATGACCATTGACATACAAGTATCTATTGAACCTCTAATTTCAACTATTTTGTTACATACCTAGGAGACAAACTGCTGGGACACATGGTAATTCTATGTTCAATTTTTTGAGGAACTATTAAGCAACTTTCTGTGTCAGCTGAACCATTTTACACTCCAATCAGTCATGTCTGAGTGCTCAAACTCTGCACCCTCACCTTTCGTATTCTAATTATCGTCAGTCCAGTAGTTGTGAAGTGGTGTCTCATTGTGATTTTGATTTGCATTTTCTCAATGACTAACAATATTAAACACTTTTTGTGTGCTTAATGACCATTTGTATATCTTTTTTAAAGGAATGTCTATTGAAGTTTTTTGCCAATTTTTAAATTGGTTTGTCTTTTTGTTGTTACTCTGTAGGTACCCTTTATATGTTCTGAATATTATACCCCTAGAAGATGTATGATTTACACATATTTTCTGCTATTCTGTAAGTTGGTTTTTCACTTTCTGGAAAATGTCCTTTGATGCACAAAAATTTTAATTTTGATGAAGTCCAATTTGTGTACTTTTTCTTTTGTTGCTCATGCTTTTGGCATAACATCAGATAATCTGATGCCAAATCCAAGATCAGGAAAAGTTACTCTTATATTTTATGGTTTTGATCTTATATTTAAGTCATTCATCCATTTTGAATTTTTTTTTTATGGTGTGAGGCAAGGATCCAACTTCTTTCTTTTGTATGTAAAAAGCCAATTGTTCTTGCATTATTCATTGAAGAGACTATTTTTTCTCCGCTGAGTATTTTTTAAACCATTGTTGCAAATTAATTGTTCAGATACAAACAGACTTGTTTATGGGTTAAACATTTTACTCCATTGTCATTTCTTTATCCTCCACTTTATTCCCTTTGAGTGAATCATGTCATTATTAAAACTTTCAATCTTTCATCAATGTTCTGTAGTTTTCAGTCTATAATTCTTTCACCTCCTTGGCTAAATTTATCCCTTGATATTGGTTATTTTATATGATGCTTTAAGTTATATTTTCTATTAGTTTTTTTTTTTATCGATAGGCACAAGGAATACTTGTCTGTAACTTTTCCCATGGTGTCACTATTTAGCTTTGGGATCAGGGTAATTCTGGCCTCAGATAGTAACTTTCCTTCTATTTTTTTTCTATTTTTTGGAAGAGTTTGGAAAGAGTAGGTGTTAATTCTTTTTTTTTTTTTTAATGTTTGGTACAATTCACCAGTGATGCCATCTGAACCTGGGCTTTTCTTTGTTGGGAGGTTTTTTGTGATTAGTTTTCTCTTTAATTGTCATAGGTAGGTCGAGATTTTCTATTTTTTTTAATCATACTAGTTATTTTTTGTGTTGCTAAGCATTTGTCCACTTCATCTAGGCTATCTAATTTTTGGCAGACAATCTACTTGTTCATGGTATTCTCTTATAATTCTGTCATTAGAGATGTTTTAATCAATAAAGATAAACATGGGATTTTCCCATTTCCACAACTGTCAAGAAAAAAGCATTTTAGTTTTTTATTGTTATTATGTCCCCTCCCCCACAATCGTGGCATGATCCCTTCTCCTGGGTATGGTGGGTAACTGTCATACAGAATGTCAAATTCTAGAATCTAATTTGAGAATTGTTGACAAAATTCTGGCTAGTTTAAGACAAATTATTGACAAAATTCTGTTTAGTATAAGAAAGTTTTCTTCTAAGGGAAAATATTCAACGAACCCTCATTTTTTACATTAGTACAATTAGTATTCATGAGCAATATGATAAGCAATGCCCACATGTCAGTGGCCAAAAATGAAATACAAAATTAAAGACCCTTTTTACTTGCATCAACTATTTGGGTAAAAATTAAAATACAAATGATTTGGGTTAAGTCTCTCTTATAGGCTTATTATTTGATTATACATTACAACTACACATACCTTCTTTATGCACACATGCACACGCTCTCACAGCCAACCAGTGATTAGTATCTTAACACAATAAAAAGTGTTCTTCCTTGGAATGTCTTTAACAATTCCCAATATAGAAAATTTCAATGTAAGGGAACATCTGCCCTGGATCATTTGAATGAATAATTCTGTGATAAGGTGTGTTGGATACTAAGATGCGTTCGTTTCTGCTCAGCTAGAGAAGTTACTTGAATGCTGGGCTCTGCTCTCCAACCTGTAGAGTGTGCTGCCCCCAAACTGTTCGAACCCCAGGTGAGCAGTCAGTTTTCCTCCAGGTGAAGAACACTAACTGGGTGATGACTCAGACTCTCTTCCTATCTCAAGTTTTTATCATTTAAAATGTCTGTGGTGTCTAAGGTTGTAAGATCAAATTGTGTTTCTTTGTTACTGGAAATCCCCACTCCAGACCCAGAGAACAGGCCTTTCAAAAGCTTTTACTGAGGCAACACACTTAATAGAAAAGCATGACTTCATTTTGGCATGATTAGGCTTCAAATCAGGTCAGTGATTTAGATGTGAATGAGTGGATTGTTCATGGGCACCGGATCAAATTAGTCTTTCATTTATTTTTAGAAATTCATTAGACCAATTATGACAACCACAAAGGGATGTCTTATGACTGAGAAGTGCAAATTATAAGAACAGTAATATTCATTGTTAAGCGCGAGATGAAAATGTCTGTGTAGACTGCTCATTAAAACCGACTTCCTTTCACAAAAATGTCTTCCATAAAAAATGTAGATTACAGGTAAAAGGCGCTGGACCAAAACATAAGTGCTGAGTGTACAACATGCTGGTAAACTTGGAATGTTTGAAAAATCGATTCAGGTCAGAATTTATAAAGGAAACTGAAAATATCCAGTTTCTCTTTCACCATGATGTTCTTAGTTGTGGAAATGCACTAACTGGTTCTCAAATATGTGGAAGCAGGGACTAAAATTTTATATAATAGTTGGACTCTTATGACCACATTCCAGCAATTTAAATAAAAAATAGTTAATGGGTACCCTCATGTAGGAGAAAGGACACTGGACTCTGTATTCAGACTCATTTGTGTCTTTTTTACTACTTTTTGACTTTGGGCAACTCCCTTAGATCCTCAACTTTAATTCACTAATGGGTAAGGAAGCAACCCTAGCCAATATACTTTAAGAATAAAACATCAGGTAAGTGAAAAACACATTATTATAAAGTATATGACATATAATTAATTCTATATAAGCATTAGCTAATTTAGAGTAGCATCACATAATCAGATTATATCTGTAGATGGAAAAATATTAGCATTCATTTTACACTTTTCTTCGTAAACTTTAGAAACATCATAAAGCACAAAAGTACATGTTATTTGCTGTGGTTCACCATTCTCTAATCGCTTAAATCTCCCCCATCACAAATAGTAAAGAAGGTATCAGCGAATCTAAAAACAAGCAACTCACGTGAAAAGAGGCTTCCTGGAGTTCGTATTTTGCTGTAAGTGAAATTCTCCATTTAGGGAGAAAACATTAATTATTTTGCCACCCTGAAAAACCACCTGCTAACAAATCTTCAGCCTGCGTGAAAGGATTTGGTGTTTAGAGAGTTTTCTTGAAGTTTGAATTAGCAATTTAAGTTTCTTTATGCTCATCCTACTAGGTTTTTGAAGCCATTAAGAGGAACTTCTGACTAGCATTTTTCTCCTTTTGCTGTTACGTCAGATTATGGAGACAACTAGATGCTTTGCTGTAATTAAATTATATTTAATACAGCAAGTCCATATAATAATATTTTTTTCCTATTTGGTGGTTTCAGTAAAAACGTTCGCACAAACAGCTTTTGCAGGACAATTTCATTGTATATGTTGGATGAGGAGAGTTTTCTGTTTGTGTAATCTGATTCCTGCGTTTGTAAAACAAATGTTTTGTTTTGTATTCAAAAAACAAGACCAGGCATCATTTATGGGAACTGTTCCGACTGGAAGCCAATAACTATATAAGGTAAAGTTCCCAAGTGAGATCGCCCTAGCTTTTCACCAATACAGGCTGGGCCCTAATTCGGTTAACGGTGAAACCTGTTTCAGATTAATAGTAACGTGTACATAAATAGTAATGATATTAGGATATAAGCTTTAGAGTTAGATCTATGTGATCTCAAATCAGGGGTTCAAAGGATCCACTTGCCATCAGCTTTCATTTTCTAAAACTGAATAAACTTATGGTTTCGAGAATACGGTGCTAATTGGTGATGATCATGACACAATTGTCTAACAGGTCACAGATTAAAAACAACAACAGAGACTGTGCTCCTTTTAAAGCTGTAGATGACACCCCAGCTTCCTGTTCCTTTAGTGCGTTGTTTATGAGTGAGTCGATTATAATGATCACGAAGATTTCCAAAGCCTTTACAACTAACAAAGAAGCCGCGGTTTCTGCTGGTTGTACCCTTGGGTAGTCCCATCAAAATGGAAAGTTATTTCAAAAAATGTGTGACTAGCCAAGACAGTAACCAGAAAACACATTTTCATGCACATTTCTCAATTGAATTAACTTGCGAAGACTCTACCAAAAACCAAGTTACACGCAAATGAGTAACACAGGGCGGAGTGGGAATGACCAGAACATCAAAAATGACCCTACACCCTGTAGAACAGAAAGCGCTGCAGGTACAAACACTGCCGTTTTAGAGTTCAAAGCTCAGATTCCCATCTGAACAGAAGTTTGCATTCCTGATAAGCACTCAGAAAACTCTAAGGGAAAGCTGAGTACTCCAGAAGGGAGATGGTGTTTGCCAAGAATACAAGGCCGCAGACAGAAAGCCCATCTCTTCATAGATGTTAATTGGCAATTAAAATGGAAAAGTGGGGACTGGGATGGTCAGCACTTTCCTAGAACAGGATCTCAGACCTAAAACATAAGATTGAGGTCAAGGGCAAATTTACAAAACTGTGTGCTGCCTTTTATGTCTTTGCAGATGAGAGAGAATCTCATACTTTCTGTAGTTTAGACAATGGGTCAGGAAGCTTTCCCATGAAGGGCCAGATAGTAAATATTTCAGTCTTTGTGGAACAACCTGTCTCTATCACAATGAACAATTTGTAAGCGTGGCCTTGGCTGTACTCCAATAACACTTCATGTACAAACAGGAGGGCGAGACAGATTTTGTCAGTGGGCTGCGGTTTGTAAAGCCTGATTTAGATTCTAGAAGAGAAACATTACCTGTCATATGATGATTTAAGTCAATGCCAGTAAGACTAATGTGCTCAGTGTGATTCTCTGCTGCGTTTTGGAACCAGAAGAAGGGAGTGTGAAGAGTAGTGAGTCATCGCACCCCATTTCTTCTCTGGTCTCAGCTCCTACTGCTCAATCCTTTGGTTGTGCCTTTTAGCCACACTTGTCTTCCTATTATTCAAAGATTCAGGCAAACTATAACTCAGAGTCTTTGATTTTGCTGTTACCTTAATACAATTTTTTTTCCAGATACTCTTTCTTAAATATTTGTTGAAATAAAGGTATGCCTATATTTGTCAGGGGTATATCAGGAAACATATTTCATTTCATATGTTCTAATGAGGAGAATTTACTTAATGCTTTACTTACATTCTGTGGGGAAGATTAAAGGAAGAGGCAAAGAATGACACCAAGAATCTAGCTAGAGAAGAGAGGAAAGATCGAAGAGAAAAACCACAGTATAATGAGCTCCAAGAATAATAGAAGAGTCACAATACTTGAGTTAGAATCAAGAAGGGAGCCGACAGTAGTCTTCATTGAATTGATTTTCCTGATGTTTGAAAAAAAATGGAGATAAGTGCAGGGTATTGGGTAGAAAGTGTGTGAATTGTTATCTCACAGCAATACTTCTTAGAGGACACACACTAAAGAATAAACCCTCAGCAACTGTATGGATAGGATGACTTGTTCAGCAAATTTCAGCCAAATCTCTCCTTGTCCAACCTCATGCAAGTGCAATGCGCTCATGCAGGACGTAGCCGTGGTGGCTGCTGGCTAGCCCCAGAACATGGGCCCTCTCTCATAAAAGATAACCTAGTTATCATTGCTATACAGTATCCATCCTGTTACTACCAGAGACCAATCCTGGGACCTCAACGTCACATTCTCTTGAGGAGACTGACCAACTACTTGGTCTCAAGCTGATTATTTTAGACTCTTTCCAAAAGGATCAGCAGTTGATCCTGAGCAAGACCCATGCAAAAGCCAGTTTACTTTTCTTGCTCATGGTGCCTAGATAGAACCACTGCCTGAGCATTCACAGGTATACTGACATGGGATTTTGTATTATGTCCCCTCAGGCAAAGGAGTCAATTTTATGGTGAAAGGGGTTTAACAGTGGGCACAAGCCATTGCTTACTAAATAACCCCTCACCCAAAAAGGTGTGGCCTAAGAAAATGTTGCAATAGTTTTTTGAAAGTGTAGCTATACACAAACTTGAAGGTAATATTTATGATGTTGTATGCTATTATTTGAGATGCAGAATATTAATTGGTCCAATACTCATTTAACTGATAAGATAGGCATGCCCCTACTTCCATTACTCCTCGTGGTTCTGTATTTAGTTCTTAAGAGCTGGCTGTGACCAGTCATGAAAACAGGCATCGCTGGGAAATGTGAAGGACTTAAGCAACCCACACCTACTGAGGTAACCTTTTCTTACACTGTTGGGGACCGCCCTGCCTGGTCTCTGGAAGCTGTGACCCCCTGTGACTTAGGCTGAGTGAGAGACCTCTGGATCAGGAGCCACTAAGGAGACAAAACTTATTCCCCTGGAATGAATGCTACCTGTTCTGTGCCTGGCCTTTAAATGCTAGATCAGTTACCAATGATGGGTAAGACTCCTCATGGGAGGGGTAACCTAAGACAGGGACTGGTCTCATTAGGCCTGTGGAATAAGACTCACAAGACTGTGGAAATAAATGAAGGGGCTGTGGAAAGGAAGGGGTGATTGACATCAACCCCTGCCCCCTCTAAGCCTGAGTCTTTGTACTTAGATGTGAGAAATCCAAGTCTCCTTGCTGCCTCTGTCTCTAGCCCTTCTCAGGGCTTAGCAAACAGCCTAAAGGGGCAGCTCAGACTGGAGACGGCGGACCCTTGGGGTAATGAGGCCTGGGACATAGAATATGCAAGATCCTGTGAGATCTGTTTACTGGAGGATGTTATTAACTTGGAATTTGAAGGCACAGACAGGAAACCTTTGGAACCTATAGTCCTTTCATATGATAAAACTCCAATCTCTGCACGGAATCACAACAGAAATTCTGTTAGCATTTCTGGAAGTTACGTGTTCCCTTTGATCCCTTCTGCCAGACTGTGAATCCACAAACTGAGTCTACTTTCTCAATAAAAACCCACTGGAGTAAAGCAACAGGGTGCTCACTGACTTGGAGAGTGGCCACTCCGTTCTTTACTTCCCTACAGAAAACTGCTTCTGTGCACGATTATTTCTCGTGTTTCGACGAGCCATCCGCAGTGTGCTAAGTGTGTTCACAGCCGGCCGGGAGAGCCGGGTTCTGCGCGCTTCATTACACAGCTATTAAGAAATGTGCTGGCAGATACTAGGTAAGTAGTAAGAGAAAAAACATAAAACAGCCAAGATTTGGAAGCAGCCCAAGTGCCCATCAGTAGATGAGTGTATAAAAAGGCTGTGGTACACTTACACAATGGGATACTACTCAGCCATAAAAAATAGATAAAGAAAGAAATCGTATCCTTTGCAACAGCATGGATGGACCTGGAGAACATTATGCTAAGTGAAATAAGCTAGTCGGAGAAAGACAAGTACCGTAGGATTTCACTCATATGTGGAATCCATTGAACAAAATTAAGTAATACACAAAATAGGGACAAACTCATAGCAGGATGACAGCTTTCAGGGGTAGGGGTTGGAGGTCTGAGGCATTGAGGGAAAAAAAAGGGAGAAGACAAAAAAAGAAATATTCAGGCAAATACTAGGTGAATATTAAGAAAAAGAACAGCTGGGAAACGTGGTAGAACTGCGGAGATACATGAATAAAAAAGGAGCTATGTAATAAACCTGACAATCTCAGTGACCCAAAGTAACCACACGGATGTTCTTATAGACTTTTAACTGGGCAGGACGTGGTGGGTCGTCACATCCTAGGCCTATTGCTTCCTTAGCAAAGGTCAGGCTTTCCCATAAGTGAGCCCTAACTGCAGAGTAAGACCTCAGTTCTTGAGTGTGGCTTAAAAAGAATTCAGAGCCAGGAATGCTAATGAAGAAGCTTATTTAGAAAGTCACAGAGATTAAAGAAGTGAGCTGGCAGAGCTGTGTGGACACAGAAAACAAGTTACTGAGGCAAAAGAAGTGCCTCTGGGGCCTAGGAGGAAGAAAGCAAAGGTCCTACTGCCTGAAGGAAGAGAAGGGTGGGTGCAGATAGCATGCTTTGAGTCCATCGCTGTAAGCCTTAAAACATTTTTTTTATCTGTTTTCTGAAGGCAGGAATTTTAAGGGAGAAACTCAAGAGTTTATCCATCGGCTTTTCGGGTGTGCTTTGGTCCTTTAAGGTTATATAGTCACTAGTCATTGCATCTGGTCCTGATTTCAGTCTTGGTGTCATTTCCTCTGATTTTGCTGCCTTCCTGGGCTTGGAGCTGAAAGGCAACTGAAGCTTAAATGTTAGGTGTAGTTTGACCAAAACTCTGTCTCCGGGTCAACAGCCCTGAGGCTTTGTTCCTAAGGTTATCTGATGCTGGTCAGAATCTCATTGTCCTGAGAGCTTAATGCTTAAGGACCAGCCATGCAAGGGCTTGCATGGGAGTCATATGAGGCTGTTCTTTGTCCCCCCACTGTTTTCTCCTTTACAGGGGTCTAAATTGCATGACTGGTGATATGAAAAGTCTGGTAGGTAATAAATAACTGCAGACTAGCAACATGCTAGGGGAGGAAAGGTCCCACTGGGGTTGAGGTCCTAGCCTACAATAGTTGTTTCCTCTAGTTTTGCCCATTACTAGGCCCCTGGGACTTTCTGCCCTAGTGAATTCTATACCTGGCCTATTGTTCTTGCTGTTTATGCCTAATTGTTTACTGTGTCAGAGCCAAGCACTAGGCACCAAGAATTGCAGTGGAGAAATATAGGCTATTTTACTGATGAATGGCACCACCGAGGAGAAAAGGAAGCTAATACCCAAAAGCTCAAACTCCCCAATAGCATCTAGGGTACAGATTATGATGGGCAAAATCGCAAGACACCACTGGTTTGGGGTTCTGATTGGGAGCTGGTTGGTCGGAGGGGAGGTAAAGGTAATATATCATTTGTTCAGGTCTGGAGGACAGTTCTGAGTTCTGTTCCAGCATCCCTTTGTCTGGTTTCATGAAAAAGTAACCAGGGTATCATTCCAGTTTAGGGCTCAGGAGCTGAAATGTGTAACTTCGGTCAAGATGTTATCTTTAGCCTGTGGGATGTCCTGACCTTGTGATCATTGATCAGATTCAGGCTACTGTTCTCTGCAGCCTCTGGGGTGGCTGATAATGGGAGAAAAGGCAGGTGTCTGAGAGCATAGACAGAAGAAAGAGAAATGATTTCTAGAGCTAGGATTTAAAGCTAAATTTAATCAAAGTCATAGAGACCTTTGGTTTCAATACTAAACCTAGGTCTAATATTTGACCTATTTGCTGTTTTAACCTTTTTCAGAAAGATAATTCACCAGTTGGGATTCTCTTTGGTCAAGAAGCAGTGAGCTGATCTGTCCCCGGGCCCTCTACATCCCACCCTGTATGAAGCAGAGGCACTCTGCGTGGTAAACACCCTTGCTGTTTGTTCCCTTGCCTCAGAAGAAGATGTCCTGGTCTGAAAATAATATTTTCTTTGTCATTTGTTAATAGCTCCCTCATCCCACCCCTTTTCCCTATAAAAGCCTTCCACGTTGTAGCACGGCTCCGAGCAGCCTTTAGTTGCTCCCTGGGGCTCTGCAGGGTTCAGGATTCGCTTAATAAGCCAATTATATCTTCAAATTTACTCACTTGAATTTTGTTCTTTAAAACCCTTCTCAGACAATATGCAAACTGTTAGAAAGTGTCAATAGAAAAAATGTGTCAGACCAAGTCTTTGGTTAAAACAACCTGTACTGACCCTGTGCCACGCTCACCAATTGTCACTTTCAATCATTTGCACCTGAAAAGATATTGCTTACATATAAAGATAATGGTCATCAAAATGTAGCTATGCAAATCATACTCTCAGGAGAAGAGTCTTTTCTGTTGTGGATTTACTAGTGTATCCATTTCCTTGGCCAACAAATCTTCATTAGCATTAGGTAATCAAATTTACATTTGCCACAAAGGAAGGAAATGCATTTGATTCCTTAACAGTACAAGGATTCTGGTCTGTAATGGAATAGAATTCTAATTAGATGGCAATGAAAGGCATTATTGGAGTTTGTTCATGAAGGTTTTAAGTAAAAAAAAAATAGAGAAAGGACTGTTATGTGTGTTGATACATAATTTTAGATTGTTTTTCTAATTATGAATAATTCTTTTACATTATTTTATACAACTTATTTGACCATCTCTCAGACTAAAAAGACCTTGAAAAAATATGAGCTCACATTATTTTAATATTTGTGTCTGTGAAAAGATAAGGCTGAAACTTTTATAATAATGTATTTTATTCTTGTGTTATGTACTACAATATATTTCAAAATAGATTTCAAGAACCAAATATTTCCTAAGGAAAATAATTTTGTCCTAATTCTAAGGAAAGAAGTAGTAATAAAAAAGACACTTTTCATTTAATTGCTGGGAAATGCTATAATCATACATGCTGAAAGAAACAAGTAGACTCTTTAATGAAACAGGATTCCTAATATGCTGCATAGTTTTGTGTTTTTGTTAGCTTTTTCATTTTATTCCCTTTTAAATTAATTTTCTCTTTCTCCTAGGTATTCACCTGGTATCCAAGCTAGTGAGTAATAAGAATAAATACAAGCCTAAGGCAATAATGGAATCTGGGAAGATACATAAATCCTGGCATGCCTTCATTTCTTATGAAGGGTAATCGCTTGAAATGGTTAAGTAAACCACCTTGAAGTAGAAAAAATTATTTATTGGAATGTCAAATGGAAAATGCTGTTACAGAAGCAACAGATGTGACCCCAGTTGGCTTCAATGTACCGTAGCTCAACTAGAAAAGAGTTTCTGCTTTGCCCTGGCTGGCGTAGCTCAGTGGATTGAGCACGGGCTGCGAACCAGGCATCGCAGGTTCGATTCCCAGTCAGGGCACATGCCTAGGTTGCAGGCCATGTCCCCCAGCAACCACACATTGATGTCTCTCTCTCTCTCTCCCTCTCCCTTCCCTCTCTAAAAATAAATAAATAAAATCTTTAAAAAATATTTAAAAAAAAAAAAGAAAAGAGTTTCTGCTTTGAAAAAAAAAAGATGTTAGCATTTTAGAGATGTTACAGAAAACAAATCTCCAATAACTTTGCAATGTCAAGGTTAATAAAGAGTAGAGGTACTCCCATTTCTTGGTGTATGTTTCAATAACTAAATGAGTCTTCCATTGTAATTTGGCGAGGGAGGTAAAAAAAAAAAAGTATGCAATGCAAATTCAGCAAAATAGAGCTAAATCAAGCTTGAAAACATTACAAAATCATTGTTGACTGATATTTGTAAAATAGTTTAATACAGAGTGTCACTCTACTTTTGTTTTATGACTCTAGGGAGGATTGACTTTTTTCTAGTAATTCGTTTTTATATCAGAACATGGATTCTTTTCTGCTGGTGTGTCTCATAATTTTACTTCAATTTTAATTCGACAGAGAGACTAGAATATGATCCTTCACGGCAAACTATTACCAGGTGAGATCCCCACTTTTTTGTGTGTCTACCTGCCAGTGGGCACTGGCCCAAAGAAATGCATGAGCAGGAGTTTCCAGTATAGAAAGAAAATAATAGTTTAATATTGAATTGGCCGATATGGAGATGGGAAGTTTATACCCTAAAGGTTTGACTCCCTCATGGCTTGTAGATTATAGATCATATAGGACAAAACCAGAAGACACCTTGGGTTAAAGGGTTTGAGGTCATTTTGGGAGTTGGTTAATCAGAGGTAAGGTAAGGGAATAAATAATTTCTTTGAGTCTTCAGACAGTTCTGAGGTCTTTTACAATCTCCCTTTATCCAGTCTCATGGGAAAGTAGCCGAAGTTCTTTTCACCTTAGGGTTCAGAAGCTGAAACATAGCTTAGTTCAAGATGCTATCTATAGCCTGAAGAACTGATTTATTATCCTTACCTTACCTCTGACCAATCAGCTCCCAGGATGACCTCAAACCCCCTAGCCCACAGCGTCTTGTGATTTTGTCCTATATGATCTGTAACCTACATACCATTGGGGAATTCCGGCCTTTGAGCATTAGCTTCCTGTTCTCCTGGGTGGGGGGCATTCATCTGTAAAATAGCCAATATTTTTCCACTGCAGTTCTCTGTGTTTAGTGCTTGGCTTTGCTAGCACTGGGTGGGCAAATGGACAAACTCTTTCTGTTCGATAACACTTCCTTCTTTTCTCTTTCTTCCTTCTTTCCCTTTATTCCTTCCCTCTCTCTCTCTTTTCCTTCCTTCCTTCCTTCCTCTCTCCCTCACTCCCTCCCTCTCTCCCTCCCTCCTTCTCTTCTTCCCTCCCTCCCTCTTTCCCTCCTTTCCCTTCCATCTTTCTTTTGAAGGCTATGTCTCAAAAGTAAAATACAGGCAAGAAAACAAATGTTTTGTGATACTCTTGAGTATACTTTGGAGTCATGAAAAAAATTGATAGAGATTAATATCATTATGTCACTGTAAATAGCAAATCAACTATGTTACTATACAGCTGTATTACAGAAAAATAACAAAATATAACACCATAGCAGGAAACAAGGAAAAAACAAGATTAAATAATATTTACCCACCATTATTTTACAATGTGACAAATCTTCTTCCTCAAATAGAGATTAATAGTAAATGTAGTCTGCATTTTAGTTCATACTATTTGTAGTGAAATAAATTATTTGCATATATGATAAATGCTTGCATAACTTTTAATCAAAAAATTTACTTAACAAATTTCTCCCCTTTATAACAATAAATGGCACCTCCATATAGTAATTTATATAATAAAATTTTGGAAGTTAGTCTGATAGGAATTTTTCTTATTCTTCATTTTATAGGATGACTACTTAATAGTTCATATTTTTATCAAATCTATTTTGCTTTGGTTTTTATTGCTCCTCATAATATCACAGATTGCCTCTATATCATGCATGCATTTATGTGAAAAAATTAAAGAGTGAAACATATACTTCCCTTGGAGTGTGAAAAAGAACTCTCTCCCTGAGAGAACATTGCAATATTCAGCCTTAATAGCCTCTCCCCAGAGTGGAGGAAAGCCTTTTTATTTCTCACTATAAAAGAAAGAATGTGTCTATGTCAAGATTTCTTTAGTAACCTGGACCTGTTCTCACTGTCTTCATATGAGCCAGGGTCAAGGGTTCGCAGGGTTTAATAATAACATGCCACATTCTCTCCCAGGGATTGAAACCATGAGAAGGTGTCCTGAGAGGAAAATCCACTTTATGATTATTTTTAAGGTAGTTTTGAAAATATCTCATCTTTTTCATATCAATAAGATTGAATATAAAAATTTATATTGATTTTTATTTACATTGTGTATCATATGAATTGCATTTCAAGAAAGAATATTTTGTTTTATTTTCCTTTTGAAAACTCATGTATATATACGAAAGTGAACCTACTGTCCAAAGAAACCACTGAGGCATTTGAAGAATCAGGGATTAAAATTGAGACAAAAACTTATGCAAGAATTAAAGCAATAAAAGTTTGAAATAGCATTTAAATTAATTCCTACTTGAACATTAAATGCCTCTCAAACAAATTCATCTAGTATATGAATTAACATCAATTAAATCTTTGTAGTTCATATAGCATATGAATTAACATCAATTAAGTCTTTCTAACTTGTAAGAGTTACCTAAATTCTAAAAACTAATCTGATGGTCTTGGTCAGCCTAAGGAAAGTACAAGAGACAATTGAAGAAGCTAGCCACCCTTTGAGCAAGGGAAGCCAACTAACAGTTGACTATTGCCTAAGATACCATTCCATAAAGGTAGTTAGCAAAACATAACCTAAAATGTTACTCCATTAAGGTAGTTAATTTTTTAATGAATGTATTTGACTAAGGCACGTTTTATAAATTTTCGCTTGGAAAATTTAAATATGTAGCTCTGGTGTGTGTGACTTAAAGGCCTCAGGCTCTGGAAGGATGGGATATACTCATTTAAGATCCTGTGAGATTAATTTAACAGGAACTCGACGTTTTACACTAATATGCTCAGTTTAAGGCCCCGGGGAAGAGCAAACAAGTGTGCTGACATGGCAGGAGCAGAGTTGTCTGTTGGGGTTCCCAGACAGACATTTCTGTCTACCCCAATTTTGGGATTTGTTCTTAAACAATACACAACTAGAGGAAAAACGTTGTTCTCTGTTTTTAAAGAGCTGAGGGTGTCAAAGCTTTTGATTATGCAAACCAGTGATTTCCAAACACATTGAACGGCCACTTAGCTCCCCCATTCATCTGTACTCTCGCCATCACCACTGTTCAGGGCTCTCTGGACTTACCCAGGCTTAGATTCTCTCTGCTCACGGAGTTCTCACCAGCTCTCAGCTTTTCGTGACAACTTATATGACAAGACACTATGCTGGGCTAATCTTGGCAATCTCTCATGTTAAACAAATTTCTAAAACATTTTTTGTGAATTTTATTTTTTTGTTATTTCAGACCTCTGGCTTTGGAGTGATAATTTTTCAATGATGTTATTGATATTATCATATTATATATCACATATAATGCATGCTAATGTGTGCTATATATTATATAATAAATATACATATAATATGTAATGTAATAAAATATATAGTAGGTATTATTTATAATAAAATAATGATTGGTTCCATTTATTGCATATATATGCATATATGTATGTGTATATATATGTATATGTATGTATGTGCATGCAGGTATATTTAAATATATACCATGAACTCATAAAAAAGTATACTTTCATTAATCCTCAGAGTGACTGTGGGATGATACTGTTGGCTAGAAGCATTGTTCCTGCATAAGGGACAGTTAAGAATGTTGTGGACAGTGCAATAGGCTGTCCAGTTCTTCTTCTGAAGGACTTATTTCTCCAACTATTGGGAATACAGCCAGTAGGAAAACTCAACCTTTAGCTCTCTCAGTATATTGTCCTTAAGTAAAGAACACTATGTTGTCCAAGTTCACTTCCCTTCCAGGGGCCAGACCTCGTGCAGTGAGTGCTATGATGCTGTAACGTAATGGCTCAGACGCTCCTCGCTCCAAATGTAATGACTCCGAAGGGCCATTCCAGCTCATACCTCCCTGTGAGGTTGGCTGAGGCTTCTCTTCCTTCCTCCTCCCAGTCTTGCTTCCTCTGCTTCTTCCTGTGATAGAAAGCCAGCAAGCATTCCCCAGTAATCTTTCTGCAAACGAATTTCTGACTTCAGGGGCTGCTTCTTGAGAAACCCAACCTGCAACACTGACCATGTCACTTATTGTCCAAACCAAGACTTTTTGCAAGTGAAAGAGTGTGCTAACCAGATGGAATGCAGGCACGACAGGCTTAGACTAGAATAGTTAGTCCCAGGTGAGCTGAGACGTATGGTCACTCTCGGTTTGAGGTAATATGAGGAGGTGGTCACTACCACCTTATTAGTTGTGGGATGTTAGTGCTGGTTATTAACCTCACTAGGTCTCACTCTCCTCAAGTGTAAAACCAAGTTAACAATATCTGCTTCACTTGGGAATTTAGATTTGATTAAGATAATGTGCATAAAACATTGCTATAATGCTTGATACTTAATACATAATAGTTGTTATCATTACTAAATTTAGTTTACAGATAAGATGTGAAGTGCAAAGAGATTAAATAAATCCAAATGTTATGCATATTAAGTGGAACAGCCAGGATTCAAATTTCCTTTTCTGGCTCCAAAACCCATCCCAGTAACCAAGTGGCCAGACTGCCTTTTCTCTCTGCCTTTCTGGTGATTTAAAAAATGTATCTTTTAAAACCAAATAAACTACTCCTCAGTTATCTAATGTATTAAATACTCTTTTGATTGCAAGTGGCGAAATAAGCAAACAAGCAAAAACCTCAAACAATCAAAATTACACGAGTGGGTTTGTTCACTCATAAAATAGAAAGTCTCAGGGGGAGCTCTGTGTTCAAGCCTGGCTGCTTCCATGTCCTTAAAAGGTTACGTGAGAATTTAATATTTCTTATTTCATATCTGGGCTGCTTTTTCAGTGCTGGCTTTATTTTTAGTCACACTTTTCCACATGTTTGGAAAGATGGCTGTTAGCAGCTCCAGGCCAGAGTAGCATGTAATTTGAGTTGAGAAAAGCAAAACTCTATCTTTTCCACCATCTACGCTAATCTCTGAAAAAATTTTCTGGCTTTATTTGGCATATACGTCCATTAGAGTTTTACAGTTTTCCCTCTCTCTTTAAATTTCCCATACTTCTTTTCTCTCCTCAGTGGATGGCCTGATTTTTCATTTAACTGAGAAAATTAAATAAATCAAAAGATAATTTCCCAATGCTCCCACCGCCAAATTCATCAGCGTGCCCACGTGTAAAATCACACCCTAGGCTTTCCTTCCTTTCAGAGTGGCTAGTCTGTCAGTGGTCCTTCTACCAAGGACAAAGAAAGCCACATCCCATATTATTACTAGAGAACATTTTCCTGAAAATTGTGCTTTCTGGGTTCTACCCTGTGATTTACCTCTCTACTGAATTACTCCTGTCAACGTTTGTTTTAAAGGAAGGGCTATGATTCAAATATCATTTGGTGCAATGAGTGAAAGAAAATCAATGGTTAAATTTAGCCTTAAGGATTGGTTCAGGATATAAGTTCTTTTTATATTAAATTTTATTCTATTGAAATACTATCTTCAAAATATAACTCCATATATGCATTTCATTGCTCTTCAATTTTTCTGCCCTTGTGCCTCCAAAGAAATGTACCTGATACTGTCCTATTTTCTACTCCCTCGGGTCCTTATTTTTCCTTAATTGAGAGTGAGCAGTGATGATAGCTAAACAATTGGGTGAAAACCAACTCCTGCCATTGTGCTAGCTGCTTAATAAGTAAAATCTACTCAAGTTACTGAGATTCAACCTAATTTTAAAACTAGTAATGTCTCAAAGAGCTGAAAAAATAAACTTGAGATGATTTTAAGTTAACATGGTAAGTCCATGATGCAATATTGTTCAGACAAGTGTGTAGACCCTTATTTTCACTAAATTTGATATATAGTTGATGTAGAAAAGAGGAGAATGATTAGTCAGAGATGGCTATTTTCGAAAGAGAATTGATATTTAAGTTGTCTCTCGGGTACACATAATCATGGAGTAAAATGGGGGTGCAGGTGAAGGATGGGCACACATGATTCAATTTGACCTAAAATTTATAACCTCTGAGGATAAAGAAATTGTCGGGGGAGAAGGGGATGGTTTTTAAAGAGGAGAAGCTAGTATCCTGTGCCAAACTTTATAAAAAATGAGATAACAGTTTAGAGTTTGTGAAGTATATTCATGTTGGTTACCTTCCTTGAAAATGACACAACCTTGAAAGGAATTAATTGCTATTTATTTATTTAAAAATATTTTATTTATTTATTTATTTTTTTAGACAGAGGGGAAAGGAGGGAAAAAATATCACTGTGTGGTTGCCTCTTGTGCACCCCCTACTGGGGACCTGGTGTGTAACTCAGGCATGTGCCCTGACTGGGAATTGAACCAGTGACCCTTTGGTTCGCAGACCAGTGATCAACCCACTGAGCCACAACAGCCAGGGCTAATTGCTGCATTTTTAATAAAGTCAGAAAGGTTAAGTAACTTTTCCAAGGTCATCTCAGAAGTAGGTCAAACCAAAGCTATGGGTAATATAGATGGTAACTCATCTCTCCCCACCCCCACCTCTCTCTCTCTACACACACACACACACACACACACACACACATACACACCATTATAGCATGGGTCTACAACAGCTAGTAACTGAAGACAGCCCCACATGAATCTTGCCATCTAGTATTCACATTTTTGTATAGTCTTCACCCACAGTGAATCAGGGCTGGCACTCTGTAGGCCATAGAATGTGGCATGCGTTTTCCTTGCTCTCTTGGAAAGTATCTTGCATGAAAAACCAGCTGCCATTTAGGAAATTCCATAGTTTGAGGCTCCACGCTGGGAGGACACTCAAGCCAGCTGTGTGGAAAGGCTCCCTAAAGAAAGAGATCTCTTCCGTAGGAGGCGGCAGACGCGTGAAGGAAGATGTTCACCCAGCTGCACAGTTTAGTTGAATCTTCAGATAACTCTAGTCCCTGACACCATCTGACTGACAATTTAGGAGATACCTCAAACAAGAGACACCAGCTGAGTTCATTTCATGCTCATTACAATAAACAATTGTTTTAAGTTAGCGAGGTTTGGGGTGATGCTGTGCAGCATTAGATAACCAAAACCCTCTCCAAGACTGGGAAAGAAATAAGAGGTATTATAAAGTAAACTACAGGTAAATACATGATAAAGTTTGAAAAAATGCTATTTAAAATCTATGGATATAGTGGAATACATAAAGACTCGGAAGTCACAAGACTGAATTTGAATCTCCTTCACATTCTCCCACCTTGGGACTCTTGGACGAATCCCACTTGCTCCCTCCCAGTCTAAGTGCCATCATCAGTTTAGAATCTCAGGTGAGGAAATTTGGTGCTTAAATGTTTTTGTAAGTTGCTAAATCTTATTGATAAGTACAGTATTATCATGGGTAAAAATACTGAGGCGGGGACTGTGATCCTTTCTGCAATAGACAAATTACGCAGGAGTTAATAGAAGAGTCTGAGCATGGAAGGCATTCAGCATATGCTATTTAGCACCAGTACTCACGAGGACTTGTGCTTTGACCTGGGGATCTGATACTGAATAAAACAGATAGTCACTGCCTACATCAGGCTTACAGCCTAAAATCTATCAAACGAGTGATGTTCATTTAAGCAGCCATTATTGACATAAAGGGAATAAACTTTTCTCTTATTATTAGTAGTCGCCCTGGTAATGCTGGTGGTGGCACTGTTACATATGTTGTGGTTATTGTGGCAGAAAATTTCTATTTTTGAGACAGTCATAGGATAACTAGTCATTCACTAATACCTCTGAAGGCATTTGAAAATTATACAATACTATCTGATTCACAGGAGCGGGATGGATCTATGTCATATTGTTCTTAAATAATAATTTCTTAGAAAAACCATAGTTTAAAAATGGTGCAATCTGAAATGTGACAGTGCTTAATGAAAAATAATGAAATGGAAAATCATCTGCGGAGATTACATCCCTTTTATCATGAGAACCCCAGGAATTACACATGGACTTATTTTCCATGAAAATCTTGGCTGTATATTCTTGACCAAGCCTGAGAGGAAAGAGTACACCACTGTAATGGGCTTATAAAATAAAAATATATATACAGAATCCACTCCACTTTGTAGATTTAGAGTATGCAATTTCAGAAATCATAGCCTTGAAAAGACTTGAAGTTAGTATGGTGTGATGTAGCCAAAGCAAATAGCATTACTTAAATGTCTTTCAAGTACCTGCAGGTTTAAGAGAAAGAAAGAAATCTTGCTTTAGCTCTCCAGAATAATATGTGGCCACGATACCTCACATGTAGGAGGTTTGCACCTAAATGCACACATGTGTGTGAATCATTCCTGAGTATTAAACTTCAGAAAAAAGATAATCACAGGAATCAGAGAACTCCAAAGTATCAGGGAGTTTAAGGGAAAGCCACGTGCGAAGGAAAGGAGTAAAGATAGGAACTATATCAAATTATACAACTAAATTGTGTTAGAAAAATACCATGGCTTTATGAGTATTAAAGAACATCTCCAAAAATGACAAGTTTAATATCAAATTGTCATTTTAAATTAGATTTAAATCACATATGTAAAATAAATTTATTAGTATTTATTAACAAGTGCTAATGAATATGTTTTCATTTCTAGTGATATTAAATTTTATTGTAATATAAAAGAGAAATGAAAATCATGGAGTAAGAGAATCTGAACATTATTTCCTTCATAAAAGCAATAAAAATAAATGGCAAAAATATTCAGAAACATTTTATTGGGAACTTTAGAAATTAACCAAATGCTTTCAGGAATCCAAAGAGAGTTTATTTAAAAAAGGGCTTAATTTTGATAAGAACTCTGAGCTTTGTGGTGCTTTAACTTCATTCTCATTCTCCCCTCTATCCTACTATGGTAGCCTTAACAAAATAGCCCCAATCACTGAATTCTAGAAACCTGGCAGCCAGTCACCCATCTTATTCCCAGAGAACTGTCATTATTTTTCCTGGTGGATGGCTTCCTGAAAGACCCATGGTTGGTGTCTTTACGTAATCTAAATTGGGGTTTACCACATGTGAAACACCTTTTCCCTAGGACACTTGCTGAAAAATTTTAAAGGCAGTTGTTTACTTCATGGTATCCTGAGGTTGTATATAACAGCTAAAACAAATAATAGGCTATCCATACAGGTTAAAAGAAAATAAACTATAGAATGAGATTTCCATAGGAATCTTGTAAACTTCTGATGTTATTGGGAATCCAAAACTGAACACACAGCTATAGGGTGGTACACATTCTAACTAAGCACAGTTGCTTATGTTCAAGAAAGACGTGAGAAGGCCTGAGCTCTCACCTCTGGCTGACCTGCAGGCTTTGGGAGAGCAGAAAGTGAAGACTAAGTCAGAGTTTTCAGCTTCCTGGCTGGACGTTGGAGACGTGCCCGAAGTGCACACAGAGATCCTCAACGAAAACTGGCAGCGTTATTGAGTCCCAACACTTCATAAAGCAGCTCTCCAGCCACTCACTGACCACTACGCTAACTAAGCAGAGATTTCAATGCCCAAACATGACAAAAAATACAGACTTTAGAGAATCAGTTTAGAAAATCACTAAATAAACAGATAATCTATAATAACAAATGACAAAATCAACAAACCCCTGGTGGGGGGAATATCATTTTCACAGTTGTCAAATTTTATTATTTAAAATGGTTTTACATTTTACTATTTAATGCAACAAACACTTGAGACACACAAAGAAATAAGAAAGTATAGATCATAAATAAGAATAAAAAGCAATCAGTAAAAACTAGCCATGAGGAAACTCAAATTTTTGACTTACTAGATAAAAATTTTAAATCAGACATCTTTAATATGTTTAAACTACTAAACTAAACCTCATCTAAAGAAACTAAAGAAAAATATGAAAATAATATCTACCAAATAAAAATTGTCAATATGCAAAAAGAAATTTTTAAAAAGAAGCAAAAATTATGGAATTAAAAAGTATAACCATAAAAATTATTGGAAGAGCTTAAAAACAGATTTAGGTGGCAGAAGAAAGAATAAGCCAACTTAAAGATAAGTCAATGAAATTATACAGTCTAAGAAACAGAAAGAAAAAAGAATGAAGAAACATAAACAGAGTCTTAGAGACCTGTGGGACACCATCAAGTGTAACAACATATGTATAATGTGAGTCCGAGAGAGGAGGGAGAGAGAAAGATTAAGGGGCATATAAATATCTGAAGAAGTAATTATTGAAAATGCAAAATTTTATAAAACATTACTTATACATCAGAGAAACTCAATGAACTCCAAGTAGGAAAACTCAAAGAAATCCATACCTAGATAAATCAAAATTAAGTGGCCAGAAGCAAAAGACAAAAAGAGACTCTTGATAACAACAAGAAGCAAATGGCTCTTCATGCACAAGAGAGCCTGAGATTTTTCAATGATTTCCCTTTAGAGATTATGGAAGCCAAAAGGCTCTTGGATAGCATAATCAAAGTTTCAAAGAATATGGTAAACATGAATTCTAAAAACAATGAACTATATTTCAAAAATTAAAAAAGAAATTAAAACATTCTCAAACAAAAACTGACAAAATATATCACTAATAAATTTCCCCTGAAAAGTAATAAAGTAGTTCAGCCTGAAATAAAAGTACACAGACAGTAATTCAAATCCATTTGAAGAAATGGAGAGCAATGGTAAAAGTAGTGGTGATGGAGGAAAATATAAATGCAATAGAAATTATTTTTGTTTTTAACTTTCTTTTTCTCTATATGATTTAACACACAACTGAAAAAAGCAATAATTATAAATATAAGATGATGGGCATTCAAGGAATAAAGATATAATTTGTATGACAATGCCGTATAGAAAAAGGTAGAAGGAATAATGTTAAATAAGGAGAAAGTTTTGCATACTACTAAAATTCATTTGGTACTATTCTAACAAAATTGTCATAAATTAAGGTGCTAATTGTAACTTCTAAGATAACCATTAACAGAATAACTCATAAAAGATAGTATAAAATGACAAAGGAATTAAAATAATACACTAAGGTATATGCATTTGTCATAAGACAGTTATAGAGAAATCTGACAAATAAAAAGAGTATAAGACATAAGAACAAAAGACTCATATAGATAGAGAGCAGGATGACAGCTTGGGGGGGAAGTTAAGGGTGGAGGGACTGAACAAAAAGGAAAAAGGACTCATGGGCACGGACAACAGTATGGGGATTGCTAAGGGGAGGGGGTATAAGGGGACTAAATGGCAATGGAAAAAATACAATAAAAAATGGAAAATAAAGTATAAAAAACTGGCAAAATAACAGACAAATCCTACATTATCAGTAATTACATTAAAACTAATCAATTTTTAAAAATTCCAATTAAAATCAGAGATTTGCAGAATATATTTTTTAACAGGGCCCAACTACATGATTATACAGAAGATGTTTTAGATTCAAAGAAAAAAGTAGTTTCAATGTAAATGACTGAAGAAGATATACCATTTAAACAATAACCAACACACACTTAGAGTAGCTTATATTAATAGAAAAAATAGACTTCAAGACATAAATAGTTACTAGAGGAAAATCACAGTATTTTACAACAATAATCATATTAATTCATAAAAATATATAACAATAAACATTTATGTACCTACAAAGAAAAGCCAAAAATACATAAAGCAAAACTTAGAATAAAAGGAAGAAATAGACAATGCAATAATGAGTTAGATACTTAAATATTTCACTTTAAATAATGGAGGGGAAACCAGTATAAGATCACGTAAGATCAGCAAGCACGTAGAAAACTCCAGCAACTCTGTAAACTGACTAAAACTACCAGATGCACGCAGGAAGCTGCCCCCAGGTAACCACAGAATGCATATTCTTCTCCGATGCACCTTAAACATTCTTAAGGATAACCATGTGTTGGGTCATCACTCAATAAATGTAACATAACTAAAATCATACAAATTATATTCTTCAAGTACAATGGAAAGAAATAAAATATCAAAAACAGAAGAAAATTTGGGAAATGTTAAATGTTTGTCAAATAACACATTATCAAATAAGCAATGGGTCACACAATAAATTTCAATGGAAACTAGAAAATATTTTGACTAAATGGAAGTGCAAGTATAACACACCAACATTTGTGGGAGGTAGCAAAAATAGGGCTTAGAGGACTGTTTGTATGTATTTGTAAATATCCATATTAGAAAAGAGAAAACATATCAAATCAATAACCTGACTTTAAATCTTAAGTTTCTAGAAAAATAAGAGCAAATTAAATCAAGGAGAATAAAGGAAATAATAATAATTAGAGTGGAAATAAATAAAGCTGAGAATAGAAAGACAATAGACAAATACAAGAAAACCAAAAGATGATTCTCTGAGAAAATGAACAAAATTGACAATGTTTTAGCTAAAATGGCCAAAAGAAAAAGAGAAAAAAAATCAAATTACTAAAGTTGGAATTAAAAGAAGAACATCAGTACTGATATCACAGAAATAAAAATTGTAACAGAATACTATGAACATTTCTATGGCAACTTAGATAAAATGGAAGTTCCATATTCCTAAAAAAGAATGTTAATGTGAATGAAAATCAATAAACCTACTTAGAAAAACAGCTTGAAACTTCGAAATAAAATTAAACATAGAGTTAGCATATGACCCAGTCATTCTACTCCTAGGTATACAGCAATGCCTTGTCCAGAAAAAGCCCAGCCATTCTTGATATAATGAGAACAAATTGTGTGACATCGATGTAACCTGGCAGCCAATGAAAGTCGACTGGAATACACATACATTAATAATGACGACTTCACTGTACTAGTCAGTGGGGGTGGTAGACACCACTGAGTGAGCATGTGTGCTGTGTGGCCATCTAATTCAAAAGGGCTGAGTGACTAGAACAATAAATCTGCACCAAATTTTGCATTAAGCTTGAATGTTCCTCCATAGAAACTATTCGGATGATTCAGAAGGCCTCAGCTACGGGCAACTGGTGGTTGGCAGCTTCATTATGACAATGTGTTCACTCATGCATCATGTCTCATGCAAAGTTTTTGGCAAAACATCAAATCACTCAGGTGACTCAGGTCCTCTATAGTCCAGATTTTGTGCCCTGTGACTTTCGGCTTTTCCCAAAACTAAAGTCATCTTTGAAAGGGAAGAGATTTCAGACCATTGATAAGATTTAGCTGATGGCAATTGGGAGAACTCTGTGAGGTCCCTAGGTACCCACTTTGAAGGGGACTGAGGTATCACTGTCCTATGAACAATATTTCTTGTATCTCGTATCTTCTTCAATAAGCGTCTCTATTTGTCATATTACATGGCTGGATACCTTCTGGACAGCCCTGTATATCAAAGAGAAATAAGATTTGTCCCATTTGTTCACACAAATCCTTGTACATTAATGTTCATAGTAGTATTATTCATAATTTCCAAAACATAAAAATAAGTCATTGCCCATTAATTAATAAATATATAGATAAAATTCAGTATATCTATGCAATGGAACATTACTTGGTAATAAAAAAGGATTAGTACTAATGGTATGAGATGAATGAATCATGGAAATGTCATTCCATGTGACAGAAGCCAGGCACAAAATTCATGTATTGCAACATCTCATTATATGAAATGTCCAGAAAAGGCAAATCTCAGAAAGTAGAAAAGTAGTTTCTAGGGGTTAAGGGAAGGGTGGATGGTGAGTGACTTCGAGTGACTACTGGATTCCTTTTGGGGGTGATGAAGAAATCCTGGAGTTAGAAAACTGTGGTGATTGCACAGTCTCTGGACTATACTAAAGATACTGAATTATACACTTGCAAAGTGTGAACTTCAAGATCTATGAATTATATCAATAACAGTAAAGGGAAAAAAGAAAGATAGAAGTAGTTGACTCAATGTGTAATAAGGTTCCACTTAAGCAGGAACAGATCAATAAAATGAAAGCTCTTCATTATAGTTGAGCAATCTTTATCAGTTTGGATCCAGGCAGGACACAAAGAGGACACTTACCTTGGACAGCCTGTAGTTCTTGCTTGCTTAATCTTAAATAAGGAATGTTCATATTTGGGATCGACCTGAAAAACCTGCATAATGTGTCTCCTAGTAAATAGCATGTACGCTTCATTTACAATAGGGGAGACCCTGTATTTGAACATACATACAAAGCTCTACAAATTTAGTCATATAGAACAGGTAATGAGGATGCTACTAAAGTCACCTTGTTCCAGGCTGAGACTCAATTTGGGAACCAGATACTGGATATCTAAATTTAAGCAGAAAACCATGCAAAAATAGGCCATCCTCTGCCAAGCCAGCCAGTGAGATGTCACACATGACTGCGGGTCATAAGTGAGACTTAAAAAGAGAAAATTTACCGTGATGAAGCTTAACTGGAAAGGAAGATGTTTATCGAGATCTTGTTAATACCTAACACACAAGCTTAATAAAACCATAAATAGAAAAATGAATAACCCCACCACCTTGAAAAATGTTAATTAGAAGTTGTTTGTACTACACTCTTAATAAGAGAAGATAATAGGTATTTAGTATCATGGTAAAAATGCTTTTAAGGACTGAATAAGACATTACTCTTTACCTAAGCAAGAGGCTCTCAGTTATTCTGGGATGCAAGCGAAGGGCACACAGGTTGGAAAAGGACCACTGGGCCCTGCCTCATCCTCTACTACTGCCATGCCATAGCATAGGGCTACCATAATGCTCTGTCCATTGCTGCAGATGAAACACTAACAATTGGGTGACTGATGAGATTCATTTTTTTCACTCATGAAACTGCATGAAAGGACATTCTGTGTCTTTTGTGTGTTCAGGTGCTTTGACCTTGCAATTAATTTCCTAGCTGATGGTAGTTACTTTGCTAAATGACAACAATGACAGTCTGCAGTGTGGACTGACACAGGGAGAACACGGCACCAGGAATGGAGGTGCAGATGGATGGAAGAGTCAGCGGATGCACGTTGCCATGAAAATTACACCAAAGTGGAAATCGGGGAACCCAGCATGATGAAGGGCTATTACCAGTCATAAACAACTAAAGAATATGTTTTTCAAAACAAACAAAAAAATGAGAGAAAGAATGAAAAGAAACCAAGCATGTGGACTGGGACAACTGTATGACACAACATGTCTCTGATAATAATATTGAGGGAACGTTTTCCATTTTCTGAGACAAGAATCTTGAATGTTTAAAGGCTTGAAATGATGGGGTTGAGTTTTATGACGAAGTTAGCACTAAAACCCTCTCATTAAAATAAAGATCAGCATCTATCCTCAGTCTTCTGATGATATTTTTTGGCCCTGTGTCTATTTCTCAAGGTCAGAAAACTCACTTAGAATTCTCATGACTAAGCTAGTTTCACTGACTTGGGCAAGGGAGTGCTTTCCAATATTCTTTTATAGACAGTCTTCACTACAGAATGGCTCCTAGGGTTTAATGTCTTATCCTAATTCAAATCATACACTCCATAATTTCCTGGTATCCAAACAAACCTAGTGGGCAGGCACGAACAAAATCTGGCCACAAACACTAGTAATCAACATTCTCACTCAAGCTTTAATAAGAGGCCTGTGGCTGCAGTGCCATTTGCCAAAGGACAAAAGCCCTCGTATCAGCCTCAGCCATGAATGTGATTTATTTAAAAGAGGAAAAAAGCAGAAGCCATCTGGGTGAAATCCACTGCCTGTGGTATGAACCTTGACCAGTCCAGCAGAGCCACCATCCAGCACCAAAACCGCTGATGAAAAGGAAAAAATTGGACTAAATAATAAAGACAATTTGGGCAAAGAGAGATAAAGCAAAATCTTTTGAGTATTCAAGTGGTAGAGGCATACCTTCATAAGCCTCAAGTTCAGTTAAGAAACAATTACACTGAGACTTCTTAATAGGCTTCTCCAATAATTGTATTCTCTTCATTTCTGTTAATATTAATACTCCTTATTTAAAATTAAGCATGCAAGAATGATTTGCTGCCCTATCATGCAAAGTAAAATGATGTAATGTTGGTGACAGCTGCTGTGCCCTTGTTCTGTGTCACGCTCTGCGGTGAGTCAACAAGGCCTATTAGTTGCATCAACCTCCAACTGACAAATTACACAGGTGCTATTCCTATCAGACTTGTTTTACCTAGTAAGCTTCTCAAATTTAAACTAAGCTTAAAAATTCAGCAATATAAAGAGATTCATTGTCTTGTAATAAAAAACGATGTAACTACGGCCGAATTGAAGATCCCACACAAGTTGTTGTCATGATATGACAATAAAAGTTATTTTCTTAAAAAAGATCATTTTAAAAATAAATGGCAACAAAAGCAAGTATTATCTAGAAGCCAGTTTCTTATTTTCTTAGGACTGTGAGCAACTTTTATAAGTATGAGAAAATTGGACTTACTGAAAATGAAATTTTGATGAAGTGCCATTGAAGCCTAAAATTCAACAAAATCCCATGTTATGTTAGAAGGAGTTGACAACTAGAAAGGTTATTATGACACAAATATAATTTTATATATGATATTTCCCCTATGTTGTGGGATGATGACTATTTTGGTGTTTTCTCTAATATGTAAATCATATTTCCCAGCTTTTAAGTCCTGATCTTCGCCCAGCTAATTCCTGAAACCTGGTTTTACTCCAGACTTTCCTTATTCCTTAGCATCTGAAGAGCAGCAGCATTTAGGATTAATGTTACACAAGTATCTTCTGCTCTGTGATAATCTTTCCAATCTTCTCTTGTTTTCTTGACTTGGTTATAAGTCCTGGGTCAAGTTTCATGACTTTTAAAACACCTCTCCTTTTATGTCAACTCTATGTTGCCAAAATAATAGTAATTTCTTAACAAGTACTCTTAGATTCATTGGTCAATTTATTAACTGTATTATTAACAAGAAGACCAAAAGCAATTCACTATTGGAATATAGATTAAGAAAGCTGCCTTCCTTACAAATTTGAGGGGAGTGTTGATCCTCATTTTCTTGATACTTAGACTCCACGTTTCCCATTTCATGAAAATAAGATGACTTCATTTGGTAAACCTATTTTAAATTGTCAAGATCTTAACATTGCCATCTTTAAACATGTATTTTGTCTCTTTGTAAAGACTGCACAGGATAACAAGTCAAACTTACTAAAATGATTGTGTCGTACAATTTAAATGAGTGATTTTAAAACTTTGGTGGGCCAATGTCACCCAGATTTTTTGGTTTAGACCAGTGCAGATTTCCAAGTGCATCTGAGAGTCTGATTCAATAGGTACTTGGAAATCTGTATTTTAAATGAGTTCAAGTTGCATCTTAGATGTAGATCATTTTACTACTTGAGAAATGTTCCTTAAGGTGTTTACAATTTGTGGTTAAAAAATGTGATGAAATTACTTTAAAGAAAAATACATGAATAAGCCACATGTTCAGTACCTATTTTGTCAACCTACTCATTTTTTGGTGTTTTTTTACATTTGCTTATGACTTTCATAAAGTTCCAGCTGTCTTCAGCAATCTACATAACATATAACTTTCAAGGAACTTTTCAAATGCCTGCTCCAAAGTATTCCTCAGCTGAATGAATCAAACCTCACTCTCTTCTTTGTAGTGCTTAATTTGAATTATTTATGACATTGATTTATATGATAATTTATGGATGTTTTCCTTATTTTACTTTTTAAATGTCCAATCCTTTAACTATTTTTCTAGTGAAAAAGTATCACACACACACAGGTGTAAAGGATTTCAATATGATAACTTGGAAATAAGATTTACTTCAATGTTGTACACACAAATAAGAAATACATGGAGTAGATATAAATTAACCTTAAAGATAAGACAAAATATTACTGAACAGAAAGCATGCTTTTTTTTTTTGCCAAAACTTAAACACTTTTCTTCTTAAACAAATTGAAAACTGCAAAGATTTTAGAGCCTTTAGTTTCTCAACCTACCAAAAGTTTCGGGGCACTTATTTTTATAATCATAGTCACTGATTAGTTTTACTTTCATGTTGTTAATTAAGATGGGAAGGGGAGATGGCCTGGAAGATAAAATTACATAATAAGAATGTCACTAAATTATTTATTAATTTATTATTGTTTAGAGCATTTATACTTGGTTATTATGTATTTAAGTAAGGAAAAGGAATCATGCATTTAAATTTATTATTGTCATAAAATGAGTATCTACAATCCTGAACCCTGTAAGATACTGTGTAAAAGTATTTTGCCTCACTCCTCTATTAAAACTTAATGAGAACAACGACAAATTAAGAAAACCAGAGAACATAAACATATTTAGAGAAAAAATTATAGTCCCAAAACATAAACTGTGAAGCAAACCTGCCAAATACTGTGATGTTTTCAAATATGTAATCAATCTATGGGCATAATGATCATTTTGTCAAATCGTCATTCTCTTGGGAAGTATACCTCAAAAAACTTTTTCTTAAAATGGTAAGATCTTATGAAATGGGTTGATCATGGTAAAGTAAGAAAGATGCTGTAGAATGACTTAATGCGGTCTAACCATACAGTGGAAAGAATTTGAAGGTGAAAGAGAATCCAGACTGATGTACCATCTTATTTCATGTGCACAGAGCTTCAAGCAGAAATGAAGAGGTACAGAGATGAAGCACAGGGAGAGGAAAAGCATTAACACACAGATGTAATGCCGAAACCTGGAGTTCTAGGACACTGAGTCTGGGTCACACCACTGATTGTTAATGGGAGGCTTTGGTCCAGCACACAGGTAGAAGGAAAGTTGGTGAGATAGTATTCCATAGCAGAAACCAAAAGAAAAGGTGATACATTTTGCATCACGACACCAAGCCTCCCCAGAGTATTCTTTAGTTAATAGCTGGATCTATCCTAAGAGGAACAATGAGAAATAAATCAGTCCAGGATCTATGTGCACATTTTATTCTCAATTTAAGAAAAGGAAAATGAAGTTGATGAATCTACATTACAAGTAGAATTATCAAAGTAATGAGAGACAGAATTGAAGCAAATAAAACACATCCAGTGATTTCGAGATAGAATTGGAAGTTAAAAGATTAGGAAATTATAGCAAAGGGAGTCAAAGAATTCATAACACCGGAAACTATTCCCAGGAAAGTGGTAAACAGCTAGAAGAAACCACACAAAATAAAATAAAGATGACAAAGACAAATTTTAAGTATAGAATACAGTATTATTAACTATTGTTACCATACTCTACATTTTTATTTATAGTTAAAAATGGCACAGTAATTGTAAGAAAAATATGGATAAGAGTCAACATTAAGACTGACCTTGGCTGAATTAATAGATTTGAGGAAGCAATGACACAACTGGCATCTAGGCAGAAAAAAGACAAGTCTCTGAGATTTCCATTGTTGTCCATGAAGTATCATTACTATCAGAATTTTTCTCCCTTTAGAAGCATGTCAAAATTCAGAAAAAGCATATGAACCAACAGATTTCATGCATTCAACAACAAGCAACAGAGGACTGTCATCTATTGGAGAAGGGAACCAACAAGGTATACGTCCAAGGTGCCAGCTTACTCACTGAAAGCACTTTCCAGCCGGCTGCTCAGTGAGGGGAAATCCAAAAGAAAACAGCATGATTTGCTAGATACAAGAGTCAGATACCAAAGCCCAGGGAGACCGAGGCAGCCAGAATTAGTAGGACAGACTAACAGACAGAAGAGGGATTCACGAACAGAAAAGATACACAAAGAGAGTCCCCAGAATCTTTGGGTGCTGATCTGCTCCTACATGAAGTAAAACTACAGGAGAGAAGAGAAACAACCACCACAAGCAACAGGCCAAAAGAATTCCTGGAGCTCGTACACTCCTGGGAAGGGTTCACATTGGCCGGAGCCAGAGGGAAAGACATGTAATATACTGAGTATCAGGCGGAGTTCTCAAATGAATCACACCTTAGTACTGGGTCAAATTAGCTCTAGAGTCAAGACTGCTCTGCACTTGTCATAACCACACTTACACGCAAGCCACGAAGTTAATCAACTCATCCCAAGCACCTTAACTGCATATCAGAGCAAAACACATTTCTTGTTAAAGAAATAGAACTCAGCATCATGAAATTCAAAATGTCCAGTATAAATTAAAAAAAAATTATCAGAAGTGCAAAGAAGCAGGAAAATTTGAACCATAACAAGGAGAAAAATGGATCGCTAGAAATAGACCAATAAAAGACAAAGCTGATGGAGTTAGCAAAAAAGAAACAGAAATTAGACCTTGTATCATCTGCGATGTGTACTACGAGACACCTAAGTCTATGTAGGAAAGCATAAATGTAACGAGGAGGAGAAGGAAAGATACAACAAAGGCTAAACTTGAACACTTAGAGAAGAAATTAAATGAAAAATACACTGGCCATATCGAAACTAACAGATACTATGAAAAAGAGTAATAGTGAGCTTGAACAGATAGTAATGATAACCACTAAAAATGTAGCACAGAGAAAAAAACAGAAGAAAATGAACAAAATAGGGACCTTAGAACAATATCAAGTTGTCTAAAAATACATGTAATTGGAATAGCAGAAAACAAAGGGAAGATAAACAGTATTTGTAGAAATAGTGGTTGAGATTTTAGCCAAATTTGACAAAATGGTAAACCAAGAGATAAAAGAAGCACAGTGGCCTCCAAGCAGAATAAATATAATGACCAAATTGAAGAAACCTAGTTATAGAGGAAAAAAAGCTTAAAAATAGACCAAGAAAGAGATACTTTATTGACATAGAAACTAACAAATTCTTGTCTAAACATTCATGTCATTAGACAATTGAGCAATATTTTAGTACTCAAAAAATAATCTAGAAACCTATTCCAATAAAAAAATTTAAAAATCAAATTTAAAAAATGAAGGTAAATGAAGCCATTGTCAACAAAGAAAAGCAGACAGATTTTAGTAAGAACACACATGTGCTGGAAGAAATGGCAGACCAGAAATGACAGGAGATGAAAGAGCATGTCTTCACAAAGGAGAGAGAAATATTAGAATAATAAATATAAAAGATCTTTGCTCATGTTTTAAGTAATATTAAAGGTAATTGACTATTTAAAAGAAAAGTAATAACAATGTATTCTGAGCTTTATACTTCACAGATAAGAATATATATGACACCAATACGAAAAAGAATTAGTCATAGAACTCTATTATCCTCTTTATTATTTATAGAGAGGAAAACACAGAGTGTAATATTTTAAACTCTATAGGAAGTGATATAAAATTATTAGAAGATTGTGCTAAATAAAAAAATGCAGATATGGCACCGAAAACACAATCCATGAAAGAAATAATTGATAAGCCGCCCTGGCTGGGGTTGTTCAGTGGACTGAGGGCCGGCCTGTGAACCAAAGGGTCGCTGGTTCGGTTCCCGGTCAGGGCACAGGCCTGGGTTCTGGGCCATATTCCCCGGTGTGGGGTGTATGAGAGGCAACCACACATTGATGTTTTCCTCCTTCTCTTTCTCCCTCCCTTCCCTTCTGTCTAAAAATAAATACATAAAACCTTTTTATAAAAAAATAATTGATAAGCTCAACTTCCTTAAAATTTAAAACATGTGCTTTGTAAATGACAGTATCAAGAGAATTAGAACACAAGCCAGAGAGTGGAAGGGAATATTTGCATAAGACTCATTTAATAGAGGATTACTATCCAAAATATACAAAGAACACTTAAAATTCGACAATAATGAAACAACCTCATTAAAATATGGGCCAAAGACCTTAACAGATATTTCACCAAAGAAAATATGTAGATGGAAAGTAAACATAAGAAATATGTCCCGTATCATATGTCATCAAGGAAATGCACATTGAAACAAAATACTGCCACACCTATCCCAGTGGTCCATATCTGGAGCCCTGACAACACTAAAAGCTGGTGAGAATGTGGAACAACATGAACTTTCATTTACTGTTCGTGGGAATGCAAAATGGTGCAACACTTGAGAAGAGAGTTTGGAGAATTATTACAAAACTAAACATATTCTTACTAACGGTGTTCCTTGGTATTTACCCGAAGGAGCTGAAAACTTATGTCTATGCAAAACCCTTCACACAGATGTTTACAGCACCTTTGTTATAATTGCCAAAACATCAAAGCAACTGAGATATCCTTCAGTAGGTGAATGAATAAATAAATTGTGGCACCTCCAGACTATAAAGTAGTATTCAACATTAAAGAGAAATGAGCTATGAAGCTTTGAAAAGATATGCAGGCACATTAAATGCTTATTACTAAGTGAAAGAGAATATCTGAAAAAGGCTGCCTACTGTGTGATTCCAACTGATAGACATTTTGGAAAAGGCAAAACTATGGAGATAATAAAAAGGTCACTCATTGCTGAGGTTGGGGAGGTGGAAGAAGGGGGCCAGAGCACAGAGGATTTTTAGGGCAAGGAAAATGCTGTGTATAACTTATAATGATGGGTCTCTGTCAGTACATCCAAGCCCATAGAATGCACAACACCAAAAGCGAACCCTCAGGCAAACTATGGGATTTGGAGTGATATAAAAGTTATTTCAATAATAATAGAGGAGGCTGTGCGTGCGTGGGGGTAGGGAGATTTATGAGATTTCTTTGTACCTCCCTCTCAATTTTGTGGTAAACCTACATATTATATCCCTCTCGTCTGTCGTTGATAGTAATGGAAACATAATCAAAAGAAGTAAAGGGCACAATCCTTTAATACAAGTAAAAAGTACACATTTTTGCACACACAAAGAGGTATTAGACACAATATACAGCAACCTTCTCCCATTGGAAGGGTGAGTTCCCCAGACTTCATACCACCTAAAGTAGGTTGCCCTTGCTGTCATCACAAAGCCCCTGTTGCTATTGTATTCCTTCTGGGTTCCTTCAAAAGCAGACGCTGAGACAGAGACTTGGGGGCAGGGAGTTTATTCAGAAAATGATCCCGGAAACCTGCAGTGACGGTGGCAAACGTGAGAAAGGGAATGGAGAAAAGTCAATGAGAGCGAGAGAGTACTGCTACGGGCTGAGTCTTGCTGGGGAAATCCAGAACATGTTTCCAAATTATTTCGCAGGGAGACAGCAAGACTGGAACATTTTCTCGCCTACTCTCTCCATTTATTGGACGAGGCCTGCCTAAGAGGCCATGACTCTCCTTCCCCAGTTCTGTCTTTGCTCCTGCCTGAGGCTGGGCAGCACTGCTCAGCTGAACGAAGCTCACACACCCAGAGTAAGTGAGACAGAAGCCTGAGATGGGGAGGCTGTTAGTGAGCAGGACACAAGTGACTTTCAGGTGAATAGAGTGGGCCCAGGAGAGAGAACACCAGCTGTCGTCGGTGTCTTTTACAGCCAGTTTTACTTTTCTTTCTCAAACACGTGTTCTCTGTGTTGGGGGTCCTCAGGTGCATGCTCAGGTTCGATGATTCACTAGCAGGACTCACATAATTCAGAAAAGCTGTTTTTTCCCCACATTTATAGTCTATTACAATGAACAGATACAGTTTAAAAGCAGCAAAAACAAAAGGCACATCAAACAGAGTCCAGGAAAATCCAGATGTGAGCTTCCAAGAGTCCTCTAGCAGCAGAGTCTTTTGACGGCACTTAATTCTCTTAGCAGTGACATGTGAATTGTTGCCCACTGAGCCTCGGTGTGGGGCTTTTATCGGGGATCTGTCGTGTGTGCATACAGTGCCCCTGTGACTTAGCTCCTCAGTTTCCACACTCCTCCTTCCCCAGCAGAAGTCAAATGGATTCAGCGTGGTGCAGAACCCCAGGCACACGGAAACTGACGTTCACAAGAAGTCACACTATTAGCAGAATCTGCCCGGTGTGGTCTACATTTTCAGGTATTCGAAGACTCTTATCAGACATGAAAAGGGCTCCCAGTTTATATTCCTGAGAAGTGGTTAGGGCCCATTCCTGAAGACCTTTGGAACAGTCCAAAGTGTTGGGCAACCCGCATCTGCTGAATTAACCCTTCATTGCAAGCCTCCCAAGATACTTTCGATCTTTTGAAAACTTTGACGATGTGCCAGTCAAGATCAAGTAACTAATAACAGTGTGCTCCTCAGTACTTGTTCAAATTTGAATTAAAAGTCCATTTTCTTAAAAAAAAATTATTTTCTTCACCAAAAAATACATATAATTTTGACTTATTCACACTGGAGAGCTATTGTTGTGCTGCCTGTTGTCATTTTTCACTTGACAATCAAGGGAAAGGAGATCAGTGCCCCTGACTGAATAGTCAATATTACTTGGCTTAAAAGTTTTTGCAGCACACCAATGCACCTCTGTGGCACATCAGTTGAAAATTACTGGAGTAGATAATCAGCTTCAGGCAGCTTCAGCTCTCCTCAAAACCCAGACCTTTAAACCCTCAGAAATCGGCACATTTGTGATTCCCAGGTACCCTCTCAGTAAGAGCCTGGTGTCATTGTTTATATTCATTCAGGGAGACAGAAAGCTACTCTGATAATTCCAGCATGATTTAAAGTGATAGCTCACTGTGGTATCATTTCCAAATTTATATTTTACTGGTTTGTGTTTAAATAAAGTTGATATTGCACTGGCTGGTATGGCTCAGTGGATTGAGAGCCAGCCTGAGAACCAGTCACTGGTTCGATTCCCAGTCAGGACACATGCCTGGGTTGAGAGACAGCTCCCCAGTAGGGGGCACAGGAAAGGCAACCACACATTGATGTTTCTCTCCCTCTCTTTCTCCCTCCCTTCCCCTCTCTCTAAAAATAAATAAATAATGTATTTTACAAAGTAAAATAAAATAAGTTGATATACAATAAGTACTCAGGACTTTAGTAAAGTAAAGGATTTTTCTTGTTTGTATAAAAGGTAAAATGAGATTAAGCAGGCATAGAGAAGTTAAAAAGTGACAATGAAATGCTCTGTGTTTATTCACTTAGCATTTAGTTTTTTATTGCTACCATGACTAAGGGAAAATCTCAAGGAATACCCCACATAAAATTATAGTTTAATGGTACAGGCTGCAGATACGGGGAGAGTTTCCTCCCAAAATGTCAGGCAGAGAATTACCAAAAATCTAGGCTAATTAATTTCAATGCCTTAATTTTAGTTATTTTACCTAGTTCTTTTTCCTCTTGCTCCTTTTTTCCCCTTATGCTTTTAAACACAAGGCAGCTTCTCAGATATTTAAAAAAAATGTTTACACATATTGGTGTTTACTCCACAAAAAAGTTGAATTAAGAACCTGAGGCTTAGTTAACATGAAAAAGTATGTTAAATTATTAATGAAGAACAAACAGTGTGTCTGCTTATTATAACACATATCCTGAAGTGGGCAGAAGCAGGCCCCCTCCAAGCCAAGATTCTGCCTCCGTTGGCTTAGAAGTTTATTGTAAAACATTTCTGAGCCAAGGACATTTAGAGGAGCAATGCCAAGTTAGTTTGAAGGTGCCAATGTGGAATGATCTTTAAAAGATGGAGACTTCATCATCGAAATAACTGGAAGTACAATTCGTGTCACATCAATTTAACTGGAGACATCTGTTACCAAGGTACAGAAGCGTATCTGTCTATTAATTTCTAAGTGGAACTATTCAGGTTGTGCTCGCCCACTTAGTTTTAATAAAGGCTCTATAAAAGCCTTTTTTCAAATGCTATTTTTTTTATGAAGCCAAGTTTCAATCTCTGCTATTCTTGGTCATTACTTTAATTTTAAAATATAGGTAGAGAAGAACAGGGCACAGGAAAATCTTCTCTTATTGGAAGGCTATCATTTCTCAAGAGATGTTTTCCCTTGCCACAGGGAAACCTGAAACCTCTGTATTACCAAAGGCCCTCGTGCTTTCTTCACTCCTCTATTTTGTCCATTATGAATCTCCTTTCAACTGGCCTTGAAATACAGCAGGTTTTCAGTAAGCATTTATTCAGTTACTGTCCATGAAAATGTCAGACTTTTTAATGCGAGCAGAAATGAGGATGAGTGGGTTAGCAATGGAGTTTCTGAAAATCAAAGACTCTTTAAATGAGATTTAAAATGATGGGAAAAGACAAGGAGACACATTAGCCATCACGAATATAGTGTGTGGGCAGATAAATCTTAGAGATAGGTCAGTGAGTAGACCTATCTCTAAGATTTTAAGGTATAAATAGTTCATGCGAATTTTTTTCCTTCAATAGTTGACTCATCATTTAATTTAGCTTATCAAATGTCACTTATCTCACTGAAGATGATGGTTCTTCTCACCATATGCCTTGTGGTCTGACGTGTTTTGTATATAACTTACAGACCAAACAATGAGTCTCATTCTCTACCATGAGATGCAATAAACTATCCACCCGACATCCCCCCAAACCCACAAAAGGCGGCAGTCCGGAACCTCCTACCATCTTAGATGGCTGAGAGAGAACCTGATTTCAGCTGTTGCTCCGGGTAAGTTCTTCAGTGAAGGCATCGATGGGAGAGGTAGTTTACAAAGTGCAACTTGGTTCTGATATCAGTACAAGTTGCACAGATCAAGAGCAGAGTGGACTTTTGGACATCTTCTACAATCTAGTACGGAGCCGCTGTCAGCCGTGTGAAGTGCTGTATCAAGACTGAGGTAATGGGGCCCGTGCTGCCCAAAACCTCAAGTCTGGACAGTTACAGAAGTGAGACCTCCACCCCTAGATAGAAAAGGACAGAAAAAACTTACTGTATACGTGCTGGGTATAAAAACTCAAAACTCTGACCACCCAGTACTGGAGTGTGGCTGTGCTGTGGGTCGTGCTGGACTTTCACCCCACCATACACATGCCGCCACTGCAGCTGCCTGACTTGAGACCAAGGCCCGCCTCTGCACCTGCAGACCCACCGGTGACCAGAACTGCATGCTGGGCACTCGCTCTGCTTGCTTCAACCACATCAGCATCCCCTCTCTGTGTGTGACCTGCGTGTGACTCTGCTGGCTTGTTGGGGGGTCTACCCTAAAGACTCAAACCTGTGTGACTCCTTTTGGGGACACTCCCTTGCTCACGACAAAAGTTCACAAGTTGTGACTGTATAGGTTATTTCCATGTAAGATTAGTTAATTTGAAATGTCACCCTTAGTGGAGCCCTATTGGCCTTCCATAGGTCCGTTGTTAAATAGAAGATTATCTATTCAATTTATTGCACTACTAGAATAACTAAGAAAGCATCTTCTGTTTTCCTTTGTTTCTAGGGCAGACTTTCCTAAACCTAGTATTTCAGTTAAATAAAATTGTTTAAAAATATTAAAGCATTTCATAATAATTTTCTCAGTAGGTTTATGTGAATCTTACATATTCCTGTCAATGAATATGAAGTTTCCAGTTAAATATTGAACACAGTATTAGAGAACTGTCAAAATCCAGGTGCTCAATAAAGGTATCACTGCATATTGATTAAAAGATCCTCAGTAAAGTCTTGTTACTGTTCTTTCTTGCTCCAAACCTCCAAACTACGATGTTATGTCTGATTGTTTGAGAAGTTAATATTTAGTGTTAGTTGACTGAAAACCGGGCTGTATATTTAGGTATTAACAGTTAAATACAGGTTTGCACATTAAATTTAGTCAGTTGGGCTGGAAGGTGACCTCAGATTTAGGAAAAAAAAAAGTGTACTCTTCCAACAACTTATGCAAACCACTGCTGTGAGGCCAAGGCTAACTTAACAGAGCAAGACGTGATTTTTATATTTCACTAAAATTTACCAGATCCCAGGCCAATAGTCAGCTTATATAGTGAAGTAAAAACTATTTGTATTTCAACTTTCAAATATTATTTTAAACTTAACTAAATCACAAATTTTAAGTATTTTTACTTATTCTTATAATATCAAATTTTAATCTATTTTTCCATGTAGTCTTGTAAATTAGATTTTAAACACTGAAACTATGTTTTCACCAATACAAAGTAGTTACCAATTTCCATTTTGAACAGAAACCAATCTATTTTGGGGGAAAATACAGAAATTAATTAATAAAGCACTTTTAGTATGTTTTAAAAAAAACACTTTCATGAAGTAGGTGGAAAATATTCCTTTAGAAAATACCAATATCAAGATCAAACAGTAAAATAGTTTTAACATTAGGCCAGCTCTTGTTGTTATTAGGTGAATTGTTTTATTGTGCCTGTATTTCAAAGAGTAAATCGGCTGTGTTTCCAACTTGTGACCATCTCTCTCTCTTACACTGTAATTGCCAAAACCACGGATGTCAGGAACAACAGCTCGACTGTTCTCCAGCCTCCCTTTGGAACCTGGGACACAAATAAATTACCAGTTGCTACCCAGTATGTGGAGCTGGAATCAGAAGTTGCCTTATTCTGTCTTCAAGAAAGGCACCCCACCACTAAGGTGACAGGAAGTGCTCCAAGTTAACCCCGAGTTCTGACTTAACCTCTCGCATAAATACACAGGTGTTGACATTGTAAACAACCTCGTATTAGAAAAGACAAGAAAAAATAGTTCTTTTAAATAATATGTCTGGGGTGAAAAGGACAGGGGAAAGTAAAAAAAAAAAAAAAACAATCCACCATAAAACCTTACATCATTGTGGCATTAAAAAGATAAAAAAGACTTGCTTCAGGATTAATACAATTTTGGCTTCAGCCCCTATCTGCTATTTACATGTTGTACACCATTCAAAAAATAAGAAAAGGAATCTTTATAATAATTTGCAAGGATATCAACCCTATATGACATCATACAAGAAAAGAAGGTAGTATAGAAATCAAAGTATCAACATTAGAAGTAGGTCTATTTTTTAATTTCACTGGTAGAGAAGCAAAGTTAGTAGTTACGTGGAGTGAGAGATGGAAGGATGGAGAAATTCCGCACCTAAAAAACTGTCGACTACTCCTAGTAAAGCTGGAGGCGGACTACTGTGGAGAAAAGTGGGGTAGAGATCTTGTTTTGGTCTGAGCCACGCCAACGTAAGATCCTGGTAATCTTTTCCTTCCAATGTCTGTCCTCTTTATCATCTTTCCAAGTAAGTTCTTGGTTTGGCTCATCAGTGACTCCTCCGGAGTCAACCCACTCAACATGGAAGATTCAGTGTTAGGTTGGTTTCCAACCTCTTCTTTCTGAGTCTTCGTTTTTTATCTGGCTTTAGGATTTTTAGGCTTTTTAAATTTTTTCACCTCTGAAAGAGGTGGATCTAAGTAACCAATTATACTTTATTTGTATCTCATTTACATTTAGGTGTGGTATTCTCCCTTTAAGCACATAAATTTAATGATAAAGTAGTAAATGTTTTACATTTGTGAAGAATTTTCAAATCAAATTGGGAACATTGAAAACATATAAGAGATTGCTAATAGGGTGGACTTCATAATGAACTTAATTTTATTTTAGGGATGACGTATAGTTTTTGATTTCTAGCAGTCTTCCGTCCTTACTCTCTAGGCGGGTTAGTAATTTCCTGGGGAAATTGGTGCAAATTGATAGTGGATGAATTCAGACTTGTTTTGAGTTTCTTTACTACTTGAAATTCCCTCAATCTTGACTTCTCAGCACAGGGAGCACTGAACTTTTCTTTTTTACTTTTCTCCCACATTTTATCTGATGATGTTAATGTATATTTAATGATATGAATTTTAATATTATATTTCCCTTATTTGTCCATATACTGTGTAATGAGTTCTTAGAATAAAAGATTAGATATGCTTAATTTTTAAATTGAGAAAATTGTCTATGGAATAATAATCCTTTATTAAATGAGTTTTGGCTTTACTGTATAATATACATTATATATAGTAAAAATAAAACATGAAATATGTAATATTAAAAAACAACTTAATTTTCAAAAATAAGTAGTTTAAAAAGAACTTTATTTATTTTATAAAGCAATGAAGTCTTGGTGTAGTCAAAGTGTAGTGACTGTGGATGGCCACATAAATACAACCATTAAACTACATTATAGTAGCAGGCCTTTCCTGATACCTGGGGCCACATTCTCTTGACCCACCAGTTTCTGTGAAGCTGTGTGGTTTATATCAGGCAGTTTTCCAAATTTTTACCTCCAGCAAGTATCCTGAAGATTTTTGAGGCTTGTCCTTCTCAAAGCTTCCCAGGAAGCTCAAAAATGCTGTTTAGTCTGCAAATAGTCAGAGGTAGAAAATGCTAGAAAAGTAGATCCTCCAGGAGTACAAATCACCTAAGTTGGGGCCAAAACTCAGGAAATAAAAGCTCATCCTTTCCATTCTTCAGAACAATTCTGAGTTATGTTCTACAGAGTTCCTCAAAGGGTACCAGCATTGATTCCATCGATGCCAATAGTGGTAACAAACTCGGTAATTTATTCTTTGCTGGCTTTTCTCCCTTCCCAATCTCACTCTTCCTACTCTTTATTTCTGCTTCTAAGAAAACCTAAATAAAATATCTGTGCTGTGTGCCTTCTACAGATTCTAGGGAAATAAGAAAATTATACAGCTTTACACCATGCTGTTATGTTTTGCCTGGAGAAATAGAACCATTAATAATACTTTGTTTGAAAAGTGGAAGTTCATTATTATTAAACTATTAAACTTCTTGTACCTTTAACAGATATCTACTATGAGGATTTCCATTACTACAATAATGTTACAGCCACAACTTCACTCCCACAAAGATCCCTTACCTGTTAGCATAAGTTTTAATACATTACAGTCATTGATGGAATGTGTCATAAATGTGAGGACTAATTGTTTCTATTCTATTTTTTGTAAGATTAGTTGTCAATGGGTAGATAGTGGTAGTAAATAAAATTAAATTCAATAAACTCAGCTATGGGTAAACAGTAAGAACATTTTTTATTGCCTAAAATATTGCACATAATCAGACTATTTATGCTTTTTCTGTAAAAGTATTTCAAACTACTGGCATCATTACTAAGCAAAGTATTTAAACACAACCTGAATTCAAATACCAAAGCAAAATTGTATTTCCAGTAACCTATATTCTTCTATTATTAATACTTCTTTAACTTTGGATTAGCAAATTTACTTCAAAATATTTTTCACAGGCATAAGGCATTCCATGTTCTTATGTGCAAACCATTTCTGCATTTATGTCAAGACAACCACGTTTCAACAAAAAATTCAATTACTATTGGAGAAAAAGGGATGGATAATTCACAGGTTTAAAGGAATGTTTTTAGAACTTCACAAAAGTTACCTCATTAGAGGAAGTTGATTCACCTCTAAAATTCCAGATCAAATGTTACATTGAAATAGAATAGAATACATAATCTTGTATTAGTCTCAGTTTAAAAAAAATCCCTGTGTTTAGTTAAGCTTTATATTCCTATTAAAAATGCCAATAAATAACCAAACCAACTGCACATCAGTAATGAGTATGTAACAGTGCCTTTCCCCTTAAAATAGTACACGATGACTTAAACAGAATAGCTGTGAGTGATAAAAATATGTCCTCATGTGCATTTATTTCAAGTATGCTCTATAAAATTATAGATTTAGTTTGAATGTGAAAAAAAATATGCCATTTTTTCATTTAACAGAAATGCTTTTTAAATGTAAGGAATATTTTTGAACAGGCAGTTAAAGTCTCTGAATGACATTGGATTTGTAAAACAAACTCATGTAGATTGCAAATATCTGTAAAAATGCGTGTGTTCTACATTAAATAGCGTCAGGATATGAAATGATGAAGGAGCTTGTGAAAACATGAATCTTGCAGTTTCACTAGCCCAATTTCTATGGCCCCAGTGTGTAACACGCAGCCCAACACACTCCAAGTGGTTAATAAATATTTGCTACTTTTATCGTCTGTTTAATTCATGAGTAGGATATCTTATTTATTTTTTTGCAGATCTGATTTCTAATTATTCCTCAGAACATTTTTTGGTGATTATTTTCATGTTTTTATCTCAACAGGTTTAGAAAATATATGTTATAAATTTGATTGTATAAAGATAATATTTTCTCTGTTAAAAATAATATTTGTTAACTTCTCATATTATCTACACACGTAGATAATGTAGGTCACCCAAGTTTGCTGAACGTTTGGTCTTAGCTTCCAGCGGTCGAAATTCACGGCCAGTGCAGCTGTTCATTTTATCAGCCTTGCATTCAATTTCAGTTTGTACTTAAGGGTGTTCCAAGAGCTACCTTCCAAGTTTTTTCTTTGTTTTTTCCATTTTATTGTCAGGTTTCCTCCTTTGTATTAAATGCTATAACATATCTATTAAACTCTGCTAAGATTTAATCATTAAATGTCATACATTTATTGTAGATACAAGTGGCAATGGAGTAGTCATTATCTTTGGCAAATGCATCTGAGAGTTTACAGAAAAGGACAAAAAGAACCCATGATGGTCATATGGGTACATAAAACCAGGGGATATAATTTTTAGGGAAGCATTGTCAATTCCTCTTCTTAGTATGGTGCAGTTTTATATTTCCATAGATAATGAAATACTTTCTATAAACATAATCAGATAGAATGGTATGTCTATGAAATAATTGAGATAAGTAATTAATTTCCTAAGTTATTAGAGAAATTCAAATTAAAACCACAATGAGATATCATCTTGCACCTGTCACCATGGTTAACATCTGTCCCTAACTTCCTATTGAGAGATATCAAATTGTTAGTTTAATTAACCAGGGTGTGAATGATCACATTACAAATTAGGGCATTTTAGTGGGGCAACTGGTTGTTAAACATGTACCAGAATATCACTGGATGGTGCTTAGTCCTCAAACTAAGCAACTAAAAGATGGTAGTTCTAGGAATTGAAAAGGATAAATCAAAACAAAGACTATTTGAATAGAAAAAAAGGTAGATGAGGTAAAGGAAGCATGATTTTTCTGGTTGAGATAGAGGAAACGTTTGCTCGAGAGGCTCTTGGATTTGAGGTTGCAGAGGTTAGTGTTATGCTTGGTACCAGTTCTACATTCCACTGATATTTGTTGAAGAACTAACTTGTGTGCCCTCCAATATGGAAATCGAGTAGAAAGCTGGAAATATAAAATTTGAAGATAGAACCACATACACAACTAGACACACACATGCACACTATAAAACCATCTATATGAAGTAGTAGCAAGAGAGATCATTAAGAAAATGTGAGTGGGGCTATACACAGGAAGATAAAGGGCAGAATTTTGAGCTATTTATGATCAAAGATCTTTGAAAAGGAGTGAAGTGGTATTGTCAAAATCTAGTTGGGGGAGCTGGGAGATGGGATGAGATGTTGTGGAACCAGTAAGAAGGGAATCTGAGAATCTGCCAGAGGGTTTGATGAGCAGTGATTGGCGAAGGGGCAATGCTGGTCAGAGGGTTGGGGCAGAACCCATATGTAACATTTCTCCCAATGTGGCCATTGTGAAAATCACCAGGAGGGCTCGTTCGCACAGGGTTTGAGGACTCCACTCAGCAGTCCTGATCCAGCAGTGAGTCCATGCAGGAAGTCTTCAGCCCGTTCTTTCAGAAGCATTGTGGAAGGAATTAAGAAGTGCCAGGAAATAGGATACAGAACTGTGAGGTTAGAAGGGCACGTTTCTCTTTTGCGCATTTTGGCAATAACTGGAGAAGAGAGGAACATCGGAATTTTGACTGGCAATGGGCTCATGAAGTATAATTTCAGGTTGGGAATGATTTAAATATGTTGATGAAAAGACTTTGCAAATCAGAGTAGGAAAAGACTAATAATGCACAAGAAAAAGAAAAAATAAGCAGAGGGGGGCCATGGAGGAGGGAGGTGTGGTTACTCACTTCTAGAGATAGCCAGGGAGAGGAAAGTGTTGACATTTAATGTAAGAAAATAAATTTTGTTAAAGGAAACACTTACATGTTGAACATATTATACCATAGTCAGTTGATAAAAGTAGCTCTTGTCATTGAAGATTTCTGTCATAGTACCAAATAAAATATATTTCAAAGGAAAATGAGAAGTGTTTCTTTCAAAAGGTCAATTGATTAATTTTCCTCCTGGGTTTAAAATTTGATTCATATGCAAAAGGTTTTTAAATACTTTTGTTTTCAAAGGGATGTAGCTAAAAGAAAGCTCTACCCTTGTCCTAAAGGTAGCTATAAAATTAAGAATTCACAGTCTGATTAGATCAACTGATACCATTCTGGAGATTTCAAATAGAAAGGTCTTTTATGTAAGGAATTGTTTAGAAAGGTGTTAGGAAGGCGTTGGAAAGGGTAGAGGGAGTTTTACCCGGAGGCTAGGAAGATACTTCCCTCCCTGGACAGAGGCCACGAACCTTTCCTGGCTACGGAGCCACAGGCATTGCTGCGGAAGCTGCTGGTAACACTGCTGTTGCTGCTGGGCAGGGGCCAGACCGGCTGCCGCTGCTGGACCTTCTGACAATTCTGGCACCCACAGTTCCAGCCGCTGCACCTGCTCGAGCTGGAGGCATCATCATGTCCCCCTTCCTTCCACTTCTAATTTATTGCAAGTGTCTCACAGGCCAACTTTGGTTAACTTCCCTTTTGCAAGGAAGTCTTGGAAATACTGTTTTCAACTAAGGCACTGTGATTCTGAGAAGAGCCCAGAAAAAGGAGAATTAAACTCAGTGCTGATAGACAATGTCTACCTCTTTCCACACCTACCTCCCCAAAGGGGAAAGACAGGATACTTGAGAACATATAAGGATGATTGAAATAACGTAAAAAATGCTATGTAGGTAAAGTGTTGTAAGAGGCTGGTTAAATGTTACCCGAGTTGTAAGATTCAGATGTTTCTTCCTACCTTTTTCCATTATATTTTTATCTGTGATCCAATCCAGAGCTTTTCTCGTGAGCATCAAACAAAACACACACACACACACACACACACACACACACACACACACACAATCTATCATTTATCTACCTACTTACCTATCACCTACATATCATCTATCTATGCCTTTGTATTTATGAGGCAATTGACATTTTGAAAAAGTTTCTAAAAAATAAATTATTTATACATGAGTCATAGCATTACATAGCACAGCATAGGTTGATTTCTTATTGAGATTTTCAGAACATTGTTACGGATTGTTTTCTATGTGCATTGCACTAGGTTCAAAGGAAAGTAAAATGATCACTCAGGTCAGCTAACATTTATTGACAACTGATTTTGTGCTTAGAACTTTCCTAAGTGGCATATAATGTCCCAGGACATCCTTGTAGCTACCCTATTCAGTAGGGACTCATATCATATCCACAGCCAGGATAATAAAGGAAAACCCCAAATAGCAACAAAACAGGAATCGCAGAGAGTTTATGCAGCTGGCCTAACCTCACAGTTCATAAGTGGTGCAGTAATCAGGGAACAGAATCTTACAGTATATAAAGGGAAAAGCAGTATGTGTGAAAATGTTTTAATATAAAGTAAAAGCTCTGTATACCATAAGCATTAAACAGAATGGGTTGAGGAAGTACTTAGAAATGACTTTTTTCCATATTAGTATGAATTCCAGTTGTGCAGTCAATATTCCACATCTTAGTCTCTATTTAAGTGTACTTTATGAAAGGTTTTTACTAATATCACCTAAAAGGTGTGTGTGGGTGTGTGAACTTTTTCAGGATCATTTTTCTGAACTGTTTATTTCAGATGTGATTGGAAATTTACAACACACTTTTAGTAAAACAGTGACACCCTATTAGTGCCGAGACCATTATAAAATGTCTAAATTTAGAAAAATTAATGCTTTTGTATAATTAAGGTGCGTTGAAGCCTTGACACCATTTCCATTCTAACAAGCAAAACTAGAGAACTCTGAAGCGGAACACCCATATGCACATCACGTGTTTATACATACATGATATGCCATGTGGCATAGGAAACAGTCACAGAAGAGCTAACAGCACCAATCCACTCCTTTCAAGATCCTACCACTCTCTGTAAACTTCTCTGATTTCTCTGTGCTGACCCTTGGACGCTAACCAGACTTCTGATCACTATCCCAGTTGGTCAGTTTGATTCTTTTGGACAGCCTGTGGAAGTATCAGGTGAGAACATCTCAGACAAATCAACCAAATAATGTCAGACCATCACAGTTTAATTAAATCACGTGTTTAGATAATCAGACTGATTCTAAGTGCTAAAGTACTATTTTTTTCTCCCAATTAAAATTTATATAACTATACATGAATTTGGGAAGGCAAATTTCATGAGTTTCTTTTTCTTGTGAAATGAGGAGAAAAAAAAACCAGAAATGGTGATTTAGATAAACAAGCACTAAAACATCAAAAAAATTGTGGCTAAGAATTAGGATGGCCCTGGCCAGTGTGGCTCAGTAGGTTGGAGCACTGTCACATAACCCAAAAGGCTGTGGGCTCAATTCCTGGTCAGGGCATGTCTTAGCTCGCAGGCACCATCCCCAGTTGGGATGCATATGAGGGGCAACTGATTGATGTTGCTTTCTCACATCGATGTTTCTCTCCCTCCCTTCTCCTCTCTCTGAAATCAATAAGTATGTCCTCATATGAGAATAAAAAAAGAGTTCGGATGGATAGAGCTTAAAGATTGTGGAAGAGGAAAAATTAAAGTTGAGGAGAAATGACAAATCTAGGAACTTGGGGAGGAAGAAGAGTGAGTCAGGGTGGAGACAGATGTGTGCATGTGGGTGTGCAGGCATCCAGCCACGTCATGTGAAACATAGAGACATGTACTGAAGACGATACAAGGTACAACAAATGTTGTACATGGGACAGTGACGCCTCAGTTCCCTTCAAAGTACGTACTTTGGGACTTCACACCATTCTTCCATTCACCATCAGCTGCCCCATCATATTTTTCTGAATTTCACAGATGGTATGAAATCTCTTCCCTTTCAAAGGTGATTTTAGTCTGGGGAAAAGCCAGAAGTCGCAGGACACCAAATCTGGGCTGTAGTGGGGCTGAGTCACCTGGCTGAAAGAGACGTGATGCACGAGCAGGCGCATTGTTGTGATGAAGCTGCCAGTCACCAGTTGCCCATGGCTGTGGGCCTTCTGAATCATCTGAATAGTTTCCATGGAGAAATGTTCAAGCTTAATGCAAAGTTTGATGTAGATTCATTACTCCACTTGCTCAGCCATTTTGAATGAGGCTGTCACACAGTACACATGTTCACTCGGTGACATCTACCACCCCCACTGACTAGTACAGTGAAGTCGTCATTGTTCATGCATGTGCATTCCAGTCCACTCTCCTTGTCTGTCAGATTACATTGATGTCGCACAAACTGTTCTTGTCATATTCACAATGGTGGGACTTCTTCCAGACAGACCTCCAGGCCATATATATATATATGCATACACACACACACACACATATGTATGTATGTGTGTATATATATATATATATATATATATGTATACATATATAACAGTGAGTAAGCTTGAAAATAAGAGAGGAAGAGAAAGTGAGAAATTTCCTCTTACATTCTGATATAATATATCTAGTGTATTGGTCTTTCTGCCATCTCAGACCTGTGTTACATCTTATGTATAATACCTAAGACCAAATAATTAACTTAGAGGATTTCTAACTTTCAAAGAAATGAGCACTTTCTTTTAAGAAAAATCAGATGAGGTTTGAAGAAATTCTGACCCTGATAAGTGTCAAAGAGAATCAGTATTATTATATCTGTACTATTTTACATATTTCTCTGGGGAAACCCTCACATCTGTTTTTCCATGTCATACACACAATAACACCGCAAAGTGAGAAAGAAAAATATTATAGATGATATTACCTATCGTTTTATAGATGGGAAACTGGAGTCCACTGAGGTCCAATGACTTGGCCAAAGTCGAGCTGCCGGTTAGAAGCTAGGTCTCCGAACACTGCATCTAGAACTCTCTCAGACACACCTGCTGCTTCCCCTGCAGGCCTCTTGAAAGCAGCTTCTGACATAAGCGTCAAGTTTTCTTCCTTTGGACAAGTTCTTTTTATTCGCTTTATGTTCCTGCATTAGGAATTTTGAGAGGACTAACACCTTAGTGTATGTACAATGGATTTTTCCTATTAGGTAACGCTGCCCTTTGCTTCACCCACCACACAGCTGGACTAAGTAATTCGAAAGGAATGTTGTCATGCCAAAGACTCGGGGAAAAGTAGGTTGGTTAAAAATCAATTTTTTAAAACAAATCCAGGTTTTTTAAGAGTCCCTTGGTCAAACATTAGGGTGTTCTTAGCACAGAAATACATAATAATTTTATGTGTTTGGATATATAGCAAAAAAGTAAAAAAGATTAGTCTTTCTGTAAATGTGACTGCTTTCAAAGCCCTAGAACGGGCACTTTCAAAAAGCTTAGAAACCAAACTCATAAAAACACACAAGACTGCTTTAACACATAGAAGTATTAGATCGCAGAAGAGAGAGTTATTTTGACTATTAAATAATAGCACCAAAGTTTTTCTCTTAATGATGAACTTAGTTGATTTGTTGGGGAAGTTCTATCAGACAACTCACAGAGATAAATTTGTTCTAGGTGTTCATTTTTTAAAAAAGCAAAAACAGATACTCATCAAGCAAGATTAAGGCCTAGTTTTGTTTTTCCGTGGCCTAGAACTTGGCTTGTTTGCTCCACATGAGATGAAACTCATGTGACTTTCTTCCCTGCAATCTAATCTGTCGGCATACAGAGGATTCACAGTGACCAGTGCTAAGAGATCTGTTACTCCCAACAGTCTGTTCTCTTTAAACAGAATCCACTTGAAATGAAACCGGGGTTTGTTTTTCACTCGTGGCAGATAAGCATTGACAACTGAATTATAGTACTAGATTTTCTCAGATGTTTCGGTAAAGTTACAATGTCGAGGGAACTGAAACTTAAGAAAGGAGAGAATAGTATTGCTGTCCGTATAAAGAACTGTGGAAATCATGCGGCTCCCTTCAATTGTCCACAAACAGGCAGTAATGTGTAACAATTACTAGAAATGCAATGTGACTCTAGGACCACATTGTCCACTAGATAGTATTCAAAGCTTCAGTATTTGAACGGCAGAGTCAGCTGAAGGCCGCGGCCAGGAAGCTGGAAGAAAGGGCTGAGAGAATGTTATAGCAGAATATAGGCAAAGCAAAAGCTCTAGAAACTGGGGAACATTGTGCTGGTTTCTGTGTTTGTTTTGCTTTGCTTCACAGATATTTTTACGTTCATTAGAAAAAAGAAGGTGACAATGAATTGAGGCACTACAATATGACCTTTTATTGTGCACATGCGTGCTAACTAGTATGGATTGTATAGTTCCATATGACGAAGTAGGTTTGGAACTACAACAGATGCCCCGTGGAGGCAATGCCCTTCTAGAAAATAGTACAACCTGCTCAATAGATCAAGACACAATTCTATTGAAAAGGTACTTAAGAAATTATTCTTACGTATTGTTATACTGAGGAGTTATAACTAGAGGCAGTTTCCTAAGAAAACTCCATGTTCAAATTGTCCTGTTCCTAAGGTATCCTAATGTTGTCGGTGGAAATGAGCCTCTTCCACAGACCAAGAGGAAAGCATTCCAAAGATCCACATGTGGGAGATCATAAGGCAAGATGGTTTGTTCGTGTGAAATCTGCCCCTGGGTTTCCAATTTTCCATCTCCCTCCATCTTGCCATAGGAAAAGTCTAACTGTGTCATCAGAAAGGCTGAAATGAAAGCCAGAGTCCAGAGTTTCTGATTTTTATTTAAGCTCAGTCCTTTTGGAGCCAGCATGGTCTGCCATGTGTCACGGTAGCTGCTACACACATGGCCATATACTTATGGGGTGGTGAGAATGTGTAGACACACGGCGTGAGTGCATTACTGTGTGGGTCAGAGAGAAAGAGAGCATCTTTGCTCCTCTGGGATTATATTAGATTGGATTTGGGAAGGACCAGGTGCGTGTTCAAAATTACCAATCAATTTCCCAAGTTTTCACAGGCTTTTGATTGGTCCACCCCTATTAGACAGGCAGGCCTCTTGGTCAAGCACCTCTCCTTGCATCCTCAACAATCTGATACTGGAAAAAGAAAAGGGAAGTGTTAATTCCCTTGGCAGAACAATGCTGTGATCCCCTGGGGTGTGAAGTTGTAGCTTCCTGGTGAGGCAAACAGGCTTATGCTCCCAAGGGTAATAAGTGCAAAGTCAAATTCCCTTTGCTTCCCCTTTTCCTATTAACAATTAGTTAACTACAGACAGCAGTGTTCCTCCCAGAAGACCTTGAACTTTATAATCTTACAAGGGTAAGTGGATGAAGGTCGCATCTTCTGCAGCTTCTTGCTGTCAAAGGGGCATAACCCTGCCTATACCTGGGCTCAGAGGGTCTTCCTCTCTGCTAAAGGAAGGAAGGAGGGAAAGGAAGGGGAGTCCTTATACAGAGAAGAGGGATTTTGCAAAGTTCAGGTTAGTCTGTTTCTGTCCTTGACAGGCAGCTTATAGGATGTCTAAAAGATGGCACTGCTGGACACACTGGCATCCTCGCTGTATTCTAGAGGTGACTAATTTGATAAGAAGGTTAAAAGACATAGCCCAGAATTGAGGGGAATTATAGTAACTGAAGGTCTGGTGAGAGGTAAGAAACAGATGACAGAGGGAGGGACTAACTCTGTAGTGTCCCAGCTTCGCTTGGAAAAATGGCTTCCCTGAAGGAAGGTGTGTTAACGCTTGTCCGAAGTCTTCTTGCTTACCTTACCTAACTCAAATTAGGCCAAGGAGAACATTCTAAGATTCTCTCCTCCATGCCCCACCCCCCACACAAAAAACTGTGTGTCTTTTCTCTCTGAACCATTTGGACAGAGAGAGGAAAACACTCTTAAGTGAAGGTGATAGACATCCCCATACCTCTCTAACTCAGCCACCTAGTTCTGACAACAAGTAAATCCAGCCAATCCACTGAGTCTCATTTCAGGAGATGGCAATGCAGATGGGCATCAAAACGAGGCCTGCACTGTATAAACAAGAAGCCAGGTAAATAAGGTCATAGGTATACATCCTATAAAACCAGAAGGAAGAACACAAAGGTTAGTGAATACAGTAAATCATAAACTACTAATAGGATAAAGTGGAAGCAATGGGAATTGGACATTGAGTTTAATAAAGTGGCGAGTATGAGCCTGTTTGCTTCACCAGGAAGCTACAGCTTCATAACCCAGGAGATCATAGCATTGCTCTGCCAAGGAGATTAATGCTCCTCCCTTCTCCCTTATGGTACCAGATTGTTGGTGGCAGGCATAGTGGAAGATGCTTGACCAAAGAGACCTATCAGTCTAACTATGGGGGTGGGGCTGTCAAAAGTCCACAAAAACTTGGGAAGTTGATTGGTCATTCTGAAAAAACACCAGGTCCACCCCAAACCCAAGCTAATATAATTCTAGGGGACCAGAGAAGCACCCCCCCTCTCTACCCCCTCCCCCCCGCCCCTCACTTGGTAACAAACTCACCCCATGCATTCATGTGCTTTTTTGCACTGAAGCACTTGACCATGAGGTTCCAGATACTACGGGAGCCCATGGTAGACTGCATGGCCTCCAAAAAGACTAAGTTTTAATATGGCACAGAATCTCTGGACATGGACTCTATTTCTTGTCCTACTCTTTACTGGGATTATGGACAGAGAGGGAACCAAGGGGCAGCCTTCCACACAAATAAGCCATTTTGCCACAATACAATCTCCTGTGCATGGGCCCTTGGAATGCTTTCCTCAGAATTCTGTGAAAGAGCCTCATTGGCATTACTAACGGCCTTCAGATGTCCGTAACATACGGTGGAACAAAAACAGTTTCTCCGGTGATTTGTCACCTTCAGTGTTTTGGTATGTATTCTACTCTTGAAAGGACCTGCACATTACACAGTGGGATGACAATTTTATGATGGCTCAAGTCATAGGCACTTCTGTGGAATCTTTGGAGATCAGGGAAATGGTGATGGCTAACATTGATATAGCACCTCTTATATGCCAGATTCTAATTTAGGTGCTTTACATATAATAATCCACCTAACCCCTCTTAATTACTCTGTTTTATAAGGAAGGAGTTAGGCACAGAGATGTTGGGGAACTCACTCAAAGTCTTGTAATCAGTAAACAGAAGAGCTGACTCTTCCTCCCGGAAAGTCTGAGTCTGGAGTCAGGGCCCATACCCCGTAGTCCACAGCCTTCCTGGGAAGTAAGGAAAGCAGGCCCAGTGTGTCTTAAGGAGCCTTACTCCCTCTATGCAACTGTAGTCCCACCTACTCGCACAGTTGGTCCTCCCATCTGGAGCTTTCTATACGAAATCTGCCCTTTTGTCTACTCGAAATTCCTTGCATTCTCTCATGGAAGAGTTCCCATTACCCAAGCTTTCATTCTCGAGAAAGCAACAGCATGAGAGAAACCTACTCCCTCCACAGAGTGGAACTCAGATAGAGGAGGGAAAAGGATTCTGATTGAATGAATTCACTCTGAGTGAGAAAGGTTATGAACAAGCTTATATTTGTATTAACAAAAGGAGCAATAACTTCTAAATTAAACTTTGATTTATAGAATTTTGGGCACATTATATAGTTTTAAAACATTTAGTTATATTGGATTAAACTACAGGCAATGACCATTTTTAGGACAGAAATTATCCACTATCAGCAATGTCATTTGGTTCCACCTAATAATACAGGAGGGAGGAGAAGCTTCTTGACAGCCCATGAAACTCACCTGCCCATTTGTTAGTAAGACTAATGGTTAAAATCAGCCCAATCCCAGGTAGGAGGAGCCTATGGTGCCATCCTTTAAATCCTCAGACTGCTCTCTGGCTGGTGTAGCTCAGTGGATTGAGCTTGGGCTGCAAACCAAAGGGTCGCCAGTTCGATTCCCAGTCAGGGCACATGCCTGGGTTGCAGGCCAGGTCTCCAGTGGGGGGCCATATGAGGGGCAACCACACGTCGATGTCTCTCGCCCTTTCTTTCTCCCTCTGTTCCACTCTCTCTAAATGAATAAATAAAAAAAAATCTTTAAATCCTCAGACTGCATTTTGGAAAGCTGCCATTTTGTTGGGGATACCTGCTTCGCTGACCAAGGGAGAGAGGAGTATGCTTTGGAGTTGCTAAGCCCCCAGCCGAAGGCCACTTTGAAGTGACGTTGTGAGTGCTGCTTCCAATGCTGAGCCCTTGTTCTGCTCAGGGACACTTCCTCAAAGGGCTGCTGGCAGCGAAAGCAGCTGCGTGCTCAGCTATCTCCCTTGATCTGCTTCCAGTCACCTCTGGATCAACCCGTAGTGCAGAGTATGCAGGGACATCTGTGGGCTTACTGAAAGGGAAAAAATATTTCAGGATGTGTAAAACTCACTGTGTTTTAATCTGGTAATATTTGGGTTTGCAAACATAAGCGACCATACATTTTCTGTGTGTATGTGTATGTATATGAGCATGTGTGCATATGTTTTCACAATACATGGTGTTCTTGAAATGATCCCCAAACCAAAAGGTAAACATCCATGTACCCAGATGTTGAAGACTCAGACTAAATTATTCTGTAATACGTAAAGCGATGATCCAGTTTTGTAAAGATAAAAAGGTGGTTTTGAAACCCTGTTGAATCACTGAAGAAAAATTGTACTTCACTAGATTTAAAGGTTAATTACATTTTGAACAACTGTATTCAAAATTTGAGTTAATTAAGTGTTATCTACTCATCACACCCCCAGAAGCTTCTGTTCCAGATCATTCCTGATTGATGGTAGTTTTTCACTAAATTCAGTAAGGCTGCTGCTGAGGCTGGAATACGTGGACCCTGAAGTCCTGTTCTGGCCCCAGAGACACTGCCCTCTCCTATCTGGTGGAATATGTTTAACTTTGGCTCCAGGCCGCATCGAATAAGGAACACATCAAATCCTAGGAATAAACATGCAGTCTTAGAATAAACTGATATCCACCCAGCTGAGCCTGTAAGAGAATTTCATAGGCACAGAGTCAAGAAAATAATCATGCATGTTGTGCATGTGTATACGTCTGCTCCAGCCCAGTCACTTGCTCTATTCATCAGTTTCTTTTCACATCTGCGAGAGGATTCCTCGTGAAAAACAGTTTGAGTGCTATTCAGCTATCACTGTTCTCGTCGTTTGGGGGTCCACAGGATTTAAAAAATTTGTTTTGTTAAATCAATAAATATGTCATTTCAAACATAATTTCTTAAGAGCTATTCAAAGTGGGGGAAGTGCTCGCGTTAGAAGAAAGTCCGGAAAACTCGATGACTCCGGCTCTTTTATTTTTTCCCCTGCCCTGCTTTCTCCACCAAAAGCAGCATGTGGTAAAGTGCTCGCACCGCAGACACTGGCCTTTTCTTCTGGTGGAAAAAGGCTGTGCTGTTTCACCGTGGCCTGCAGGCCAGGCGCCGCTGCGTGCCAGGGCTTCGGCCCTAATGGCTTCACCAAGCACACAGCACCAGCTGGGCGCAGAGCGGCTGAGCCTGCACACCAGTTGTTTGCTCTGTAACCTGGAGCAAAGGCTCTGCTCTCCAGAACCTTCCTCCATCCTTCCTCTTCCCTACTCTCTTTTCCTCGGGTTCCTTTTTATCAGAGACTTCGCACAGCATTTATCGGAGTTTTTCCAGGGTAGCTGGGAAGGTCGGTGGTCTTGAGTTCTTATTAGAGTGGACACAAATGGGATGTATGTCCAGAAGAGCCAGGTTATTAGATTGAAACCCACAGATTTGTATCGCGCAGATGGAATTTTTATTTATCTGCTATTGCTGCATTTTTACAGTTCATAGTGGCAGCCATGAAAATTAGTGAGAAAAGTGTTTGCAGCCATTCTGGGCTCTGAAATAAGTCTTGGCTTCATTACTTATGGACCTTGTAAATTTTTCTGTGCCACTGTGGCCCCATCTGCAAAGTGCAGGACTGAGATACATATAAAAAACCATGTGAGAGAACGCCCAGCTTGTACTTGGCACTCAACACGTCTTTGTTATCTGTGCTGTCATGAAAGCAATTGTATAGGATACTTGATAAAAGTGAAAATACCCTGTGGTCCTTTTAAAGTATTAATTGAATACATAAAATATTTATCCCACTTAAGTTCACTTTATTTTACTTACGGTAAACTATTAAATGAGCACATTTTTGGAACTACTTGGAAAAGTAAGTGATTTTAATTGAGATTAAATTTAGAGGCAAGCTATCAAAGAAACAATTTCATAGAATTTTTAAAAAGTCAAAATTTTTGTGGTTGTTTTTGGCCTCAACTTTAAGGTATTTATATCCACAATTTACAAATAAATTATTGAATTTGGAAATTAAAAAATTACCAGAAATCAAGAATGTATTGCATCATACTAGCTCCTTGGTGTTCCAAACGTGACCCCTGACTCGGCAGCATTAGCATTATCTGGGGGCTTGTTAGAAAGGCGGCCTTCCAGGTCCAGATCAGGACCCAGGTACCAGAATCTGCATCTCACAAGTGCCCTTGGTGATTCATAGGGACATCATGTAGCCAAGTCACAGCACTATACCTGTAGATGGACAGCATTGCTTCAATACACCAAATGCTGGGAAAATCTGTGTCTTGAGGAAGCTTATACTATTTGTGCTCTACCTATAGTAATTCTAAGAAATACTTCTCATATTTGTAAAAGAACATTTCTTATATCAAAAGGATAAAAGTGCCTACTTTTCTGTAACTTTTACTGAGTTAGGTTTACTGTCTTCTTATTTCTGAGCAAAACAGTCACAGTCCCACTTGGAAAAGTGAGAGTACAGGTTTTTAAAGGAAATCTCATCTCTAACAAGTCTTTTCTGGTTCATGTGAGGGATGGGCAAGCTGCTGCCTCGGGCCAAATCTGGCTAGGGGCCTACCATTGGGCAGAGAAAGACGGCTATGCCCAGCTGTTTACACACTGCTCTGGTGGCTCTCATATTACCATGGCAAAGCCGAGAAGTTGCGGCACAGACAGTATGGCCCACAAAGTCTAAAATGTTTATTAGGTGTCCCTTTACAGGACAAAGCTTCCCAAGTCCTGCTCTACACTAAGCATTCCCAGGTTTCCTACAACAAACGTCTGTCAAACCTCCTGTGTGTGTCAACTGATGTTTCAGAAATGGAAAGGAACCTTGTCTTCAAGAAGGTGATCCTCAACATAACCTTTCTTTTATGTTATTATTTATACATGTCCTTTAAAGATATGATGCCTAGATTTGAATTTCAAATGTGCTTTAACATGCATAGAGTAGCAAGGTGTCCTGTGCTCCATAAGAATGTTTGGGTCAGTGACAGGCTACATATACAACCGTGGTCCCACACAATCATCAGAGAGCTGAGCAATTTCTATTATTGCCCAGTGACTTGGTCGTCAACACAGGTGAAACCTCTCTGTTCAGGAAACAGCTGTCTGAAAGGACTTTCATACATAAGGAGGCCAAGTCAATACTGGAAAGGATTTTCCTCCAGGAATAATCAGTTTACCTAAAATCTGCAACAATTCTTCAGATGCCCTTGCAGACTCACCACCTACTCTCACGTTATGTAACGAACAACAATTCTTGAATTGTTTAAACCATTCAGAGCTAGGCGTAAATTTGGCGTCCTGGTTGGGTTCAGCTTTTTTTTTTCAACATGGTAAACTGCTTTTGCTAAACACATTGTATAGGTTTGTAGCCCAGGAGCGATGGGCTGCAGCACATAACCTGTATGCTATCACACTAGTTACACAGTGTTTGCTAGTGAACTGGTCATACTGCACTTACATTAAGCAAGGCGGAATAGTCTACCAAGAGGAATGAATAAATGGGTGGTCACTTCAGAATGTATCATACTTGACAATGTTTTTTCTTTATTTTGTTATTGAGATTTAGGATGGTGGTATATCACTATGTAGGTTAGAACAAAACATCCAGAGAAGAGAAAGAAATGGGTTTTTGCAGAGAACACACAATCACATACACTGGAGAGCCATCTGTGACCACAACTACAATCCAGCGACCACAAGCTTGCATACTCTGACTCCTAGATTACAGAGACCACTGTGGCCAGAGATGGAATTCAGTGACCAGTGACCAGAGCCGGGCCAGGGCCAGGCAGTGAACCAATGTGAGCTGCAGCACTGGGTTTGGACAGTAGCAGTCCACGTGTTGTCCTCCCTGTATTTGCTGGCCCCACTTGCCTGACCTCCCTGGTCCCATCCTGCCATTCCAGTCTGTTCACCACTGGACCTTCCAGCAATTCTTGAGCTCACCGGTACCTTTCTGACAATTCCTTTTCTGCCAAAATTATTTTGCTGTTTAGAACTAATAACTTGACAGATTCCCATTAATGCTGGCAAAAAGAAAACAAAATCCAGTGTAACTACTGTCATTTAATGTCATTATTGAAGTAGTACTCCATACCTCAAACAAAATTTTAAAAAAGCTTTATTTAAAACTCTGAGATGTAGGTGGTTGCCAAGGGCCAGCGGGCAGGGGTATGGGGAATTGTTTAATGGGGATGGAGCAGCAACTTTCAAACTTTTTCACCTCGTCGTGGCGCATATAAACTGATTACTAAAAAAATTCTGCGGCACAGCAAAAGATATTTTTTTTGCTGGTTTCACAAAAAAAATACTTTGATTTATTCATCACACTGGATGGCTATTATTGTGTTGGCTGTTGTCTTTTTTTTTTTTTAATTTGACAGTCTAAGGGAAAAGAGGTCAGTGTCCCTGACTAAATAGTCAGGTATCACCTGTTTTAAAAATTCCTGGGGCACACCAGTGTGCCTGCCGCTGCACGCTGGCTGAACACTGTCAGTACAGAATCTCAGTTTTCATGAGATGAGATCTGGAGACTGGTGGGTCGGAAATGTGAAAGGACTTAACAGTGCTAAACTATACACTTGAAATGGCTAAAAGAATAAATTTTGCATTACATGTCATTTGCCAAAATTAAAAAAATAAATTAAGAACAAAATATTTAAAAATTTAATTTATTGTTAGTTGCAGAATTTATTACCTTTTCTTGAACAAGGTCAACTAAAAATATAAGTAGCCAATTACATAGAACAAGAGGTGAAAACCATAACATTAAAAGTTATCTATTCTTTATGAAAATAATAACTGGGTGGATGACATAGTGGAAGAAAAATGTCTTGTGTATAATAATACCCAAGAGTTTAAATACCTATTGAGCATGGTGAACTTATAAAGTGAAACTCAAATAAAACAAAAGACAGACGGCATTCCTTATGGTGAAGATAACAATTTATAAATTATTCTGTGAATGCACTAAAATTGCAGATAAACTAAAAGATATATTTCCTTTGGAATTAAAAAATAACATTATTAAGAAAACTACCTCTGCAAATTAAATAAGAATTTTTTTTATAAAAGAAGAATGAGGTATGAGTAAGCAATACATCATATTACAAAGCTATGGTGATTACATGAGCTGGCCCCAGCATAATATGTACAGGCTGAGACTGAAAGAAAATAGACCGAACAGAAAGAAAAACATGCAAGAATTTATTTTGTGATAAAGATAGCATTTCAAATAAGGGGGAAGAGAACATATAATTAAGTAAAAGATGTTTGAACATATGACTCAACATTTCAGTAATTTCAAAATGAATCAAATACTTACCTGTAAAATGTGAAGCCGTAAAGTTGTTAGATGAACATAAGTACTAGATAAAAAAAGGAAAACAATAATATATTTGACTACCCCCAAAACAAGAATAAACTATGTTGGAATAACATTAATACCATAAACAAATGCCCAAATAGCTGACAACCTATAATCCAGAATCTGCAACAACAACAACAAAAAAATGGCAAATAAGCCATTTTTTTAAGTACAAAAAGTTTCTACAAATCAATTACGCAAAAAGGAAAACAGCCAGCACATATGAACAGGGAGTTTACAGATGTATGAATGCTAACAATGATACAAATGGCACAATTCTTATGTATTAAGTGATATCGTCTGATGTCACTCTCTATATTATTTTTGTTATAATAACTAATGTAACCCTTTTGTCTAGAGTTCAAATTCATCCTTTTGCAAAGTATACTTTACAAGATGAAGACCTCTAATTCACTCTAGAAAGGTACACAGTTTTCACTTCTGTGTTAGGTGGTTCATCGATGTGAGGTGCTGTCCGGAAACTGTTGTGAGGGTAGGAAAATGGGCATGTGGGCTCTGTTCTTAGAAATCTCAGAATCTTTACCACAATGACCATTACATTCTGCCTAATGCAACCATGTTTTCATACAAATTCCTCTGAGTTATTTTGTTTTAAATTGTATGAAAAAAATCACAAAGCAAACATAACTCTTGAAACATACCTCACAATGTGAGGGCAAAGGAATCTATATATTTAATAGTAAAATGATTGTTAGCTTAAGCATGAAAAGGTGTAGTGGTATAATTGATATTGAACTGTACCTGTGTGTACAACTTTTAGATATGTCTTGTTAAGAGAAGGGGATCCACCCTGGTCTTTTCTGGATCATTTTCATTTTTAACTGCTCAGTTCTGTGTGTCTGTGCCAATGAGGAGGCACTGGTGTAAAACTGATTGGTCGTTGTACCTGGACCATATAGCAGCCATTCTGATTGGTGGATGTACCTGCTTAAACGGCGTACTTATGCCTCTTCTGCCTCTGCTTCTGTCTGATCCTACAAGTATCACGTTTATGATGGACTGTGCTGGGTTCACCCCATCTTTGGACATAGTGAGTCTGATGGAGCACACTTCATCTTGGGTAGCTCTGATTGCACGGTCACTTGCAGTTCATGGCCATTTGGTCTCTATGGGTGGCAGTACCACAGCAAAAGCTACTTTTCAAATACTATATAGTTTTCTACTGCACATGACCTTTCAATAGGATGCTAGGTTTCTATTTGTATTTTCTTATAGAAACTGGACATAAATTCTACATTCTACAGGGTATCTTCCTCCACCAAGGGTGTCTTTAAAACAATTGAAACTGTCAGGTCGTACGACTTCCTGGCAGGGCAGTTTACCCCCAATCCACTGCAGAGCATTTTCCAGATCTGGTCCATTCAAAGCTGTCAGCCTTCCACTGTTATCCATAAAGGAATTAGTGCAGTATTTCCAAGTGTAGCATGTGTTGCCTTCAGAACTCAAAAGTGCCTAGCAAGCTTTGTGCTTCTTTCTTTGTGCTGGGAGGGGCAAGATGCAATAATTCGCTCTTTTCCTTGTAGGATATATCTTGGAATGCCCATGATCACTGGACCCCAATAAGTTTACTGACAGCACAGCTTGCAGGAGTTAATGTCTCTATCCTAAACGCAGCACCTGGATGACACACTGAAGCATCTACTATCTTACTACCTCCAATATTGCCTAATACATTCTTGTGTGTCTTACATCCTCTACTAGAATAAAGAAAGATTCCTTTCTGATTTACCAGGGCATTTACTAAAGTATTGAGCATATAATATCTTGCACATGATAGTGTTAATGAAAGTTACTGAATTAATATTGAACATCAAGCCCACACATATAGCCTTCAACCACTCAGTATATATAAAATGATGTACTGTGTACTAGATATATTGCCACAGCCAGATAGTATATTAAGTATATCCCAAAATACTGTATAAGTTGAGGTAAAGTTAATTTACTTTGTTTTAAGTGGATATACTTGTTTAACCACTAATGTATGGTGCTTTAAATTTTAGAATTGGTATAAATTTAGAGAAAAATTGTGAAATAGAATTCCACACACTGTTTCCTCTTTTACTAACACCTTGTATTAGTACGATACATTTGTCACGTTTAGTGAGCCAGTCATGATACATCAGTGGTAAGTATAGTTGATATTTGATTCAGCTTGATTTCTTTGCTTTTTACCTAAGTGATTTTGTTCCACTCTGGGATTTTACCCGGGATAGCAAATTATATTATTTAGTCACGTCTCTTTAGGTTGTGACAAGGCATCAAATTTTTCTTGTTTTGGATGACGTTAACAGTTTTGGAGCGCACCGATCAGGTATTTTGGAGAATGGCACATGAACGTGCTTTTAATGTGCTGACGTGTGAAAAACGGGCGGCCTGGCTGTCAGTTTATTGTTCGACCCCTTTTCATCAGCTTTCGCCTTCTCAGAGTGGGGTTTTCCTGTCTGATGTTGGCTGAGCCAACACTTCTGGAAGTGGTCGCAGCGAATAATAACACAAAAACAGACTGGCTGTTGCACCGCCTTGAGCAGCTGAGGAGAGCGTTTGGATTGCAGAGGAGCGAGGCACTTGAACATTGCGTTCTCTTGCACAGTTATCAGCACGCGTCTGCTGATTTTGTGAATTAGCGTCCCTTTCCTGGTGTCTGAATTTTAGAGCCAAAAAGTTATTCAAACTGTTATTTGAAAGATTACCCCCCTTTTGGTGACAGTTATAAAGTGGAAGCATTTCGTAATCCTTGCACAACTAACCTTGCTTGTAAGTCCTCTTCCACTTAAAATGCTGACTTATTACACTCACTTTACAAGAGCATTGCAATCTCTTCCTCCCACTTACCAAAACATTTTCTGACAGTGTGTATCAGCACATGACTCCCGGCCATGTTAACACGCAGTGTTTACAGTAATTAACTCCTTTGTATGCAGTTTTAAAAGACACTGGTTTCAGCCAAATAATGACATGTTTTTAGAGTGCTCACTACTTGTTATATGAAATTTCAGGTGAGTTCAATAGCGGAAATCTACTTCTCCCATGCCATTCTCTCCAAGGTATAAGACAATCACATTTACAAATAAGAAATGGATGCCAAGTGAGTGGCATGTTGTAAGATTTATTCACAGTATCCACAGCCTCTTGCATAATGGTGCCCTTCGTAAAAAATAAGTGGGAGAATGGGATAAATTTCATCTCTTCCACCCAGAGTTGAGTTGAGTGGCCTACCACCCTGGGATTTGTCCATCTAATCATGACAGAGAAGCTGAAGATAGTGGTCGTGATGCAAAGCACTGTACTTATTCTATGCGCAGTGGAGAGGACCCAACATTCCCATTGACATGATGCATCTATGAATGTGCTATGTATAAGTAATGACTTTTATTACCTTAGCTCTGTCCTCAGGAAATGTGGTCTCATAGCAACATCACCACTCATACAAGTTCAGATACATAAAATTCTTAAAGACATTTACGCACACACAATCTCAGCCCCTAATTCCTATCATTAACTGCTAACGCTTTTTTCTACATAAGCTCACGACTACTACTTTCTGGTCTCCATACGTTAGCCAAAGTCATCCTGTTGAACCACAGGTCAAATCACTTTTCTTTACCATTCAAACAACTTAGTGATTTCCCATGGCACTTAAAAAGAATTTCTCATTATGAGCCAAGAAGATCACTGGAGACCTGCCCCCATGCCCTCTCTGCCTTCATCTCTTCCACACTGGCCTCAGAGCTGTTTCTCCAACTGCGCCTGGAACCTCCCCGCTTCCCACGGTTATGCCGTCCGTTCTCTTACTGATATTTTACCTTTTCAACGAGGCCTCAATAAAGTTCCGGGACTATGGTGTGAACATCACATGTACTTCAGAAGTTTCCTGAGACCCTCTCCAATTTTCCTTTTAGCACTTATCCTTTGGCTTGCAAAACATACAGTGTTTATTTTCAGTCTGTCTCATAGAAATGCAAGCTCTGTGCAGATAGGGTTTCTTTCCTGTGTGCTTTTTGCTATATCCTCAAAACAAGGTATACAGACATGTTTAAATAGCACTAGTTGAATGAATGAATGAATGAATGAATGAATGAATGAGTAAATGAATGAAAGACAAGACGAGAACAAAAGATGAAACATGGGCTATGTTAAGAGTGTTTAGAGGATTTCTTCAGGTGTTGGGATAAAACACCTTAAACACTGCCTCAGGTTAGAAGCATTCTAGAAACACTGGCAGGAATAAAAGCTCAGTTGAATCATTTGTATACTTTTTGCTGTTAAAGGAATAATCAAGTGAAATGGTGGGTCTACAGCTTGAGGCTACATTAGCTAGAAAGGAGACTCCTGAAAAGAAATTTGATGCCTTAATTTCACCTTTTCATAATAAAAACTGGGATAATACACCCACTTTTTTAAAACTGCAATTCTAATCTGTTGAACTTGTTTTGAACTTTTAAATTAAAATACTCACACACGCACACACAAAACCAGCAAAAATCGCCCTACCTTAGAACCATGCCTATTCTTGGAGCTAAATACTCTTTTCACACATATGACAAAATCCCAAAGTAATTGAATTACTGGGGAGATTTTTAGTATTAAAATATTTTTTTTTCCAGATGCCAAAATGTAATTTTGACAAGAACTGATAATATAGCTTGAAAACTTATTTGCTAAGCAAAATCTTTTGAAAGTGGTAATTTGGATAGAAGCAAAGTAGAATGAAGTCACAACAGGAGTTAGGGAAAATGAGCCAAATAATATGAGATTTACTGGAATTTGGTGAGGGAGTAGCTGAGAAGCTTGTCTGATTCATTTCCAGTTTTTTTAAAAAAGCTTTTTGCATTGGCCTTTCATGGAGACTGAACTTCAAAGAGTTTATTAGCAACGGTCACCAGGAAGGTGTGGGAGAGACCCTTGTTCACACTGTAGTTTTCAAGAGCATGAACCCCTCACCATTTTATGACAATTAATTAAATTGTTGGGAGAGGAGCTTGGCCTCTGTGTGAATGTTTTGAATGTAAAACATTCTTTAGGGCAGCAGTTCTTAGTCCAAGATGCCAAGATGCGCACTTGGGGAGTTTTAAAAATAGCTGACAGCCGATTTTCTACCTCTGCACTCTGAGTTTGTATTTTCCAGAAGGAGGGCCCAGGTATTATAATTGTTCTATGTTCTTTTAAAACTCCAAAACTAAAAAGTAATTTTTATTTATTTATTTTTTCAGATTTTTGTGTTCTTCAGAGTTTAAAGAAGCACCAGGGATTGAAATCCATTACCTTTATGGGAGTCGCAATTTCATTTCTGAATGAAATATTTGAAACTCTTTGAAGGTTAAAGCCAACTGTGGTTAATATACCTGTATGTGCAAAGAGCAAAAAATAGGATAATAAGTTTGTTACATGTTAATATAAAATTCTAAAGATAATGTTTTCTTAAACATGCTAGTAATTTTAATATGTAAATACAGATTGTGTCTATCTGTTTATTGATTTTTTTCATGTACTCATTCCCTAAAACAGTAGATAACTTATTTAAGGAGAAGATAGTGATTTATTTTTGTAATAGTTTAAACATTTCCTCTTCTCTTCTATCATTATTCATTCTTACTTAGCAATGGAATTAGTTTATTTGCTAGAAACAGTACGTGAGTCATTTCCTAGAATTATTATAATTGTTTAGGACTAGAATTTAATAAGATACAAATTGCATGAATGGCACTGCAAAGCTACCATTAGTGATCAGCCAGCAAGCTTGTTTCCATCAGAAATGCAGGATGTAACTAAAGACATATGTGAAGATACGTGGTCATTCTTAGTGCTATCAATTACAATGACTTGAGTACTCAAGTCTCTGTGCTTTTGAATCATTCCTGGTAAAACAGTTTCATCCTTGTTATTAAATTTCTCATCATGAGCACATTACTCAGGGCAAATCTTTCTTTAGCCAATGGAAAAATCCTTTGAATAAGAGTCTTAACACCTTCGCATAACATAAGACTCTCTTTTGGAAACTCCTCATAGTTTAGATTTCTTTCATGTAGCTCCTGAATGCCAGCGCCTGGGCCACATGGTTAATTACACTTCTGAACATGATTTACTCCTCTCTTCTTTGGCACACATGCTGATTCCTCACCTTGTGGAACGCTTCAGGATTGTGCATCTAGTTTCTCTCTCTGCCTTGTCTTCAGACATATAATTGCTTTCTAAAATCCCCTGAGACTGTGAATTGAAGTGACTTTTCTCTCCTCTGCAAAGGAAAGGTTGATGTGTAGAGCAGAATGCCGTTACTGAGCAGGGATTTTGGCTACACCTCTGGGACTTGTGACCTGGTTTGACTGAGTGTGAGGGATTTTTCCCCCTAATCACTAATAGTCAGAGATGCCTTCATAACTCATGGACTGGTCTCATAACATCCTAGAAAACTGGCATAGTACTAACTTAAATGGGAATCTTCTAAAGACAAGGTTATGCATATACATTCCCTAGAGTGGGTAAACTCCTGAATTAAGTGTGATAATTTACTACAGTTTATGGGATACTATTTCCAGATCATATAACCTAAGCCTAGAGGCAATCAGGGATTCTAGAAGAGTCTTTTTTTCCTCCCTTAAACATACACTTACTGCTGTCTACAGAGTGAAAGCTATTCATTTATTCCCTTTTTTGGAAAAGTCGAGGGTGATGCACACACCGTCTGCTGACTCAGCATGACAGACTGCAGGGTGGAGAGCAGGAGAAATGGGACCAGGTGTGCTTTCCTTCTGAGAGCATGACTCAGAAATCGAACATCAACTATGTTTACACTCTACAGTCCAGACCTCCATCACCAGGAAAATCAAACTGCAGAGAAGACTGAAAAATTTAGGGCATAAAAAACATCTAAGGATCAGACAGACAGAATGAAGGATACAATGGACATGAGGGTAAACAATTGTCTCTATTTAAAAATCACTTATAGCCCTGGCTGGCGTAGCTCAGTGGATTGAGCTCGGGCTGCGAACCAGGCATTGCAGGTTCGATTCCCAGTCAGGGCACATTCTTAGGTTGCAGGCCATGTCCCCCAGCAACTGCACATTGATGTTTCTCTCTCTCTCTCTCCCTTCCCTCTCTAAAAATAAATAAATAATTTTTTTTTAAAAAAGCACTTACTATCTCAGTTATTTTAGTGTATTTATTTTTTAATATCTGTACACTTAGTAATTACCACAGTTGTGGATCTTGTTTAGAATACAAAAAAAATCATGAACTTTAGTACTTTTGAATTCTTGCAACCAATTATTATAATTTCCTAACTGATTACCAAGTTGATAAAGGGAAGAAAGCATTACTTTTGAGAAAACTGATATTTCATGTCCTAATAAAGGATACGTTTACTATCAAGCTTACCTTAGAGTGGATTAAATTAAAGTATGATTTTCAAATAAAATTGTAATTATAAAGTACAAGACGTATTAGATATAACAGTCATAAAACAACCATTCCAGGAAATTGTGCATGTTCACTTATAAATTTATGGATTCTTGATACACTTCTAAATGTTACTTAATAAGGGACTTTATTCTCTCTTTTCTGACATTTCCTTGTTTTTGAGTATTTGTTGATGTGTTCATTCATTTATTCAGTAAATACTTATTGAGCACGTGTCCCAGGCCTTGAGAATAGAGCTATAAAGAACACAGACAGAAACCCTTGTCTCCATGAAGCTTACAATCTATAAAAAAGTAAGATATATTCTAAGTGGAAGGTGGTGAGCATGAGGAAGAAACATAGAGCAGCAAAAGAAAGTTTAATAGGGAGAGAAAGGAAAGGATATACTTTTAAAATTTGTGCTTGGGAAACCCTCCCTGAGAAGGTAATGTTTGAGAAAAGGTCTGCAGTGTCCGTCGTGTGAGCAGCAAGGTCAGAATTATGTGTTGGGAACTGTCCTGCTGGGTTTTAGGAGCTGTAACTGCCCCCATGGTTAAGGCTGAGTGAGCGACCTTCAGACCATAAGCCACTAAGGAGACAAAGCTTATCTGCCTGGCAGGAGTGCCATTTCTGCTCCCCTTTTCATAACTGGCCCCCCTTGCTTGATCAGTTAGCCAATGACGGGTAAGATTGCCCAAGAGGGGAACGACCTAAGACAGGCATGATCATGTGGAGGTCCTAGGGAAGGACTTGGGGGCTATGGAGAAAGGGGATGATCAACCCCCACCCCTTGGCTTTGACATAGTCTGAGTCCTTATTCTGTCTGCAAGAAGTCTATCTCTTGGCTGCCTTACTTCCACTGCCTGACTTAATCCTGAAACAATGACAGAGGGCAGTACAGCCCTGTGCTGGAAAGGGCTGGTTCCCTGGATGATCAGGCCTGAGAAAGAATACATAAACTCCTGTGAAACCTGCTTTGCTAAGAATGCTCTTAATTAAATGATAAAGGTCCTGGCAGGAAATGAGTTTGCTTCCCAGAGTTTTGTAGCCCTTTAGCTACCAGACCCTGACTCAGAATAGGCCCTCAGAGTTCTTTGTATGTTATCTATTGTTTGATCCTTACTGCCTGACAACGATTAATGAACTTTACCTGTATTCCTGGGCAAATTAAAAACCAATAAAAACCCTGTGAAGGAAGGATCAGGTGCTCTCCTTTTGAGAGAGTGGCTGGGCTGCTCCGACGCTCCCTCCCCTTGAGAGAGTAGCTGTGCCATCCCTTTTCCTGCACACAGGACTCGGTAGTCTGTGTGAATGTCTCATGTCTCATCCATGACACCGAGGACACAGCGAGCCGGTGTCTGTGTCAATCCTGACGCTGACAAATGCCTGGAGAAGGTGCATCCACAGGGAAGGGCAGCTGTCTGGCTAGGCAGAGTGTGGAGCGTAGAGGCCTGGTCCCTATGAGACAGGGGGAATGAGAGAAGCGCTTTCTCTGAAGAAGGGAAAGCGTATGGCCTAATGTTTTTTCGGTCACTTGGTCGTGGTCTTCGGGCCAGCACGTTCTTGTCTCTGCACTGTCATGCACGTTTCATTCCTGTCTGTGAGGAAGTTGAGTTTTCCTGCATTAAAAAACAATCTACTGGAAAAACGCTTTTTAAAAGCAGAGTTATATTGTTTCAACCACCATTTGTTCTGCTGGCTTATTTTTCTTTCTTGTAAAATATTTCATATTAGTGGTTTGTTTCTACCAACATTATTTTGGTAAAGTTTATTTCCTCTTTAACTCTTTAAGTTTTGATTTCCACCCATATAGCACTTTGTGGAAATCACACTAATGAATGTCAGCAGTAATCCTGAAATCCTCTGATCCTGAATCTGCTTTCAACTCGGCAGACGCAGCTGACAAATGCATTTGTGCACTTTGGCTCTGCAAAATCACACTTTGCTTTCTCGACTCCTGCTCTTGGCTCAGTGTGGATTCGGTTCACGCATGATCTTATAATTCTGTTCCTTCCAAAGGTCTGGCTATTCCCACACCGATTTACTTCCTACCCTTGAAGAAATGTGTGGCGAAACTCGCCACGTCTGCTTTCAAGACTTTAACCGCACACTCCACCTCCTAACTCACTGAAGCTGCAGCTTCAAATTTCTACTGGCCTGTGGAATGCTCTACTTCAATATTAATTGTCCCTTCGTTTATTCATCATCAAATCTCTTTATTACCTTGAGGTCATTAAATCTAACCCGCATACATTATATTTCTCCTCCAAGCCTCCTATCATTCCAAATCGTACTATTTCTGATGAAGTCACCACTATTTTTCCAATATCCGTATTTAAAAGCCTTGGTATCATTTTTGCCGCCTTATCTTCTCTCTCTACCCTCCCATAATATCATATATTTCAGATGTGAAGGCCCCACACACCCTCTTTATTCCATAATGAATCTGGGAAATATTGATGGACTAATAATAAATTACATATTTGGAATTACTATGTATTTCCTTTATTTTTATTTCTGTGCCGCAGTCTAATAACGGCCTCCTTTTCACAGAGAAGCCACAGTAACTTTTAGCTGCAATTCCGAGGTTCAGTCCTGAGGTTCTATTCTGATCCAACATTCCTTTGTTTCGAGGCCCAGTTCACTAGATGCTGGGGTCAGTCCAAAATTCTTGGATCTTTGTAGCCTCTCATTATACATAAAATCATGGCATTTGGGGGGGTGTGTGGCAAACAGCAGGGGTTGTTGCCAAGTGCATATTCCCAAGCAATTTCTTAAATGACACAGATTGATTTCTGGATTCAGGAGGTGGAAGTTGCCAAGTCAACCTATGAGACACTCCAAGTTCAATACCTGACCCAGCTAATTCACAACAGTGTTACTATTTTTAATGTAACAATGCTGGGGTGAGCAGCTTTTTAACGGCTTACCGTTTTTGCAAGGCAGCAATAATAAGAGTGGAGCAGGTTCCAGGTTCCGGGATGTGTTTTCACGTCTGAAGGCAGACTTCAGTAAGGATCTCTTCTCTCTGTGGCTGCAGCTGCGCCTCCGCATGGACAGTGGTACGGGTCCCATCTGAGTCGTGATAGTGGAATTTCCAAAGAGAAAGCTTTGCTTTGTATTATTGGGTTTGATACTTATCAAGCTGTTTGCATGTCATTTTATCAATTTCATTTTGTGTGTGTTTATCAAAGCATTACTAACTTCACAATTTACCTTTGTTATCTTTTTTTCAAAGCTTTCAAAAATATTCTATCTGTTAAGAGTTAATCTTTTCCATAGAAGAATATAGGATAAGTCAGTTTGGTCTAATTTTCCCCATGGGAAATGATGTGATCACAGCTTGTAACAGTCAAAAGAAAGCAAAAGCTATCATAGGTAACATGACCTAGCTCCTGATTTAATTTTAGCTGAATAAAACTATAAATAAAATTTGAGTTTCAATCTAAATTAGGAAAGGAAATGAATCAGACAACTAAGACAAACTTGGGTCTGAGAAAATTCAGGAAGTGAGAAACAAATCTATTTCAATTCTTATTGTTTTTTGAAACAATATGTTCCTTCCCACTTTGGACTTGTATCAGTCTTTAAAAAAAAAAAACCCAACAACCCCACACAATAGCTTTTTATATTGAAGAGTTTAAGACAAAGGCATGGTCCATTTGAAGATGTTTCATGAACGTATGTTCAATTCTTCACCTGAAATGAGTTCTTGAGTTAGGCATGATGGGCAGAGAGCTGACCCCACTAAACCACAAGAGGCAAGAACTCAACCCCAACTTTGTCAAGGACATGTCATGTGTTTTCCTGTGCAGAATCCCCCCTAGATTTGCTTCCCCATGTCAGAAACCAGTCACTTGTGTTTGAAAAGTGCTTGAGGGCATAAAACCCTAATTACCAGAGCTATTATTTCCTAATTCACAAGCTTTTATTTTCTTTCTAATTTTTGTATCAATAGAGCAATCATGATCACAAAATGTGTAGTTTATTTTTAATTTTTTATTAAACTAGAGGATAATTATTTGTCCCAAACCACACCACCCCCCAAAACACAGTGATGCCATCTCTTTACAGTCATTTTCTTGAATTTAGTGTGACTTGGTTCTTCTCTACAGTAGCAATTTGTGTCTTAAAATAACAGTGGAGCCAGAGAGATCCTTTCATAGGAGCAAACTCAAAAATAATTTCGTATCTTTACTAGCTGGCCTTCCTTTTGAACCTTGTGTTGTCCTAAGTGGTTCCTGCAGGGTGTTATAAAAATAACTCCGGTCCTAATGAGAAAACAAGTCTCTGAAGCATTATTCGGAGACTGTCATCCCCCCTGAGCAGTATTTATATGTGACAGAGTTCCATTGTCTTTTGTCATTATTCACGATCTCAAACTGTCTGTTCTAATTTCCAAGAAATGCTAAGCAAAAGGAGGATTGCAAATTCAGGAAGAAGTTTTCCCCTTTTGAATGCACATGGAATTGTAGCTGGAAACATGGCTGATTAGATAAACATCACTTGTTTACTCGTGAATATCTGTAAATTCTGCTGAGCAGCCCTAGTGACAAAAATGAAAAGGTACATTTGGGCAAAGGTTAATCATAAGAAATTCCCCTGATACAATGAAAAATGTTAGAAAATGTTGTTTTCTTGTTGGTTTCAGGAACTAACTTGATGCTTTCAATGTCAGCTCTGCAAAGGACATGCATACACATCTTGCAAAATAAATACTGTATCATAATTACTTATGCACACACTTAAATGAATGCCTGAATAAAGAAAAATAAGGTTGCATTGTATATGGGAAATGAGATTATATTTTATATTTTTTGCTATAGCAAACAAAGAACATTTTAGAATATCTGTAACAGTATTACTACTTATGATGTCCAATGCTGCAGAATAGGGTATTTGTACAACTTCAGGAGATATTATCAGACTGTTAAAGACACTGGGGAAGAGCTGATCAACATCTTGCTTTTTGAAGAACATTAATGGGAAAAACAGTAGTTTTGAAGAAATTTTAATGAGTCAAAACATACTTCAGGGATTTGTTCTTTGATTCTACATCTAAAGAGTTGATCTATTGGTACTTCTGTTGTTGTGAGTTGACTTGTACGCAGGAATTAATTTTAGTTACATGCATTTCTTTGGGGAAAGGGTAAGGAAAGCTTATATTGTTTAGTAATTTTACACAGAGCTATGTGGTGTTGTATTCTTACCTGTCCTCATCTCTAACTGTCAAACCATTAGACGGCCTTCAACGTTTAGTGCATTGGAAAGAAAGGCAGTAAACGCATCACCCTTCGTGTGTAAGCCTGCACTCATCAGGAGATGTACATTCTCCAGTCTCGAAGAGGGCAAGATTTATTTTAAACCATCTTCAAAGATGGGAACAGTCTAGTACTTGGCCTTAGAGCTCGGTCGTTTCAGTGAAGCTTTCACTCAGCTCCGGCACTGTCTTAAACATTTCTGAGCACCACATCACAGAAAGGGAAAAGAAGTCACTGCTTTACATAATGTTGACTTATCATTATTTCCTTAATTTTTTTATCTTAATATAAAAAAATCTTAGGAAATGTTATATGTATTCATTGGACATTTAGCTGTTCTGTGAATGAAACGGAAAGTTCTCAGGCTTCTTAAAACATACCTGGTCAGTCTTCACATTCTTGAGAACCCTCTGCCATTTTATACGATAGTCTTGAGCTGTATTCTCCTTTTATGTCTGATCCCCGAAGGAGAATTTTTCTCTGTTGTTTTCCATCACCCTCTGCCCCACATTTCCACAACAATGCACTATACTTACCTCATTATGGGTTTGTTTTGCCCACTATGGTGTGGGTCTTTTAAACATCTTTTTTCTTTCTTTTTTAAAAAATTTATGTATTGATCTTAGAGAGAGAGAAAGAGAGATATATATATTTGTTATTCCACTTATTTATGCATTCATTGATTGATTCTTTTATGTACCTGCAACTTTGCATATTGGGACAATGCTCTAACTGTAACAGGGTGCAGCCAAGAGGGGAGCCCCAAATAGGGATTTGGAATAGGATCCAGAAGAGCTTGGAGATAATTGGCTCCACACCACAGGGCACACCTGCCCAGAATGCTGGCAGCTGTGGACAATTGTGGGAGGAGTCAGAAATGGGGCTGCAGAAGAAGATTGGCACTGAGATTTAAACCCAGCGAGGCAGCCATTTGGGGTCTTTTTTCTGGGACTACATGTCTCTCCTCTGGGACCACAGGTCTCTCCCGGGACCACGTCTCTTTTGGGACCACATCACTCTTTTAGGACCACATGTTTCTTTTTGGGACCACGTCTCTCTCTTTGGGACCACATGTCTGTTTAGGACCACGTGGCTTTGGTGTCTTGGTTGGGACCATTCCGCTTGGGTGAGAGTCAGGACCACGAGGCTTTGGAAGTGCTCCCTTTTGCCACGTGGAGGGTGTTGGGAGGATTGTGTGCATTTGTGGGGAACTTTAGTTTGTGTTATTTCCAATGAATAATAAATTTCTTTCCTTTTCACTGAATCTCGGGCATTGAGAGATGTCTTTCCTTTGTCGGGCAGACATAACAAACCTGGGGGGTTCCTTTCAGGGAATAGTATATTGCCCTTTGAGGCCCCCCCTTGTTGCTCTGTAACATAACCAACTGAGCTACCTAGCTAGGACTATCCTGTGGGCTTTTCTAGAGGTATAAATATGCTTATTTTTTCTTTGCATCTCCAGACAGAAAATGTCTAGAGTATAAAAAGCCTATTATAATGGTTTGTGGATGAACCTGTGAATGCAAGAATTATGGATATGATTCTCTCACCTCTAACAAAACACTGGTCATCTACCTGAGAGGGGTTTTACATTTTCTATTATGTATTATGGCATTAATATATGAGAAAAAGGTTCTTGGTCATGATATTAACAGCAATGTTTTATTAGGAGTATTGTTTGTAATCAATTGAAGTTACTATTTTTTAAAAAATACTGTATGAACAATGCAGACACAGACACACCCATAAGCAATTTCAATAGTTGCAGGGTGGATGACAGAAGCCAGGCAGAGACATCTTGTGTATTCAAACGTGTAAAAGTTGGAATTGTTAACTTTCCGATCAGGAATTGTTGAAACAGTGGTGCAAATGGAAAGCGCTTTGTACTCCTAATGGTGCAAAAGCATTGCTACCTTGCGAGATGGTTGGTACAGTGATGGTCTTGGAGTTTACTGAAGACACTGTCCTCCTGTCCTCGTATCTACCATTGACTTTGTGCCTAATGATTCATCAGCACATGTCAACTCCAAAGTTGACAATCAAATTGGGTGAAACTAATGTGAGGCAGGCGGTCATGTGCGTCACTGCTGCCATCCTGCCGTCCTATGTCCCTGTGTCATTTACTTCCTTCACTGTCCCGGATTGGAACATGTGGTGGAAGTTCACAGCTACCGATCCCTGCTGCGACAATTCGCCTTTTTCTCCCACCACTTATAATTCCTTCCTCAACGACAGTTGTACCCTGAACTACCCTCTTATTGGTATTTTGCACACCCAGATCGTAATTCCGAAATCGGCTCACAACAAAGTGACCGTCTCCGCACTGAGAGATTCTGGCGAGTGAGAGCACTGGAATCGGGAAAGAACCCCTTCCACCTTCAGTGTCTCTCCTGCTCCCTCCGATGACAATTTTCCACATTCTGGCAGCTGTTTAAAGGCCCCGGACTTTTTTTTTTTTTTTTCAGAGCAACAGCAAATGTGAACGTGGAGCAGGAAGGCGATAATTTGATAGCTGGTGTGAGCGCCATGTTGCCAGGAACAGGTGTTTATTGCAGGATCTTTTTTATATTGCCATTTGCTTACTTGTTTTCTGGATGAGAATTTATAATAGTACAGAGATATACGGCATTAGTTATGTCTTAAACATTTGAAAAACTGGTAAGTAAGGCTGGAAGCTGGGAAGCATGCTCTTCAGTGGCATGAAGGGATGAAAACCGGCCAGACTGTATAAGGGCAGTGGTTCTAGTAATGACATTGATCGTTGTCATCTCAGTTAACATGATCCCCAGGCACAAATAGACTCCGGCCATGGTAGGTGAAGATCCAGCTCCATTTCCCTCTGGTTCTCATGGCTCTTTCCTCCTCCACGTGTGGTCTTTACCGTCAGGATATTAGTGTGGCTGCCACTGTCCCAAACCTCGTGTTACAGACATGAAATACTCGGAGGAAGAAAAGGAAATGGCCTTTCTCGCAGGTGAGAAGACCTTACCTAACGGGATCCGGCTTGCATATATTCATGTTGATTGCCCAGATGTCTACTTTGTTGAACTAGCGAAAGAGACCTGGCCACATGATGGGCGTAGCCAACCAGGGTCTGTCTCCACGTCTCCTCCACACTTCAGAGCAGCCCCGTACGTGCAAATGCATGGCAGGGAAGCCAGAAAATGTACGCCCAACTGTTCCTGAGGAAAGGCAGCTACCTTCCCTCAATTATCATAATTTCATGCTACCCCAAACTGAAAACATTATTAGTGCACAGAGTGAAGGTTGTTCTGACCAGCATCCATTCTCCTCTTCTGCATGAAAATAACCGGCCACCACGCTGCAGGGCTAAAAATTCCCCCACCTAAAAATTCCCACACAAGCTGGGCCTGGTGGCTGTGTGACTGAATTCTGGCCACTTGTGATAAAAGCAGAGGTGGTATGAGTAACTTTTGAGAAGTTGTCCTAAAGAGAGTGGCCTGCCTATCTCCTATTCTTTCCTCCGCTCTAATAGAGAAGGGTGACGTGATGGATGGAGTTGGAACGACCATCCCACACCATGAGGTGGAAACTGATTAAGATCCCAAAGCAAACAATAGATATTTCTCACTTCTTTATTAATGTGCAGCCTCTATAATGTCTAGGCTGTGAGCAGTCTGCATTTCTGTGGGAAAAAAGAAATAAAATTCTACATCATTTAGACCACATTATTTGGAGTTTGTTGTCTTTGACTTCTGAATCTAATCCTAGTTAGTGTGTATGAATATATTCATAAGAAGCCAAGAAGTCAGCTCTACTTAGAGAAAACAAATCTTTAGTATCTCTTTGGAACTTACAGCTGAAGATTTTATTCACCACACACACACTAAATTTTGGTCACCTTAATTTATTGGTGAAGTAAAAACAACAATTCTTATGGGAGAGTGGTATTATCTTAAGTAATACTCATCCCAGGAATCTGTGATGCAATGTTAAATATTTCAAATTATTATTCTATAAGGTCATATTTGAAAGTTGGGAAAAATACTGGTTGCTTCTTACAAATGAAAATGTTCTAATCTCAATGCAGTTAAGTAGTGCATTGCACAATCTTTTTCTTGATAATTTCATTCTTAGTGGACCTTTTCTTGAACAGGCACAGTGTTGTTTTTGGTCCTGGTTGCCACACAGCTTACTTATGAATTAGACTAAGCCATATAGGCATCTGCTTTTAAATTAACTTTAGTAAGTTCTTTAAGTAGCTATTGATTTTCATCTCTAAGCAATAATATGGATTTAGTAAGTTTGGATTCCTTTGAAAATTTCAAGATTGACATAAAAGCAGGTTTCAATTATTCCTATATCATCCTTATATAATAGAATTCTGGTTATGTGATAATGTACTTTAATATTTTAGTGGGGAACAATTGCTCAGTACTTAGTATTATAAGCCTGGATTTAATAACATGGAAATTATTTCTTCTTTTTAAAATATTTAATAAAATTCTCTGGTTTAAATAGTATGTCTTGTCACTATTAGAGTTTTCAAGAAATAAGAAACATATGTCACAATTTTGAAATGTCAGTCCAGTTGTATAAATGTTATCAAATAATCACAAATCACCTGAAGAAATAAATAGGAGTACAGCTAGGCTAGCCAGACTCATCCAGTAGAAGTACCTTGTACTTTCTGTGTTTTATCAGGCAACCTTGAGTACAGACCTCTTAATCAATTTAACCATTCTGATTAGTCACTGTGACCTGGCAAGTTTCTTCATATTTTTAGATTAAAATGCTTTAGATTCACTTACAAAAAGGAAGTGAGTTATCATTTATTAAATAATACACACCAGCTATTGTTGTATGTGGAGTTTTCAGAACATGAAGTTTCTGTCCTGATCGTAACCCTATGTGATAGTCCCTTGCATCTCCGTTTGTATACCTAAGAAAACCTACTCTCACATTTACAGCAATTACCAAAGTCTGCAGAGAGAGAGAGCAGTAAACTTGAACTCCACAATTGTTTTATCTCTGAACAAAGAATCAGTCATTGGCTCTGGGGTTCCACTTGCTGTTTGTCACTTTTCTATGTGCCTTGGGACACTAGCATTTGTAAAAGTCAATCAGGGGCTTCCTTTTCCTTTGGCACCTGATTGGATCAGCTAGTGGGAGTTATGAGCAGGTGAGTAGGGAGACTGGTCTCAAGTCATAATAATTTGCCATGAAAAACCATGTGTAGGACAGGAAAAGCAGGAATAATGTTAATAGACTGTGTAGGAAAGGAAGGCATACGGGTATATTTATCCTTGGGTTCACACCGATGAGGGTTAGGTGTTGGTATATCGAAACTTCTCTTGAAGTTACTACACTTAACAAAGTGGTAAATAATCGTATATCCATATCATTTATCATGGAATAGTGTGATTAAAAAAACAAATGGTCTCATGGAGACTTTTTATAGACGATGTAGGGTAGACTTTCATAAATACTAGTAAATGTGATTGCAAGTTAAATGTTTTGAAGAAAAGCTGTGGATGGAATGAGCAACTAAAACAGGGATTGGATTTGGAAGGGGCTGTCAAAGGTAGCTATTCCCCAGGGAGTCTCATTTATCCTGAGGTCACTATGAGTATTCTCCGTTAACTACAAGTGGGAGGGGCAATATTCGAGAGAGTCAAATACAACAGAGATGAGGGGAAAAACTGTGGTGGGTGCAGAAATTAACGGTATAAACAGAAAAGAGATCATATAGATATATTTTGGTGGGTGAGTGTAGGGACAATAGTTCAATTTTATAAAACAAAATTGAGACACACAAACCTAGAGTTTCAAAAGAGAGGGAGTATCTATATACAGATTACAAAGAATAATTGTATTAAGCAACAGATCCCCAAACCAGCCTGTACATTCTAAATTTTATTGTAAAATCTTTGACAAAACAGTTGTAAAGCTTTTTGAGAAGCTTAATGTTTATTTCTCTAACATTCCCAGAATAAAGCCTTAAGCAGAACCCTACTGAGGCTGAAATGTTTGGTCTTTTCACCAATACCTTTCAGCAGTACAAACAATGTTGCTCAATCTCCGTTCCAGCATTCAGGATAAGTGGTAACAGCCAACAGATCAGATACGTTGGTCTGTTTGATCCTGCCATCCTTTGCAGAGCCAAACCTGCACAACGCTCTCTAAGGATTTATTCTGGGTTCAGAAGTGTTTGGCATCTCTCTACACGGTAGCAAACTCCTAAGTTTGCAGAAATGCACAATCCCTAGGGTGGCCCCATCTGCATGTTCGAACTGGAGTTAATATCCCCAGAATACTTTGAAGCCCTGACTTTAGTAATGTAAACAAATAGGGGAAGATATCAGTAGTTATAACCAATAAAATATAACTTAATTTAAAAATCACAAGAGAAAGTTAATCTCTTTTAAGTTAATATGCAATGAAAATAAACATATGAAGATAACTGAGCCAAAATCATCCAGATTGATGTCTCTGTTATTATCAAATACAGTACACATATACAGGCACATGCACATTACACAGGCATGCTCATTGCACATGTGTACACAGACACACAAACAGCGTTCTTACATGAGACTTGAAAGAGTCCTGGGTGGAGCCCCATCAAGGAGAGGAGAATTGGGTAGAGCAGAGGATGGAAGAATTAAGACTTAGATTGGCTCATGAACTGAGACAGGACCTAAGGAACCAGAGCTAATGGAGGTTATTAGTTTGAAGTTGAATACAAGTCAGTGCTTGGGGTAGCTGACTTTACAGGCAAGAAAGATCCGATTTAGAGAAAGGCCGTTCAGACAGGCAGTGACCTCTATAAGTAAAGTTGGGGTTTCACGTCTGCAACAAATCAGAGATGATTATCATAAGGTAACCACCTAAGATGAGTCTAGGATTAGGACTTTGGTAGTAGGAGGGAATCAGAAGAAGGAGGAGTCTGAAACCAAGCTCACAGCATACGACAAAAGACCGGTACACAACAGTGGGGTGTGAGCTGTGGATCTCATCTCTGGAAACAGGCATTGGTACGAGTATTAGACTACAGCAAAGGTCGACGCAACAGCATCAGCAATGATGAAGTGCGAATTTGAGGTCTTCATTTTATTCCTGAACGGCCGTAGCATTCCTCATTAGGGTAGAGGAGAACCAAGACTATAAATGAGAGTCCAGTGAGTTAGCCATGAATGAAGAAGTCTGTGGAGACTGGTATCATTCTCAATCTAACTGGTAGCTTATGTTAGACCAGAAAGTAAAATATATAAAAGCATGATCACTTTACTTACTAACCAGTTTTTATAAATAGATAGTTATACAGTAATGAATATGCATGTACATATACAGGTATACTCTTTTATATCTTAATCTATTTGATTACATGTAAAGCGTTTATCATAGTCTTTCAAATATTCACTATTATTATTATGTAACTGATATTAAAAATGTCTCTAACAGTAATTTTTAATGGTTATGAGTAATGTCCTCCTTGGCTCCACCCTTGATGCCAAGATTCCACTTAAACTGGCACATGATTAGCAGTTAGCGTCTCAGCCAGCATTACTGGGCGGTGCGAGTTTTTAAATAGTACGTGAATGTGAACACTGAGTGGACGAAAAAAAACCCAAACCCCAAAACAACAAAAATTATGATTCTTGCCTAGACTTAAGTTCTAAATAGTGTAAATTGTGTTTTTAGATAATAATCAAATTGTAAGAAAAATTAATCGCTTGCATACATTTCCAGTTTCATTGTTGTAGTGGAGAATATGTGTTTATGAAGCCCCTCCTAGACGGCCTGTCAGCTGGGTGGGCGATGTGACTTAGCAGTGACCAGTGAGCACCCAGGGAATGGGTAGGAGTGAAGTGTGATGCTTACAAGCCCGTGCGTATTTCCAAGGGACCCCTCACTTGCATTGACATCCACCAGTTGTGTGGTGTGAATATAAGGATATAGAGCAAAGGGTGAAAGAAGCATAAAACTCTAAATTTCTACTTGGAGGGGAGACTCCCAGAAGAGTTTTCTGACCTGAAGGATTAGCTCTGCTCTGGACTATTGGGTGAGTGAGACATAATCTTTCACCTTGTTAAGCTATCGAAACACTGCGGTTGCTCTGCCTAGTTCTGCTTCTAAAAGTCTTATATTTTATGTTCATCTACACTTAAGTAGGCATAGAGTTTTAAATGTTGTTTTAAAATGTCCAATAACATTGGGGGATGTAAAAGATCTTACAGTACTTTAGTGGTCTATATTTAGGTGCCTTAACACTGAGGTTTTTTCTTTTTCTTTTTTTGTGTAAATAACACCAGGAAAATATTACCTGAGCAATTGAACCTAAAATCTTTATTACATCTAAATTCTCAGTGAATATACCGTCTATAAATTATTTTAATGAGAATGATTCATCACTTTGTATTTGATGTGGCTTTTGAGTCAACAGTTATACCAAATAAACTGGCTATAAATTCTGAGTGAGCAAGTATGAAATATTTTAAAGTTACAATTTCTAAAAAAATTATAGTATGCAAAAATTTGTTATTTAATACAAGTGTCAAAAGAAAAGTGATAGACTGAAGAAAACTTTGCAACACATGAAAGACAAATGAAAAATATTACCAGTAGAGACTTTCTATAAATTAAGAGACACAAATAATGAATAGAAAAATAGGGCAAAGGATGTTTACCCCTACCCAGCAAAAGAAAGGAAAATGCTTCAAATGGATGGAGACATAAAATTTCAGAAGTAGTCTAAAAGTTAAGTGGATTTTGTGACATCATTTTTTTCCATCTCTATCTTAAAAAAATGTTTTTTTCAGAACCAGAATGCTACCTTTTAAATACAATGATAGTAGTATTTAATGATTTATGGTGATAAAGCTTTATTGGCAAAACATGGAAATATACCTAATGCTCATCAGTATGGTAGGGATTGAGGAAATTATATGGCATCTTGATTTTGTAGTTTAAATAACCACAACAACAAACTGTCAATATATAATGTGGAGGCATGGTCATAATTTATATTAATGAGCAAACAAAAACAAACACACAGAGAAAAAGTGCATAATATAATCCTATCTTTGTAAAACCTAACATGAAACAAACATTGAAAAACTTCCAAGTGCATATATATACATGCATATTCATTCAACCCATGGCCCTTCAAAATCTTGTATGTTCCGAGTAGTATTGGAATATATGAGGGAAAGAAAAACGAACAAGACTGAATGTGAAAACCTTACATTCTAATAGGGAGAGACAGACATTAACAATAAAAATAGTGAGAGTAGAGTGCAGGGTGTATCAGAAGGTGATGTGTACCATGCTTTAAGGAAACAGAGCCACACAAAGGGGGTGTGGAGCTGGAGGAAGGGTAAGTTGTTATTTTGAAGTCAGTGCTGAGGATTCATTTCAGATCACAGTCCCTTACAGGGACAGAGGCCTAGCAGATTTTGAGACATGAGAACTAGGCAGTACAAAGCCTGATCCATAAAGATACAAAAGCTGCAATCAGCATGGTCCACTTCAGATTAAGATCGTGAATCTTCTTTATTAATGGTGACGTGAATGTATCTGCCAAACTGCTTGAAAGCCCATAAGATAACTGAAGACTGTCTGAGTAACAGCAAATAAAAATTTTAGTAACAATAACAAGAATCTGGAAATTATCCTTTTGGAAATATGGATATGAGAGAAAATGAGAACTACTAAAATATCACAGAATTTTAAAAGTGCTATAAAACAGTAAGAGGAATGGTGCAATTTCATCCCAAAGATTTTTTTTATAGAAAATATAGTATAACTTTAGAAAATAGGTGTTATCTCTTTTTATTAAAAAAAAGAATACATTAACACTGCTGGATGTAAATGGACAAATTAAAAAGTCAGAGGAACAAAATGGAAGTAATATTATAGCAAAGTAAATGGGATAAATTGTCAGAAGTTTTAAGTGGAGGAAAATCCAATTTAAAGTTATTTAACTGTAAAAAATATATTGTCTCACTTAACTTGAAAGTTCAGTCGGGTCGGGCTTCAGGCAGAAGCTCTAGTGTGTTTTCCCAGGTTCTCAGTATTTCTCTCCTTGTCGGGTTGATTTTGGTCTGGGCTTAGCTTCTCCCAAGGCAGGAAAAGAGCTGCAGCTGTTGTATAATTAACCCCTATAAACCCCCAACACTGTCCAAAAGGGGGAGTTTCCTTTTCACAGCTTGGCTTGAGTCTGGTGGAAGCAACCAGAATGACTCTCCAACCTTGAAGAAGTTAACCCAAGGGGCGTAACTTTGTATGGCTTATCTTGGATCACTCAGGTTCCATCCCTGGAGCTGAGGGGAACCTCACGACTCTTACCCGGTGAGGCACTGGTAGAATGGATGCTGGAGAGTCAACCAACCATGACCCATAAAATCACCATCAGAAGCAGGAACTAGCAAAAGCAACACTGTGGAAAGCACAAATCAAAAAGAAGGAAACTCCTCTAGAGAGCAGAAGAAATTCATTGGAGACGAGTGAGACATTGGCACATAGGGAAATAGATCACAAAGAGACAATCTGCAAATAAGAAAACAGAATACCCAAGACAGAGATGATGATCACAGCATAATGCAAGGGCACTTTCCACACTCAGGGAACTGAGGTTGGTAACCGTGCCTAACCTGAGACAGAGATGAAATAAATAAAACTCAGTGAGAAAGAAATTCTCTGCTATCTCAAGAGGAAGGAATTGTCCCCAAATGTGTTGAAATTAGGCCTTATGCTATATATTTTTCCATACCTGAGCTTAGTTTCCATTGTTGCTATTATAAAACTGTGAGATAAACCCTATCATCTCCACCTGATGCTTGGGGAAACTGAAGCTGGAGGATTTAAACAGCATGACTGAGTTGCCAAGTTTCCCTTTGAACCTAGGCCCAATCAAAAACAAAATCAGCATCTCCAATTGTCCCATTTAAGACAGTGAAATGAAAGAACAGCTTGCCAGAAGTTTGAATAAAAAGTAAAACTGCTACAACACCTGCTGTTGATCTGAACTTGCAATGACCATGGAAACTAAATACTCATTATACAGATAAGGGAATAGGAACGCTGTCCTCTCCTCTTCCCACTGAGTGACTTTCCACTAACATGAGCCCAAACTGGTGTCTAAGTAGCCCACACTGAGCAAATTAACAGTCTCCTGGAGGGAAATAATCTCCCCTCTGTGTTCTCTATAATAGATGCACCTAACAGACAGGTAAATATTCACAGGCTGCTCTAAAGCTAATAAAAAGACATATTCAGTACTATTAAAGCAAGTTAAAACATGGCAGTGGAAAGATATTTTAGCAAACTTAGTTCTAAGTGTTTTCAACTGCCAAACCACTTGCTTCTTTAATTTGGGCTTTCCCTTGTTAATGCACAACATTCTTCGTGGATGGAAAGTCTTCAAATAAAAACCAAGAGAGAAAAAACAAAACAAAACATTTTTAATTCCAAAGAGCAGGGGAAACATAGAACAATTTACGCAAACAAATGAATACACTTTGGCACCAAAGAGATGAGGTACTGTATTCTTTCTGTTTCTCAAATTCACCCATATGACTTTGGAGAGGAAAATCTTCCCATAGGAAGCAAAATGGTTTGCTTGTTGCAGTAGGTTGCCTAGTGCTAGTGCAATGGGGTGCAAAGGGATGGGGGTCTCCAAAAATATTCCCCACAGCCCATGGTTGGGGGTGGGGGAAGGGGTTGATTTGGCCGTTAAGATACTTTTCATAACAATGGCAAGTTGTTAGCAAGTTGACTCCTGTGCTACTGCCCCAGGCAAAAGGTCTATGCCCACGTGACTATGACTTTGAGATGGTAGAGTGACTCGTGACATACCCAGGGGAGGTAAATGTCCTCCCCAGAAGCCTCTGGGTCACAGGAACTCTTGCCCTGACTAAAATGGCAGCCAGCCGAAGGAAGGTACAAGAACCAGGGGAGCTGGCAAAAATAGGCCATTGTAGGAGGGGCTGGAGGTGAGGTCACGTGGGAGGCTCTGGGTCAGCATTTAACATTAGGGCAGGCAGAGAGAGAGGAAGGCTGGTCTGCCACGGGGTAGGAAGGAAGCCACAAGCAGTCACGCCGGTGTGTAGTGAAGAGGGCAGCAGTGAGAGAGATTCAGCCATGCTGCCCGTAGGGAGGGAGGAGCTGTGTCTGCTCCTCTGAGCAGGCAGCCATGAGGAAGGAGTCATGAAGTGAGGGGCTTCAGTCATGAAGTCTGAGAGAGAGAACTGCAAACACCTCTGCACTTTGTAGTCGTGATTCCACCACGCAGCCGGGTGTAGTAAGGGAGAGGCAGCCATGAGGAGAGGCATCCATGCGGGCTGCAGTGCAGAAAGCAGGCATTCAGTCTCTAGGTAGGAAGGAGCTGGAGTAAGAAAGGAAACCCCCTGGGAAACATGCTGGGAGAACACAGCAGCGAGGATGATGGAGCTGGGAATTTGAGGAACCCGCTGAACCAAGCACAGATCTATGAGAGACGGCTGGAACGCTGTACCGTGAGCTGGGAATGCTGACTTCTGCTTCTCTGAAGGACGTACGGAGAGGCCACTCTCTTGGTACATGTGCTTCCCTGGACTTCTCCATGACTCAGTGCAACATGGCACATGTTTTCCTGGACTATTACACGGAGGCTGAGGACAACGTACCCCAGATTCTAAAAGAGAGAGCTGCTGCGAGAGGATAGTGATTCTGAAACCCACAAATGTGCCTTCCAAAGGTGATGGAAAACTGTGCAGCCAGCTTAAGAACAGATCAGGATATCGGGGACTTCCAGGCATGCTTTTGGCTTATAGCCTGGTGGGGAGCAAGGGGAGTGCTGGGTCTCATGGGAGAATAGGGCTCTGAGCAGGAGTGCTCCCAGCCCCCCAAGGTTGGAATCATGCAAATAAAAACCTGTTTCCTTCAACACTAATTGTTGGGTCATGCATCGAAGTACCACATGCACAAACTCAGGTTTGCGCAGTCACATTAGCACTGACTTTGAATGAGATCTCCTTCCTGAGTTACCAGATTACGATTAAGAAAACATTTATTACACACAGAGCATTCATAAAAATGAACAACAAACAACCAAACAAAAACTTTATTCAACATCAATTGCATGTGGGTTGAATGGTTTCCTTCACCAACACATATGTCTAAGTCCTAATCCATGGTGTTTCACAGTGCGACTTTATTTGGAAATAGAGTCATTGAAGATGTAATTAGCTAAGTACTGATGAAGTCATACTGTCATAGGGTGGGCCCCTAATCCATTACGAGTGCAGTGCTATAGAAAGGAGAGATCTGGAGACAGGCACACAGAGAAAACACCGTGTGAAGATGAAGGCAGAGATTAGAGTGGTAAAGCAGAATCAAAAGAATGAGAAAGAGGGCCAACAAATCTTCAGAAACTGGGAGATAGGCATAGAACAGATTCTCCCTTACAGCCCCTCAGTGGGAACAAATCTGTTCTGACATTTTGATCCCAGACTTCCGACCTCCAGAGCTGTGAGACAATACATTTCTCTGGTCTCAGCCACCCACTCTGTGGCACTTTGTTATGGCAGTCCTGGCAAGCAAATACAGCATGGGATGTACTGTTACTTAGGGAGAGGTTACAGTAAGGTAATTAATATATGTCAACAATGGGCCACAGTACGGGTGCAGCCAACATGTTTTCTCCCTGGGTGGGAAGAGGAGAGGCAAAGCGAAGACAAGAAAAACAGAAAAGCCAGCATCTGTGCCTTCTGGGCACAGACTGGCCTTCAGCCCCCATTTCTTCTTCCTGCTGTCTAAAGAGACTAGAAAGGTTGAAATCTGTTCTCAAGACTTCTTTGAGGCTTTGGTGCTGTAAGTAAATGCGGGTTATCTAAGTAGAAGCTCTCAAGCAAGATCAGAAGGCAGATATGTGGCGCAGACAATCTTCCTGAAACTCTATGCTGCTGGTGCTTAGCAAGGTCCCAGAGGTAACCGGGTTCATTCTTCAGCCACCCTGGGCGTCAAAAGAAAGAGAATTATTGACATGACTTCCTTGCATTAAGAGCGAGGCTTCTGAAAGCAATCTTTTCAAATTCCTGATATCAAACCTAGCATCACTTCAATGGTAGCCCCAAACGAGTAGTTCTCCTTTTCCATCAGTGTTAGGACTTGCTCCTGTAACCCTTTCGGTTGCTATGCTTCACGGGTAATATCTACATTCTGTCTTTTTATCTTTCAATGTATTTAATAGGTTGATGTTTTCTAAACTGAGCACTTGCTGGAAATATATCAATGTTTGTTGTTGAAAGATTGAGAAATATATTATCCAGATGTTACTGAGCAAACTTTTAAGTAAGATTAAAGGATGATAGGAGCTGAAAGTGTTTGACTGTGGACCGCTGTGTCTGGGGTATGGAGTCACGGATAAAGCTTTGAAGAGGATGATGTTGGGAAGTGGGAAACAAAAATTATTTTCTAGAGACTTTTTTACAATTTTTAAAAAGCTACTCGTGTATCAACTCAATTCATTTTCCAGAAAATTCTCAAGACTTTACTTAGAGGGATTTACTTAAAAGTCAAGGGATTTCACAGTCTTCTTGTGGGGGAAATAAAATACGATGAGAAGAAGAAAACAATTGTGCGTCGCTACCGTGTTTTTTTTTTTTTTTTAAAGAAAAAGTAACTAAGAAGGACTGCTTGTGGCATCAATTCCAATTTAGTTCTGGTTCTCATAAAACCCGGAACTACGTAACCCTGTCTTCCTATATTCAGCTCAGTGCAATATTGATATTCAAAAATAGAGATTCTTTTATGTCGATACCATTTAATGGACCAGAAGATACCACGGCTGATAGTGGACCACAATGACCACCTTGTTCAAACCCCTATGTAGGAACCAGAGGACAGGGACTCTAAGAGCCTTGGTTGGGGTCAGAGATCTGTTTAAATTCCAAGACCAAACCAGAATCTTCATTTCGTTGTATTAGTTCCGTTAGTCACACTGTCTCCCACGGTCAGTGGGCTCTGCTTCATTAATCAGGACAACCCTTTCACGAATGAGCCCAGGTAATTCGGTCTGTAGTCTACTATTTGGAGGCACAGTCATCTTTCCCGTATTTGGAAATCCGTGAGTGAACTCGAGGCTGGGAAAAGAAGCTGCCACTCAAAATGCCTGGGAATAGGAGCAAATGATGGGGCTCTCGTGCTGTGCAAATCCTCCAGTGCTGGACCGGCCTCACCCCCAAGCGACAGGAGCCATGTTAGCATTGTCCCGGGAGCACATTACTGAGGTGCTCTTACCTAGAACGGAACCCCTGAACTTCCCCATGGGCTCAAGAAAACAATCGTATCGCTACCCTTCTTCCTCACCACGTCTAAACAATATTTCTCTGATGCCCACTTTCTGTCCCAGGACTGGCTGTTATCCAAGGTCACTGGGCTGGAGAAGTCCAATACTCTTCACAGGAAACAACATTTTCTACACACAAAGGTTGACCCTGTCTTAGTGTTTCATGAATGCAATCCATCAGGACATGTGAATCCTGTATATCATTACATTTGCTCGTGTCAGAGTGACTCCATGTAAAAGTAACTCTGTCTGTGGGTCTTCAAATGCAGACTCTGCAGCAGACGTCAGCAGTCCTGGTCGGGTTGTCTTTATGGTCCCTCAGCTGGCACAGCGTCCACGTGTGTCACAGCACCTTTAAGTTCGATATCTCAAGCGAATGATAGAACAAGACCACACACGCAATGCATTTGCCAAGAAACAGTAAATATAATTAGGAGCAGTACAGTCTAAACACATATGTATAAAAGAAACATTTCTAAGTAGGATTCTAATCTACAGACATTATGCATGAAGAGTCTTTTATATTATTTGGTAACGCAGTTTGGTTTCTCGGAGCCAGAGTGTCTGCAGAGTCGACACCCCAGAATGAGAACTTCGCTTGCACATTGCGTAATCGGAAGCCCATTAAGTGACTGTCTGCAAACAACAAACTTTCCTGCTCTGAAGGTAAACTTGAACCTCCAACTGAAAAACCACAAACCTACCTGATAGCTAGCTTTCAAGTGTTAATTTTTCTGCTTTCTAATTATCAAAGTTGAAAACAAAACAACCTTGGTGTCCAGAATTAAGTGTTGCATATAGAAACTTTGAACCTTTGAAGAAGGCAAGACATTTTAAAAGAAAAATCAGGTAAAAGTGAGAAGGATCAGTCACAAGACTGAGGCAGCAAAAACCAAAATGCATTGCTTTGGCATCAATAAATCCATCCGAGTTTTGTCGTTGTAGTTCAGGTCACATACACTGACACTGAGGTTTACAGAATCAGCCGATTTCAGTTGTTCTGAGCTACTCATTTAGTGATTATGTTTTTGCATTAGTCTGCTAGGGTTCCTACAACAAAGAACCACAGGCTGAGTGTCTTAACAGAAATTTGTTTTTTTCACAGTGTGGGGATCTGAAAGACTGAGATCAGGATGTTAGCAGAGTTGACCCTTTCTTTCTTTTTTTTTGTTCTTGTTCTTTAGAGCACTTTATTAGTGAAAAATTGGAAACAACCCAAAAAAATCAACAGTAGTTTAATAAAATGAGGCATGTATGATAAAGTACCATGTAGCCGTTAAAGAACATGTAGTAACACGTCTGACACCACAGAGCAGTCATGGTATTGTCAAGGGAGAAAAAGTTACAAAATAGCATGTTCGAGCTGATCCCATTTAAAAAAACCTACAAAAATGCACGGGAGAGTCTGGAATGCTACACAGCTGAACAACAGTTCTGCCTTGATGGTGATGGTATAGGTGATTTTTATTTTTGAAATTATATTTTCATTTTTTCTTTTTACCAGCACATCTGATTTGTATTATTAAAAAAGCATGAATGATTCTTAAAAAGTCTCCTTTGAAGTAGGGGTGGATGAGAGTGGAACGCAGCAACTTGAGGCGCGGGGATGTACTGGCTAGTCTGATAGTACCTCAGCGGCTTTCTCAGGGTGATTTGATGTCAAATTGCCACTGTGCGGGGTGGAAGCCTGGATGGTGGAAGCGCTCACCTTTCTTCAGACTAGGGGAGCCACTCCCAGCATCTCCGAGGGCAGCTGTTCCTCCTGAGGACCCTCCCATTGACTTGCAGATGGCGATCTTCTGTCTGTCTGTCTTCACAGGGTCTTTCCTGTAAGTGTCTGTGCTGTGTCCTAATCTCTTCTCTGTTGGGACTCTCAGGCCTCTTGGGCTAAGAGCCCATGCTAATCACATTGTTTGGATGTAATTACTTCTTTAAATATCATCCCAAATACAGTCACACTAGAATTACAGGATGTGACTGTGGGGGACAAAATTCAACCCATAACATGCTTTTTGTTCCAGTTTTCCTTTTATCTTGCTAATTTTCCTGGAAATGTCTACCCTGTCTTCAGCCAAATCAATGTAAATATTGATGCTAACGATGTGGTGTGTTTTCTCTCAGCTTATGCAATGTAAAGTTTTAAAACTCCATATAGTATTCTATAACCTTTATTTATCCTGTGGTCTTTTCTTTCAAAAAGAAATTATGAGAATATTAAATATCAGAAAATACTACTCAGAAAGTTGGAGTATAATGGATATATACAACTCACTGCATGAAGTGAATGCACTGAACCTTTCAATCACCCTTAACTTTGACCATCTAATATGTACATAACATTTTCTGCTGTTACAATAAATAACAATGTGCATTTAATTATCCTATAAGATAAATTCCTACAGAGACAAATTACTGTAAGCATACAAATATATTTAAGGCATTTAATATATTTCTCCAAATTGCTTTTCAGAAGTGTTATACAGATTATGCCATATTAAATTACCAGTAACAAAAACCAAAGAACTAATTTTTTTCAAAATGATATACAAAAGTGAGTATTTATTATTGTTCAAATTTCATTTCTTTATTTAGGTTGACAATGCCTTGTTATTTTATTTAATTTTTCATTTATACATATTATGTGCAAACTTTTCCATTGACGTATTTGCATTTAATCAAAAAGGTCAATTTGAAAATGGATTATAGTAGATTGTCCACACTTCCATTTCACCAATGAAAATTGGCCAACTTGAGTTATCCATATTTTATTTTACAGAAAACTGCATCAAAGAAAGTTTAAGACACATTTTATAACACAAAAGATGTGCCTAAATGTACAGAGTCCACATACTTTTTAAGTTATTTGTGTGCATTAGAACACAAACTTCAAGACAGTTCAGTCAAGTCTGTCCCCTGATTGCCTTGTATATATTTAGTAGAAAATAAACATCATGCCCTGGCTGGGGTTGCTCAGTGGATTGAGTGTCAGCCTGCAAACAAAAGGGTTGGCGGTTTGATTCCCAGTCAGAGCGCATGCCTGGGTTGTGAGTCAGGTCCCCAGTAGGGGCGCACAAGAGGCAACCACACATTGATGTTTCTACCCCTCTCTTTCTCCCTCTCTTCCTTGCTCTCAAAAAATAAATAAATGAAATATTTTTCAAAAAGAAAATAAATATCATTTGACCATTTTAATTTTCTTCTTTCTAAGTTTATGTCAGGGAAATCTACATTTTTTCCCATTGAGATAGGGGAGTGGAGTTGCTTAAATGGCCATCCTCTTCCATGGTGGCAGTCACCTGTACCACTGGCACAGGAAAGGTTCTTAATGAGATAAGGATGGCTATATAGTATCGAGACAAGGAAAAAATACCAAATAACAATTAGCCAAAGGAACTAAGAATATGTGTACTGAAGGGGGAAAAAAAGAGTGTGTTTCCTGAGGTGGAGGCTGCAAGGAATGAGGAAAACTGTTGGTGGATACAATGCAGTTATGGAGAGAAGTGACTGTCATTGATAGGAGAAGAGTCGTCATTTACAAGAGTGATCAATTTCAGGCTAAATAATTTGCACAGCTGCTGGTAATGGTATTGCAAGCACTCAATCAACATTAAAGGAAGGTAGAAATTGATTCTATATAAGAAGATGCTTCTAAAATCAGAGCTTTAAAAATAATGAAACATAAAGACTTCCTTGTGATGTAAGGAAACTCCTGTCACTGGAAGAATTCGACTGTGGCTATATCATTGTTTTTCAGAGAGAATACATAATTAGGGTCCACAGCATTGTCAAAAGCAGGATAAATGGTGAGGATCTCCTACAGTTCACTGGTTCTTATTCATCCTCAGATTTTTGGCTGTGTTTTACTATGGTTTCATGGAAAAGAACAGGTCATATTTTATTTATTGCAAGATATTAAATTATAGAAATTATGCCAAAGAAAAATTTATAATATGATTAGATGCATGCCCCTTTTGGTAACTACTATAATCTTGGGAACATGTTTTTATTAAATTTGAGGATGTTGATTAAACTGGAGATAGAGCTATCATTATGTAAAACTCAAAGGAAGCTCTTAATACTGCTTCTTGTAAAGTAAATGTTTGAAGTGTGTGTTTCATGGTGATATTTTATTACCAATTTTATATATAAATAGGGTGAAAAAAGGAATGATATTGAATCTGTCTGTGGCTTCAAGAAAAGTAATTGTTAAAAAATAATGTTGTAAATATTAAATTATTTCATTTTGTTTCCTTTAACCCCCTGTTCCCTAAGCGTTCCACATATAAAACCAAGCCATGAGTCCTAAATACTCCAGTATAGCAAAGGGCAAGAAATGGACCCTTTGACAAATACCTAAAAATAATCAGGTGTGAAAATGCAGCCATAGTAGATAGAAGGCTTTTCCTAAATTCCTTTGAAATATCAAGGACTGAGTTTGGAAGACATCAGTCACGTGCATACAGCTATATTCCTTTGTGTGAGAAAGATGCTACTTCCACGATGAAATTAAAAATGTATACAATGGAACACTATTCAGCCAAAGCAAAGATGGACTGCTGCCATTTGCAACAACATGGATGGACCTCAAGAATATCATGCTAAACCAAATAAGTCAGCCAGAAAAAGTTAAGAATTGTATGATTTCACTCATATGTGAGATATAAAACTGAAAATAACAAATAAACAAGAAAATTAAACAAACAAAAACTCGCAGACACAGATAATATTTTAGTGACTACCAGAGATAAAGGGGGTGAGGGTATAGTAAAGGATAAAGGAGGCCAAATATGCGGTGACAGAAAGTGATTTGACTTTGGGTGGTGGGCACACAATGTAATATACAGATCACGGATCGTAGAAATGTACATATGCTTGAAACCTATGTAATCTTATTAACCAATATCATCCCAATAAATTCAATTAAAAAGTAAAATAAAATAATTTTTCAGAACAAATTTCCTATTGGTTGAAATTTATAAATGGTTGACAATGATATTATAACAAAAATCTAAAAATCATTTCAAACTACAGATTAATATAAGGAGATGCTTTTTAAAACATTGCTATTACAATCTAATAAAGACTCGATTCACTTAAGTAATGTTTAAAACAACCATTTCATTTTGATGGGCTTATTGGAGCACTACTTAAAATTCCATTTTTAAAAGTAGGTGATTCAACAAACAACAAGTGCTGGCAAGGATGTGGAGAAAAGGAAACCCTCGTGTACTGTTGGAGGAACTGCAGACTGGTGCAGCAGCCACTAAGGAAAGCAGTATGAAGTTTCCTCAAAAAATCAAAATTGGAACTGCCTTATGACCCAGCAATTCCACTTCTGGGAATATATCCAAAGAAACTTGAAACACTAACATGGAAGAATAGGTGCACCCCTGTGTTTACTGCAGTGTTATGTGCAGTAGCCAAGATTTGGAAGCAGCCCCAGTGTCCATCAGCAGATGAGGGGATAAAAAAAGCTGTGATACAATGGAATACTAGTTGGCCATAAAAAGAAGGAAATCTTAACTTTTGCCACAGCATGGGTGGACCTGGAGAGTATTATGCTAAAATGAAATAAACCAGTCAGAGAGAGACAAATACCGTATGATTTTACTTACCTAATCTAATAAAATAAAATAATGGAATCTAGTGAACAAAATAAACTAACAAAGTAAGGACAGACTCGTGGGTATAGAGAACAGATTGACAGCTGTCAGAAGGGAGGGAGTTGGAAACTGGGCGAGAAGGGTGAAGGGGTTAAGCTAGAAGAACTAAGAGAAAGATTCCCGAACACAGACAATAGTATAGCAATTGCCAGAAGGAAGGGGCAGTCAAGATCAGTGGTGACAGAAGGAGACTTGACTTGGGGTAAACACGAAATACACCGTACGGATGATGGATTGTAGAACTGCATACCTGACACCTGCACAGCTTTACTAAGCATTGTTACCCCCAATAAATGCAATAAAAATAAATTTAAGAAAGTACCTAATCTTTTTTAAATTCTACCAATAACTCTCATTTCTGATGATATTCGCTCTTTCCCATTGATCTGTGTGTTCATTTAGCATCATTTCACTTCAGTCTGAAGAATTCCTTTCAGTATTTCTCATAGCACATGGCTTAAGACTGTAACTTCTCACTTTTTGTTTACATAAAAACATATTTATTGGGCTGTGCCAATTATTTTGACTAACTATAGAAGTCTGAGTTAAAAGTGTTGTTTTTGTTTTTACTAATTTAAGAGTATTTTACATTTTGTCTTCCTACCTGCATTATTTTTACCTGAAGTGAGCCATTATTCTTCTTTTTGTTCCTTCATCAATGCTGTGTTTTTTTTTCATTGGTCATTCAATATGTACATTTTTTAATCTTTGGTTTGTATTACTTTGACTATGCTGCATGTAGGTACTTTTTACTGTTCTGTCCTTTTTGGAGTTTATTAAGATTCTCGTATCGGTAAATTGGTGTTTTCCCCAAACCTTGGAGATTTTCGGCTATTGTATCTTTAAATATTTTTCTCTATTTTCTCTGTTTTCTTCTCTCTTTCTGGAAATTTAATTCCATGTACGGCAGACATTTGGATGTTGTGTGACAACTCTCTCAGTCTGTCTTTAAGTTTTTTCCAGGGTCTTTAAGATTGACTCATTTCTATTGATCCTCCTTAATTCTCTAACCCTCTCCTCTCCCACCTGCAACCTGTGTAAAGCTCATCCGATATATTTTTAATGGACTTCAATTTTTAAAGCAGTTTTAGATTTTCAAGGACAAACTGAGACTATAGTAAAAAGAGTTCATTTATTAGCAAAGTGCACATGTTAAAATGGATGAAACATCAATACATTATTAACTATAATCTATATTTGATTCAGACGTCCTGTTTTCACCTGATGTCCCTTCTCCGTTCCAGGGTCCCGGCTTGAATACCACATTGTATGTAGTGTTATGGCTTCTTAGGTTTCTCGGGGCGTGGCAGCTCCTCAGCTCTTCCTTGTTTTGGTTGTTCTTAACAGTTTTGAGGCGTACTGGTTAATGATACTTAACAATGCCCCACTACTGGAATTTATGTGATATTTTCCCCATGATTAAAGTAAAGTTATGGGTTTTGGGGAAGAAACATTATATCAGGACTATGGGATCAATGTCCTTTATGAGTGCTCGACCACCTGGCACGTGCAGGAAATGTCTGAAACTGTTGCGTTTGCTGGGCATCTCCTTTGTATGGTCATAAAGGTTTTTGGTAAGGAGGGTAGAGTTTTCCTAAGGGGATGTTATGGGTCAGAACTTCTGTAGTGCGTTCTGTAGAGGGCATGAGGGGGTTTGCTGGCATATATTTCATAGCTCTGCTCCTGGGCTCACTGCCTAACACATGATAGAAAATGTTCTCCTGTTTTTATAAAGTTACTGACTTTGCTACTTTTGGCTGATGTAAGGACTTCAGTATGTAAAGTGCTATAGGTTCAGAAAGAGAAAACATAGTTTACCACTGAAAACCTGACAGAATCAGATGCACAGAATTTGAATCAGAAATCTATTCATTGCCAGCTCGGTAGTCTCAGAAAGCTTTTAAAAATCATGTTGAGTTTAATGTTGAACAGCCATAAACAAAAAAAATAATATTGCTAACATAATTTTGAAGAGAATATTCAATCCTAGAATATAATCAAAACCCTATAATTGCAAATAATTTTATTGCTGAAAATATGCTATAATAACCTCTTTGGAGCATCCCTTCAGATAGGCAAAAAAATTAAAGTTTTTGTTTTCAATTTATATGATTAATTTCAAAGAGTTTGACAAGTTACGTACTGCCTGTGTTTCTCGTCTGGCTGATGGATCCTTTGAAAACTGGGGTGGGGCAGCTTACTCCCATATCTGGGTGCTGAGGAAGCAGGAAACGAAGTCCCACTCCCGGACCAGGAGGCCCTGAAGTGCACGGCAGGGTGTCAACGTCCGCTACTTGGCAGAGAGGACGGAACTGGATAAAGAAAGGCCTGGGTGAATAATGAATATTGAAAATTATTCAAAATGCATTAAACATGTAGTTTGGCCACACAGTTTCGTTGGAAACCTGATTTAGGATGCAATTAAACAATGAGATCTTTTAACTGGAGGAAAATTAGCGAGAATGCTTTCTAAATTAGACATTGCATGTCATTACTTACATAACAAAATAAGTGAGGACATGTCCTAAAGTAACCTCATTATTTCTGATTGGTGAAAAAGCAAAATCTAATAAAAAGAAAAAATCTGGAGATGAGAGTTACTTAGGATATGATACAGCTGTGGAAGATAAAGACAAACTCTCAGAAACCCTAGGACAAACAACAATGCAAAACTGCATAGAACTATTTGGTAAATTTAATAGAAATAGCATGCATGCATACACCAGGGTCCCACATGAGTTTATTCTATGTTGCATATGCATTTCAACAGAGTACAACAATAAGACTTACATATCATATTGTTTTGTTGTTGTTGATGCTTTGATTATCGCAGCCATTCAATATGCCAAATATAAAGACTCTATGTTACTTTAAAAAGAATTTGGCATGTAAGTCTTGGTTTGAAGTTGTCAAAGTTAGGGAAAACCTGCTACTCTCCAGTTTAAACAGTTGTACAATTATTGGAAGAATATATTTAAGTGAAAAGAAGAGGAAATCAATTAAATCAATAGCCCAATAAATGATAAGTAGATGAGGATGAGGTGCATCCCTACGTTGACTACTATGGAGTATTCAAACTTTGCCAAAGTGCTAAAAATATTGAAGAAGATCAGCAAATGTTGGCAAATCAAAAAAAATAAATGAAGTGTATATGATTTCTGTGTGGCAGAATTCTAAGTGCTGTATTGATCGAAAATTAATTCCTACTGTTTCCTTGTCTTACATTTCTATTCATTCACTATTTTAGGAACAAAGAAACAATGAATATTGCTCTAAAATCAATGCTGCCAGATATGAAATCCTCCATTGAAAACACACGTCTACATCCCGGATTGCCCTATCCAGCAAAACTTTTGTTTAGAATGGAAAGGCAGATAAAGTGCTTCTCAGATAAGGTCAAGTTAAAGGAGTTCATCATCACCCAGCCCTTATTATACGAAACGTTAAAAGGACTTACCTAAGAAAAAGAAGATAAAAAACATGTATAGTAAAATGATAGCAAACTCACAATTATTAACAACCACACCTAAAACAAAAACAAAAACAAACTAAGCAAACAACTAGAACAGGAACAGACCCACAGAAATGGAGAGCACATGGAGGGTTAGCAACAGGGGAGTGGGAGGAGGAGAGAGGGGGAAAAGGTACAGAGAATAAGTAGCATAGATGGTAGGCAGGAAATAGATGGGGGGAGGGCAAGAATAGTATGGGAAATGTAGAAGCTAAAGAACTTATGACACATGGACATGAACTAAAGGGGGGAATGTGGGTGGGAGAGGGTATGCAGGGTGGAGGGGAGTGAAGGGGGGGGTAATGGGACAACTGTAATAGCATAATCAATAAAATACACTAAAAAAAAGAAGTACAAATTGGTAGTTACAAAATGATCACCAGGATGTAAACTACAGCATAAGGAATTTAGTCAATAATATTGCAATAACTATATATGATGTAATGTGGGTACTAGGCTTACCAGGGGGATCACTTCATAAGTTAAATAAATGTCTAATCACTATACTGTATACCTGAAACTAGTATAACATTGAATGTCAACTCTAACTGAAAAATTTTTTATTAAAAACTTAAAACACACACACACACATCTGGAGGTGAGTTGATACCAGTTTGCATGGCAGTGCAGACAGATGCAACTGTGCACTCTCTCTGCCCCAGAGGAGGTGACAGTAGCGCTGGGGAGACGAGAGAGCTGAGAGAGCAAATTTCATTTCCCTGCCCTGAAATAAACCCTGCAGAGGCTGAAGAAGGCAAACATATGTGTCCTTCCTGGCGTCTGAAGGATATTAGGTAAAGGGTGAATCTTATCTTTTGTCGCTGCTCACGCCATTTTGGGACTACTCATATCAATAGCCTAATAGATGTGTCCTACATCAGAAATTTTAAGACTCATGTACAATTCCTTCTCCCCTCTCCATAAGGTTCAGTGGGGGTGGGAATCTCCTTCCCCTCCTTTATGTGGTGAATTGAGAGAGGAGAGGGCTCCAAGAAGGGCACCGAGTAAACAGAGGCAACAGTGAGGGGATCTCCGAGGTAGACTGAAAAGCCTTGTGTCCAGAGACGCAGGAGAGCCAGGATGGGAGTCGGAAGAGAGATGTGTTAGAGAAGGCTATGAGTTTCCCACTCACAATTCTAAAGCACACTGGAAATTTGTGTACCCCCCAGGGGAGAAAAATAAGGGGCGAGTAAATATAGGATTTTTCTAGCTCTCACTTCTCTTTCCCAAGGATTAAGGGTACTCAAATAATGTCTGCGGGTGAGGTTGGGAAGCAGGAATTTTCTGGGAGCATGAATCATCCTATTTTGGGTCTTTTTATTCTAGCAACGCTTGTCTACTATCTTCTTCCTCATTACAGACAAACTGCAATTGCTGGCTCTGCATTTTGGGGAAAGTAAGTATTCTTCATGGAGTTGGGTATTTGGGAGGTCATTTTTGCCTAGAGAGTCACATTGATTTCTCCAAAGGCATCTATATAAAAAAAGGTGAAATTCTAATATGCACTTAGATTTGGATTAGAAGGTGGGGTGGACAGAGAAAGGGTGATGAGATATTCCCTTATTTTGTAATATGCTTTGTCTACTTCCTCCCTTCCGCCTTTGCCACACCTCACGGGGGGTGGAGTGCACTCACCACCCGTTTACGCTGGGCTCGGCGACATGATTGCTTTGGTTAGCGAAATAGGAGAGGAAATGATAGTGGGCCGGTAAGGCAACTTTAAGGGCTGCTTTGTGTTTCTTATGCTCCGCCTGATTTCTGCCATCCGCTGTGAGAAGAGCAGACCCCAATCGGCTGCTGGGCCCCGCGTCCTCGGAGGAAACCCGGATTCACCGTACCTCCTGTAGCTCGGCTGCCCGAGCCCATCCCGCACATCCATGAGAAAAACTAAATGTTTTGTTATACGATGCAACTAAACCTCCTACAATGAGCCTGGAACGTCTGAGGCAATGCCAATGAGTTGCCAGGGAACCAAATGGGCACCAATAAGCCAGTTCCAGTTGCTGTTCCTGCCAAAAGGCAAAAGAAAACAAGAGGCACGCCTCTCCTTTCCCACCACCACTGGGTGGATAATCACCTAGAAGAACTTGTCCTTTTCCTTGGCATCCTGGAGGCTTGGGAACCTTGAGAGCCACGGCAGGCCTGCAAAGAGAAGGATGGACGCATAAGGAGGTGTGAGCCAGGCTGCCTTTGACTAACCATTCTGACTTGATCTAGGAATTCTTAGGCAAAGGACAAATGGAAGAAACTTGGTGAGCTAGTTTAAGGAGTTCATATTAAGTAAGCAGAGGCTTCCAGTCAGAAATTTTGATTCAGATTTAGGAATAAAGTGTATTACTTCAGCACACTTATATAGTATACTGTGAATTGCATGCCCAGCATATTTTAAAGCAAATTACAATATCCCAAGTCCATGGTTTATAGGAGTCCCAAAGAAAGAATATCCTAATGTCACTTACAGTGAAAAGAATCTAAGGCTACTTACCATGGCCATGACTTACTGGTTGTCAGTGGCAACTGCTTATCTGACCTGTTTCTGTGCGTGCTCAACCATCTTTTCCTCCCTGGTTTACAGACTCACTGCTATCCCCAGAGAGCGTGGGCATATGTGTCTCCTCTGGGATCTCAGACATTATCAGGAAATATCTATGAAAGTTGTTCCCATTGCTTTGGTCCGTGACTATATTTCTTCTTGTTAAAGCTATAGCTTTAGAAGTCACACCTACACAGTGAACTTTTGTTTTTGTTTTTCTTTTTTTAAAAAATATTTTATTTATTTATTTTCAGAGATAAGGGAAGGGAGGGAGAAAGAGAGGGGTAGAAACATCAATGTGTGGTTGCCTCTCATACACCCCCTACTAGGGACCTGGCCTGTAACCCCTGCATTTGCCCTGACTGGGAATTGAACCAAAGAACCTTTGGTTCTCAGACCCGCACTCAATTCACCGAGCTACACCAGCCCAGGTTTGTTTTTCTTCTTGAGATATATTATTTTACTGTGTGCTGTTCAGTCGGGGAAACATTCCTCTAATGGCATGAAAGGTTAAGTTTCTAAAATGTTGATATATTGATTGCTATGATCTGCATGTTTTTGTCTCCCTAAAATCCATGTTGAAATCCTGATGTGCAATGTGTAGTATCAGGAGCTGGGGTGTTTGAGAGGCTTTGTTCTCATGAACAGATTCGTGTCTTATGAAGAAGGCTCCAATCCCTAGCCCCTTCCTCTATGTAAGAACTCAGTAAAAAGGCATTGGTGGCTATGAATCAGGAGAGTCCTCACGAGAATGTGACCATGCTGACGACTTGATCTTACACTTCCCAACCTCCAGAACTAAGTTTCTGGAGAAGTAAGTTTCTGGAGATGTAAGTTTCTGTTGTTTATAAGCTCCCCAAGCAGTGGTATGTTGTTACAGCAGACTAAAGTAACTGAGACACTGATACAATCCCATTCTTTTAAGCTCATGCCTTCCTCCCTTTTCACTGAGATGTGGAGTCAATAACATTAATCTTATTTCTAATGCAACAAACTGCTTTTACCTTTTATGCTGTTTGCAATAAACAGTAAGCTCTTCTTTTCCAGATGAAATACATTTAAGCCTCTGGGCTTCTGAAAACAATATAAATAATAGTCAATTTACTCCCATGAGGCATAGGGGCTCATTAAGAAAATTAAGAACACACACATGAAACAACCTCAACAGTCACCATATGCTATGTTGGCAAAATTTAGCCTATTTATCATTGTATCATCAGTAAAATCTAAAATATTAAACACATCAAGATTTTTTAGTTTCACAAGCTAAGTAGGAAAAGAGAACATACAGTACTTATTGCAACATAATTGAGAAATTTCTGTTTCCAAGCAAACCTTGAAGGTAGTAGCATCATCGTGGGCAGAAATGCTCACATTTTTGTAACATTTTACATGTCAGCGTCTGAACAATGTCATTGCCAACGACATACCTCTAGCAGGCCACCTAGCTGTTGGCTGTGATAATGTCAGTAGACAAGCCTGTCATTACTGCTGGCTGAGCAGATGAGGACAAATAAATTTTCATACTCTACTTCCTGCATGTGACACTTGAGTTGTGAAATCAGTGTCCACATTTCAAAAACAACATCACCCAATTTTACCTTTTTCACTCTGAATAGGAAGCCATCTAAAAGCACTCTTTTCTTGATCATTTAAGGATTCAAAAAGAGAAAGGAGAAGACTTGGAGATTATGAAATTATAATTTCTTTTTTGCAATGGAAATCGAAGTGCTTAGTGCAACAGACTTAGAATGGGGATCATAAAGGTGAGTCATCAAGTGCCAAAATGTGACTGTCCCATGTAAATAAAGAAAGCCTTAAGAGGCAATAAAATTTTGTTGACCATTAACTGTTCTACTTTCCATTAAGTTACCTCAGAATACTTTGTGAAATAGGGAGCACTTTTAGTAGTCTTTATTTTATCTGTTAAACTATTTTGATGAGATGAAAATGTATATAACATGTATTCTCTGATGTGTAGTATGACATCTAAAAAAAGGCAGCAGCAATGCTGATTATGTAAGCCTGGCTACTCAAGATATAGAAAACCCTGGATCAGCAGAAACTGTATCAGAATGTTCAAGAGGTGGGCCAGATTCTGTCTGATTTCATGTTGAACTTGGAATGTTTGGAAAATACACAGAGGTATTCACCCTTTAAAACAAAGCCTTAGAGATGATGGCTGTGCTTTATACACTTGAAAACATTATATAATCTCTTATTTTTGTTTTACATGATTTAAGAGGAGATGTTTTTTAAGAATATATACAACAGAATTATTTGGCATCCCTGATATAAAACTTAGCAACAAGAATGTGTGATTTTGTGCAGTAAAAGTAAAGAGCTGACAGGAAAAGATACAACTTCAACTACAAATACTGAAAAAAATACAACTACTTCTTAATAAGATCTTAATATTATTTAATAGCTTTTCTACCCTTACAATTAAAAATGGGAATATGACACTAAAGCAATATACTGAGCTTTATCATCTACATAATTTTTGGCTTAATTTAGATTATTTGTAGGAATAAAATTAGCACAATGTGCAAGGAATAAAAAAATAAAATTATGCTCTTATAAATATATCAGTATTAATGTTTTTGAAATCTATTGCATTGGTTTATAAACTTTCTAATTGTTAAACTTATTTTAAAAATTAGACTAATAACATCATTTTATAGTAAATTTAAAAAGCCAAATTAATTAAATGTCTGAGTTTTCATAAAATACTCACTGTCCATGACTTGTGGTGATGATTTCTCAACTTTACGCGTTTTCAGCTTCACAATGGCACGAAAGCAATAGGCATCCTGTGGGCAATGGCTGAGCTCAACTATGACATTTGGGAGGTGAGGTGTATTAAATGCATTTTTCACTGAGTATATTTTCTTTTTTTAAAAAAAACAGAATGATTATATTTCAATACACAACTTGCTTACAGCCAAAAAATAAAACAGCACAGTAAAAAAACAAAAACATGGTATTACATTTGCAATGCATGAGATACGGTTAACATTTTAGTCATAAATGAGCTCTTAGGAAACCAGTTACAAAGACACTAATAATCCATGGGAATTGGAAAAAAGAAAATGAAATAATACAAATGGCAATTAAGAATTAAGACTATGGTGAGTCTGTTTGAACAATGAATGACTGAAGAATAATTTCTCCTTGGTATCACTGTCAAAGCACAAAAATTTTCAAATTACCTTCGGAGTATTGGACATAACCTCATTGTAAGTCAACAATTACCTGTGTGTTGTTCTAAACATTTTCCAAATTGAATTTATAATTCCTTTGACTTCCTACATAAACATAACAAAACAGTGTAATGAAATTAACAAATACTAAATGATATCGATAATTTATCTAAGTGTGTACTTCTTAGGAACAGTGTATGCATGTACAGTAGCAGTGCACCAAGAGACAAAATAGATGCTTGGTGGACGCTTATATCACAAGACCACTGATGTTTATTCTACCAGCAGTTAGCATTAGGTCATCACATGGTATCAGTGGAGTTTATCTCTACCAAACAATCAAAATAGAGCTGTCATTTGTAAACTTTTATACAAAATGTAACTCTTTAAGTGGAAGTAAAATGTAAAATAAAATATAAATAACAGACATATAAAATATGTTTATTATTCATTACATAATAAAATTGATGACAGGATATAAGTTATAGTAAGAAAGAAAGCTGTGTTGTATTAGAAAACTGTTTCAAAAAATAGTGAAAGAACACACTGGTATGTTACTTGTCCTCTCAACATCAGTGCAGAACTAAATGTTTTTCTAAACAGTGACATTTGAACTGAGATGTGAAAGACAAGTAGGAATTTACCTGGAAGGAAAAAGAAAGGGATTTCTAGGAAAATAAAACAGATAGCAAAATCTGTGTGAATGGAGGGAAAGAAGCTAATTTGAGTGGAATGAGGAAGAGTGAGCTGGTGCTTAATGCAAAACACACTCCCTGACGTCAGCAGGGCCAAATTATGCAAGGCCTACCCGGCTACACAGAAAAGTTCTGCTCTATGACCA